>JAEDXY010000070.1:0-315940 GCA_019395295.1 Osmanthus fragrans
ACCGGCGTCGTAAAAATAATGAATCAATTACAGTTAGAGGACATTCATTAGACAATAGATAGGTTGTACCTTATAATCCCTATCTATGTGCTAAATATGATTGTCATATCAATGTAGAGATTTGTTCAACTGTAAAATCAGTTAAGTGTCTATATAAATATGTATACAAAGGACATGACAAAGTACCTTTTTCTATAAATAAAAATGAAAATGTACCTGATGTTGATGAAATTGAAAAATATCAGTCTGCTACGTGGATTTCACCACTAGAAGCAATGTGGAGGATATATGGATTTATCTTATCTGAAATGTCTCCACCAGTTATCTCATTACAGTTACATTTAGAAAATAATCAATTTGTTACTTATGAAAATTCAGATTCTTTGTGAACGATTATTAATAGAGATCACAATAAGCGAACAATGTTAACTGAATTCTTTCATATGAATAGTATAGATGAATTAGCAAAGTCATTATTATATAGGGATTTTCCTCAATTTTTTGTATGGGATGCACAAAGTCGAATATGGACTCGAAGAAAGAAAAGATATGTCCTTAGCAGAATAGTTGCTGCTAATATAGCTGAAGGTGAAAGATATTATTTACGAGTGTTACTTAATCATGTTAAAGGAGCAATATCATATGAAAATTTAAAAAGAGTAAATGGTATTTCCGTGTCTTCATTTCGTGAAATAGCTATTTTGCATGGTTTATTACGTGGTGATAACTATTGTGAGCTTTGTTTACAAGAAGCTATTACTTATAAAATACCGAGTTCCTTACGCCGTTTATTTGCTACTATATTAACTTTATGTGGACCTAATGATCCAAAAGCACTGTGGAACAAATTCTCTAGCTTTATTTTTGAGGACTATATCAATTTTGGTATGTCTCAGTCAGATGCACAAATTAAAGCTTTACAAGATATAAATTCTTTATTAGAACCACCAGGTAAAAATATAAATGAATATTGTCTTGTACCTTTTGAAGTTCATATGGGAGAAGAATAAATGTTAGCTAACATAATTGCTGAAGAAATGAGAAATGTTGTTACTGAATCTGATATTTTATGCACAAATTGTTTAAATAAAGAGCAACAAATCGCTTATGATAGAATCCTTACAGAAATTTTTTCTGATGGCAGTGGTATGTTTTTTATTGATGGCCCAGGTGGAACAGGAAAAACATATTTATACAAAGCATTGCTATCAGCTGTACGGTTCAAAAAGTATATAGCTTTGGCTACTGCTTCTTCAGGAGATGCCGCTTCTTTGTTACCGGGAGGTCGAACAGCACACTCCAGGCTTAAAATTCCTCTTCAATTATCTAATAATATGACTTGTTCAGTTAGTAAACAATCTGTATTAGCAACTTTACTAAAAATGGCAAAACTAATTATTTGGGATGAAGCCCCAATGTTACATCGTTATACTATTGAAGCTGTACACAGAATGCTTGGAGATGTGAATGAATGTGATTTACCATTTGGTGGGAAAGTTGTTGTCTTAGGTGGAGATTTTAGACAAATATTACCAGTTATTCAAAGAGAACAGAAAACAGACATTATGCAGGCATGTTTAGTATATTCATATTTATGGTCACATTTCATACAATTTAAATTAGTTCAAAATATGAGAGCTCACTTAGATCCAGTCTTTTCTAAATTTTTACTACTTATTGGTGATGGAGTTCAAGAACTACACACATGTGGCATGATTAAGCTTTCACCTAAAATGACTATATATTTCGAAAGTGAAGAAGTTTCATTGAACAATTTAATTGAAGCTGTCTTTCCAGATTTAAATAATTATACCAGTAATTTAAATACTATGATTAATAGGGTAATTCTAACTCCAAAAAATGAATATGTTGATCAAATAAATAATATTCTCCTAAAACACATTTGAGGACAAAGTTTTACTTATTATAGCTTTGATGAAACATTGGAAGAATCTGAACAAAATATTCATGAAGATTTCTTAAATACACTAACTCCAAATGGTATTCCACCACATGAACTTATACTTACACAGAACTATCCTGTGATATTACTTAGAAACATTAATCCATCAGAAGGTTTATGTAATGGTACAAGACTAATTTGTCGTAGATTTGAACGTAATGTAATTGATGCCGAAGTAGCCATTGGAGAATATTCTGGTAAAATAGTGTTTCTACCTAGAATTCCATTTATTCCACTTCACGGTGATAAAAATTCATTTCCATTTAAAAGAACTCAATTTCCTATTCGTGCATATTTTGCAATGACAATAAATAAAGCTCAAGGTCAAACTTTAGATTTCATTAGATTATATCTTCCTGAATCTGTGTTTACTCATGAACAATTATATGTTGCATTGTCTAGAGCTAAAACAAGTAAATCCATTAAAGTTTTAGTAAACCCAACCCGAAAGGAACAAATACATAGTAGATGCACGCAAAATGTAGTTTACAAAGAAATTTTAGCTGTGATAAATCCTTAGTACAATTATGTGTCTTCTTTCATATCTTGATGTTGTATTCTATGATCAGTTCACGCTACTTAAAACTAATTTAGTTCACTTTTAAAATTCAGTATGTTCTTTATAGTTAAAATAAATAATATCTTCATCAACCATCATCAATTGTTAGAACTTTTTTTGTTCATTAAATATTTTGACATGGATCAATAAAACAGAGTTCATCCATTGAAGATTCTTTCATCAAGTCTTCTTTTACCACTTCCTCCACCAACAGTAAATTCTTCATTCCTAAAAAATGTGCCTCCATCAGCTACATCCATTCGTCACAAAAAAATAAAATGACATTACATACTAAGATAGAGCTCCACTTTGCATGAAACATATTCGAAAAATTGCATAAATATTTTTATTTTTTACGATACTATTAGAGTATAATTAACATAAAAAAATACATGATTGGTCAAGAACTCTTTTAAATATGTTCATTTTTCTGTGTTAGATTAAAGATTCATCAAAAAAAAATTCATCCATTTCAAGTATCAAGTGCTGCAAAAAAATTATATAGTTGATGACACGAAAAATCCTTACAAGAATTCCACATTTTCTACCAATCATGTATCTGTTAATATATGAACCACTTTATTATTAGGACCAGAAAAAAATCATGGACACCTTTTCAACATCTTTCATACAAAGTGAGGGATCTGTCTTCGTATGAAGTTTCATTTCTTTTTAAAGACGATATAACCCTGTATGAAGAAAGATGACACGTTCATTCCAAATATTGGAATTCTATTAACTTCAACATAAATATGACAAGCAGTCCTACTGCTGATAACCATAATAATATCAACTTGCGCTCTACGCGAATTGTACATAGAAATCAGCCAGTTGATTCTTCCTGCAGAGTTCAGTATTTTTAAAGGTACTCATACTCAACATACTTACAGTTTTTACACTCATCAATTCATTGTGCTTCCATTTGTCTTTCTTATTACAACAGATAATTTATATGTGCATTGTTTATTTATTGCATGCTTGGAAATTCTATTTTGTAAACCCGATTTAAAGGACTACATGTTTTTAACCATTCATTATCTATACTAAAATATCTAAATTTAACTTTTGTTTATACTGTATCGTCTTGTTTTCGAGATAAATATCCCTGTACTTGACAATATTCTCAATAAGTGCACGTTCTTGTTTTACTGTTTCTACATTTGCCATTCAACACTACACGATTACGCGGGTAAAAATGTTTGTTCCCTGTTTAATATTTCCTCTCTTTTCACAGTTATCAATCTGTACATATCTTTTTTTTTCTCCTTTTCCATTATTGCACTATGCACTTCTATTTGCTTATTTAAGGTATATACATATCACTACAACAAATCATTTATATGTGCACTAATTATTGATTTCATCCTTAAAAATCATGTTTTGTAGACTGATTTGAAGGACTACATATTTTTAGTGATTCATAGTTTATGTTTGCATTTTACAACTATGGTAGAAGATTTATCAACGGTTGTTTAAAAGTATCTATCATAGCCGCTAAAAAATACTAACTTCAGCATACAATATTTATTTTTATGGGACGTTATTTTTTTTAGTCCCATTTAATCTTTACTAAAATATCTGTATTTAACTTTCTTTTGTATTGTATCATCTTCATTTCGGGATAAATGTCTTTGTAAGTCACAGTATTCCCAATAAGTGAACATACTTGTTTTAGTTTTTCTACATTTGCCATTCAGAACTACACAATTATGCAGCTAAAAAGGTTTGTTCGCTGTTTAATTTTCCTCTCTTTACACAATTATATGAATCTGTACACTTATTTTTCCCTTTTTTTCCCATTGCTGCACTTCTATTTCCTTATTTAAGGTATTTATTCTTTGGCAGACGTCTTTAGAAAATCACATATTAATGATTAAGGTTGAGCCTCTTCCAAAGCATTCATCACTAAATTTAGAAAGAACTCTTCCAAAAACCCATCTCATTTTTAAAAGAACGATAACCTGTTTTCACATTAAAGTTTTCATTTGTTTATGCCTACAACGTAAACACTATATTTCACAAACCAACCACAACTTTTCTATGAAAACGTACCTGGTCGTTCTTTTAAATTATGCATTGCTTTCGAAAGAGTTCTTTCTAAATTTGTGATGCTTACTTTGGAAGAGGCTCGTGCTCTACACTCCAACATAATAAAACATTAACAGGTAATACTTAAACTAATATGTCTATTACAAATTATTGTTGAAGGTACTATATTATCATACACTTTATTGATCACTTGTAATATCTTTACAGAGCTTATAAAGTACTAGAAAGTTAGCCCAATCATCCTTTTTCCAACCTTAAAAAACATTGTCTACCAGGTATGACTGTGATTACTTCACTACAAAATAGACTTTCAATGATTCATTTACTACACATATTTTAGTGTTGTTATATTATATTATGGTACACTGTACTCTTCTAAAAATATTTAAACTTCCCATCACAACAACATTAGGTCACATACTCATGTCTATTTTCAACCCTTGAAAGTGCACGCATTAATCCTACTCATGTCTATTTTCAACCCTTAAAGTAAACGCCAACTTTCAAATTGGCATATAAATAATAAAGTGCAAAACTACATCATATTCAAAACTACACATTTACACTACATTTATATATATTTATAATTATATATAATATAAAATAATATAATATAATATAAAATAAATTAATATAAATATATTTGTAAGAATATATTATATTTATATTTTATTTTTCTCTTTTATTTATTATTTGTTATATCTTAAAGCTATATATATTTTCAGTTTCAACAATATCATCTGTCATTTCATCATGATTGTAAATCTGTCATTGATTTTTCGAACATCTTAGTGGCCATGCCTTTTCCCACCAACTTTTGACATTTAATCCTTTCTTTCTACATTTCAGTATAGAAGTAGAATTAATAATTCAATTGTACTTTTCCTACCACATTTTCCTTATACTATATTATTAAATAAAAAATTACACCATGCCAACTACAGTACTCCTTTCTTTTTATCTTCGAGTTCATAACAATCATGATGATGATGCACAGTACCTCTTCCATTTCCATTATATATATATATACTCAATAAAAATGTGCCATTACTTTCATTTCATTTTCCAGTTCTACAGACATCTTCAACTTCTTCCATCCTCTTTAAATTTTAAAGATTTATAGAAAACGAAGAAGCAGACAATTCTACAAACTGCTCTAAGTAGTAAGTTCTTCTACTCTTCCTCTTCCTCGTCCACTTCTAATATTTTTTATGTACTTCATTAAATTATAATATAAACATATAATTATCTTTGTTATTTGTTATATTCTGTATTTTTAAATTTATATCCCATCTTTTTTATATTAGGTTGCATCTCATGTAAAAAACATTTGGATTTTTTTTTTATATTATACACATGTTTGTATGTATTTCAGTACATATGAACAAAAAATTCCGACTTCTCATGTAAAATAACATTTGAATTTTTTTGGGTTCTATTAGACACATTTATGTGTGTTTCAGTAAGTATGGACAAAAAATTCCAACTTATTCGAGATATTTCTGCTGGAGTTTCCGGGTGGACTGCAAAAGTAATCGTTGCAGAGAAAAGTTCACCAAAAACCTTTCGAACGGGCTCACGGAAGTACCCAAAAATTGTTCTTATGGACACAGAAGTAAGTGCTACAGTATAACTCAGGCATTTTTTTTATATTTCAAACCCTTCTTTCATAATCTGATTCTAATAATGTATGTAAACCACTATTACTCTACTTTTTTTTGTTCTAGTTAAACAAATAATTCTGTACTTAGCACCTTAATTACTGCATCATATTTTCATTTTCAATTAATTTTATACTTTCTAACATAGGGAACAACAGTTCAAGCAACCTTATATGATCACCATATAATTGCTTACAAGGACGAGCTAATATTGGGCAAAACTTACTTGGTATTGAATGCATTGGTAAAAATTGCAGAGTATTCAGATTAAACGAAATGGATTGGATCATTTCAGGAAAGAATAGAGTGGAGGAAATCGAAGAAGATCATGGTGCACTTTTGATGTCTGCATACAATTTCACTGACGTCCAAGAACTTGAAAAATACATGGATTCCAATGCACATATAAATAATTATTCCAATACTTTAGTCTTTTACTCCTTATTCATTACATGAATTATTTGTTCTATTCTTACATTTCATAATACTTGTGCAAATTTACTAATTATTACTTTATAGGCATCATTGGAATTGTGATTGATATACGACCTAAGAGACTTCTACATACTCGCTTTGGAACTCAAAGTCTTGTACAAGATTTACTTCTTATTGACAAAAAGTACGTCTTCAATTCTTCAGTCCTTATTTTATATTTTACATTTTACATTATATTTTCTACTTAATTCTTTTTGTAAACATCTTACACACTGTTATTTATTTTTGTTTGTATGGATAATTTAATTTAGATTTGAAATAGTTCCTCTCACAATGTGGGACGACTTTGTTAACAATGAATACAACTACATTTTGGAAAGTCTAATAAAACGACCAGTTGTTATAACCAAGCATCTCAAGGTCACTTCTTTCAATGGTAAGGAATCTTCTACTGCACCATATATCTGTACTATATTTGTACACACACAGACTAACTTCCCATGTACATATAAAGCCTACGCATTTTATTGAACATTTCCTTTTACAGGTTTGTCGCTATCAACAAAAGCTAATACTACTTTCTTCATTGATGCTTCGTTTGAAATTGTTAGTGACTTCAAAGCATGGTTAGTATTTTACATAATTATTATCCTATTTTTCATACAATAAGTTCCTAATAATTTGTTCTCCTTTTTAAAAATAGGACAAACAAATGTAGTTGCAATAGATCATCTCGTATCTGAGAAAGCCTACCTGAATTAACACCTCCAAAGGTCTCCCTCCCAAAGGAAGACAGATTCACAGAACTAAAGGACATTCAACAATTACAGCATGTAGTAAGACTCTTAATTCCTAAGTTTAATACAACCTTCATTTTGTTAACTATAATTTAATTATTTCAAATATTTAATATTATTTTGTAAATTAACAAACAACCTTACTTCTTACATAGCAACGGTTCTTTTGGGTTAAAACAAAATCATGCATAAAAAAATTTCCTCAGTCATTCTGGTATATGAGTTGCAACAATTGCAATAAAGAATCATATGCTAATTTCGAAGATATATATCCATGTCGCTACTGCAAGCGTCCCAATGCAACAGCAACTCCAAGGTAAATACTAATCTTCTTCCAGACTAAAAAAAAAAATTAACAAACCTCCATTTACATTTTGTCTTTGCAAATTATTATATATCACACACCTTCACTTATCAAATAATATTTACCCACTTTTTTTCCATTCATTCCTTACAAAATTAAAGTTTCCTTAGAGCAATGGTCTATTTTGAGTTAAAAGACTCAACTGGATATATCAATGCAACTGCTATTGGAGAACCAGCTGAAAAATTCTTGCTGTGTAGTGCACAAATTTAATGGAGCACACACTATCGGTAAGCACGTATACTAAACAAATAGCATTAAATTCTATCGACATTAACAGTTTAATTATATATGATTATATTATTCCTGATAGATTTCTACAACAGGATGTTAAGACAGACATCATTGACTTCATCCGTACATCAATAGAAGATGACAAGGTCCTTTATATAAAAGCTGTACAGAAAGAGCCAAATTTAGCGCACTACAAATATGATGTTATATTTATGCTAGATCCTATATTATCAATAACTGATAATAAGGATGATGTCAAAGACAAAGGAAAGGGTCATCTTTTCCCTTCCTTGTCTTCCTGTTTGTCTAATGAAGAAGCTCCTCCAACACCAACAGCAAAAAGATCCCTGTTTCAACCGCTGGAACCTGCCACTCCAACAAAAAAGAAAATTGAAAAACACAGTGCTGGAACAAACCTGCAAAATTGAAGTCTGCTTGCCAGGACATTTCCCATTTTGAAAATGAACAGTCATATGTAATCCACAGTACTTTTTTTTATTGTGAACCTGTGCTCCTAATTTCGTTATGTAAGAATGGTTCATGTTTTGGTTGTCCAGCTTCTGTTAGCAAGTTCTGGCATCTTTTGTTACATAATGGTTTATATTTAAGTTGTCCAGTTTCTGTTAGTAAATTCTGGCTTCTTTTGTAATCACCTATTACCAGAATAAATAAAGCTTTCCCTGTGCACGTCTTACTTCATAAATTATACATCATGTTACATAGTTCATTTTGCACTTCATTCATTATAAAAAAATTATACTAACTACATTTAGGGCAAGTATTCAGAAACTTCTCACGTGCATCGCACGTGCCAGCAACTAGTATGAAAATAAAGATGTATGCCCATGTGTATATATAAAGAAAATAAATATTGAACCTACAACTGTAATAGTTTTTGTTGATCATTTAAATTTAATTGGAAATACTGAAAAGTTCAAAAAAATTGCAAATTATTTGAAAAATTAATTTGAGATGAAATATTCGAAAAAACAAATTTTTGTCTTAGATTACAGATTGAACATTTTACACGTGGATAAATGGTTATATCATAGAAATCTGTGAAGCAAACTTTGACAACAATATATTTAAATCATTGTGAAATTATTGAAATTCATGAAGAAAATCGAGAATGCATATGATTAAGAAACATGACCCATCATATCCAAATATCATGCAGATAAAAATTCAATAGAAGATAGTCCAACAAATTTATATGAAAAAACAATGCAGCTTATATTGCGTAACTCAAAGGAAGCTATGTAACATGTGATAGGATGAAAAATATTTCTCCATAATTCTTCCACACACATGAGCTTCAGAAGAATGGCATATGGGTGTTCAACAAATTCACTCAATTGACAATGTGGCTAATTTATTTACAAAAGTACTACCGACATCTATATTCAAGAAATTGGTACCCAAGATTAGAATGTTTCGACTCAGATTTTCACTGATTTTTGTCAAAGGAAGTAGCTGTACATATTTTGTTCAAATAATCCTTAAATGGGGAGTGTTGTAAAACTATAATATAAATATTGATGATTATGCAATCTTATTATCATGCATAGATATGTTTTATCTAGTTTAGAGAGTCTAATTCTTTTCAATTATAACTCTCATTTTGAATCCTATAAATACGAGTCTTGATTCTCAATAAAATACACAATTGAGCTTTTTGACTCTTAAATTTTCTTCTCTTTTTGTTCTGTTACTTTTATTTCATTACATATCATGCATTTTGATTTATAGTAAATGAATGATATGTTGATACAATAAATTGATATTATAAACCATATGTACATCTATTTTGATATGTTTCCCTCTTTTCACTCTCTCAGAACATTATAATCTAAGTGTAACCAAATCAATCACATTTTGTTCTGTTAATTTTTCATTTTTGAATTTTAATTTTTTTGTGGCAGTCATTATTTGTGAACAATCATAGAAAGATATTTTTTTTTCTGTTCATTTGTAATATTATAGCTCACTTTTGACAATTTTTTCCTTCTTGAATTTTTGGATTCATGAGCACCATGACAAAGCAATATTTCTGAACACCTAGTCCCATCTATTGGAGTTTGCAAGGGCAAATTAAGATGCGTGAAATTAATGAATACAAGATCTATTTTGGACTAGAACATGTTTTCTCTTGCCTTTTATTCCCTTAGTTTTCATAACTTTACATCGACTCCGTTCTTTTTGCACGACTAATGTATTTTGCTCAATCGAAATTTGAACATTTCAGCATTCCACCCTTGACACCCTTCGGGGACCCATGAGTGTACACAACAAGACAATATTTATATTGTATCCTTACTCTGCCTGATTTTATTTTTTGCTTACCAGGATTAGTCGGGATTATCTAATCGTTGTTTAGATATTCTTTTATAAATTTTAAATTGATAATTTATTGTGTTGTTGCTTCAGAAGTAACACAATATTATAATTAATATTATAGAAGAATACTAATAGTCGATATATCTATTACAAATAGTTTGTTGTTTTTCCTAAATTAGCACAACATTATAATATCTAATATTTCATAATAATACTTTTGATCTTAAAGAGTAAAAATTATAATTTTCAATATTTTAAAAGAGTATTGACATAATACTCTTGAAGAAGTAATAGTAAAATATAGCGTGCTCTCAAAGTAGCACATTTCAAAAAATATATCATTTTAAATTATTGTTTATCATTGAAAGAAGACATATGACTCATGTCATGTTTGATTAATTATTATATGATTATACAATTGTTTAATCATATTTTTCTAAAATTATTTATATTTTCTTTTGCTTTATGTGTATTTATGGGAAGGAAAAAATTGTTGTTATAGATAATATTTTCTCATTCGACAAATTCACTGAATTGACAATGTGGTTGATTTATTTACAAAAGTACTACCGACATCTACATTAAAGGAATTGGTACACAAGATTAGAATGAGTCAACTCAAAGATTTTCAGTGATTTTCATCTAAGAAAGTAGCTGTACTCTTTTTCTTTAGTCTAGATTTTGTCCCACTGAGTTTTTCAGACAATGTTTTGTAGAGAAAGCATTTTATCTATACTTCAAAATGTTAACAATTAAGTGTACTCTTTTTTTCCATTGTTTGATTTTTTTTTCCCACTGGGTTTTTATCAAACAAAGTATTTAATGAGCTAGTTATTGTTCAAATAATCATCAAATGGGGAGTGTTGTAAAACTATAAGATAAATACTGATGATTATGCAATCTTATTATCATGCATAGATATGTTTTATCTAGTTTAGAGAGTGTAATTCATTTCAATTATAACTCTCATTTTGAATCCTATAAATATGAGTCTTGATTCTCAATAAAATACACAATTGAGTTTTGATTCTTAAATTTTCTTCTCCTTTTGTTCTGTTACTTTTATTTCATAACATAGCATGCATTTTGATTTGTAGTAAATGATTGACATGTTGATACAATAAATTGATATTATAATCCACATGTACATCTACCTCTCAAAACATTATAATCTAAGAGTAACCAAATCAATCATGTTTTGTTTTGTTAATTTTTCATTTTTGGATTTTAATTTTTTTTTTGTGGCAGTCATTATTTGTGAACAATCATAGAAATTTTTTTTGCTGTTCATTTGTAATATTATAGCTGACTTTTGACATTTTTTTTCCTTCTTGAATTCTTGGATTCATGAGCACCATGACAAAGAAATATTTCCGAACACCTAGTCCCAGCTATTGCAGTTTGCAAGGGCAAATTAAGATGCATGAAATTAATGAATACATGATCTATTTTGGACTAGAACATGTTTTCTCCTGCCTTTTATTCCCTTAGTTTTTGTACATTTACCAACCCATAACTGTACATCGACTCCGTTCTTTTTGCACGACTAATGTATTTTACTCAATCGAAATGTGAACATTTCAGCATTCCACCTTCGGGACCCATGAGTGTAATCAACAAGGACAATTTTGATATTGAATCCCTACTCTACATGATTTTATTTTTGCTTACAAATATTAGTCGGGATTAACTAATCATTGTTTATTGTCGATTTTTATATTTCACAAGTGTATGGATCGTAAGAAGTAATATAGTGGAACAATGAATCCAGAATCATTTCTACGATGACTATTATTTAACAATTGGTTAAATTATTCCTAACTTTAATTTAATCAAAAACAAATAATAAGGTTTGGCCCATGGACGACTCGGGCTCGATTCGTGGACGAGCCAGCCTTGAACAAGCTTGAGCTCGACTCATCACTTTGACGAGCTGATCTCATGGGTAGAGGGGCCGGGCCAGCTCTGCTAAGCCCGTGTCACAACTAAATGAGGATGTTAGGACTTACAATTTTATTGATGCATCCCTTGTAATTCGCTAATCAAGATTCATTACTATTGTAGTGTTTAGTTAAAGTATTATAAAGTACTCAATTTACCCTTGTCGGGTTCTCATTAAAAAAACTAATTCAATTTCATATCTCTAAGTGAATCAATCTTAGTTAACGAAATATTAGTTCTAAGAATTCATCTAATGACCGCAATAATTAGTGTATGTATCTCTACACGTTAAACTAAATTACCGAATTATAATATGTGGTCTAAATCAATTACTCACATCTTGATTCGAAATAACTTTACAATATCATTGAATTAGTGATCAAGTAATTCAAAACATTAAATTCGTAAATAAAATCAACACATGTGCATTTAAAGAACTAGAGTCGTGAATAAAAGAAATAAAGGGCCACACATAAATTATATTGTTCACCCTAGCTAAGAATTTAGTTACTCATAATAATAAAAGAAAAACAAAAGTACAGAATTCATAATCGGGTTTTGAAATCTTGATCATGAAAAAAATTGGATCTTGCTCCAAGAATCTTCTTCAACATCAAAAGTCTTTAAACTCTCTCTCTCTCTCTCTCTCTCTCTCTCTGTTTTCTTCAAGTCTTCGAAAAGTTTTAGTTGAATTGGCTTCTAAAAAGATGAATTGAACTTGAAAACCCTATGTGGAAATGGGCGCCGCCACGAATCTGATCTTTTTTCCCCAGAGTGGCCACCTCGGCGCCACTTACTACTCTCACTCTGCACCTTCTTCAATTTTTTTGTCATAACATTTTCTTCCGATATTCGATTAAGGAGATTCAAAGTGAATTGAAAAAATAACTCAAAGGGCTACAACTTTGCTAAAAAAAACAATTTATAATTAAAACATTTACTATGTTAAAATTGGGTTTCAATCTCCAACTAAAAATTTGGAACATACTTGTGCAGTTGAAAATTAATTTGTGAAAATATTTTGATCATATTTCACTCCTTTTTTTTCAGTTCTAATTGACTCTTAGCATTCACGAATCTTCATCGTGAGGTTCGACAAACTTTTGAGCATTTATAGTTTAGTCTCCAAATTTGGAATCTTGCTCTTTTTCGCCAATTTTCTCTTTTTCCTTTCAATTCCATTTCCTTTCACCGAGTTTAACAAAATAAACGAAATATACAATAAATTAAGCTATAATTGTTCAAAAGAACTATAACTGTCTATGCTTTTAAGTCTAAACTAGTGAAGGCACGTGCGATGCACGTGCATGCGTTATGCTCCTTGTGTATATTAGCGTTGAGACTGTATATGTATAGTACAATAAATAGATGGAAATAAAGTCATGAATGACATGTAAGTGAAGAAGAAATATTACATTCTTATTATCATTTTCAAGTACTCACGCCTATTATTTCACGACGTTGATGGTGTGCGAAACGACCAATTGTAGCAAATGTTGCGACGCTTCAAAGTAGGTCGTTTCAAACTAAAATTTCAAACTAATATTTCGAGAATTTTGATAACAATCTAACTTTAAACATTCAAACGAAGTCGAAATATTATATTATTAATATCAAATGAAGTCTAAATGATATAGAAGATTTATCGATTCGACCAACGTACAATCATTTAGAAATTTTTAAAGTTAGCTTGTTATCGAAATTCTAAAAATATTAGTTTGAAACGACCTACTTTGATAGCCGTAAAATTTGCCACGATTGGCCATTTCGCACACATTTGTGAAATGATAGCCATGAATACTTCAAAATAATATTAAGAATGTAATATTTCGACTTCGTTTGATATTTCCTAATGAGCCCGAAAATGAAGAAAAAACATAAATTTTATTAAAAAGATAAGTTACACGTCTTTTTGAACACGCACGTTTGACGTTCGTTTAACTATTTTTTATATTCATTTAGATCATTCGATGTATCTATAATATAGTTCTCGAAATGAATTTCGAGATAATATAGAAGATTTATCGATTCGACCAGCGTACAATTGTCTAGGAATTTTTAAAGTTAGCTTGTTATCGAAATTCTCAAAATATTAGTTCTACTTTGACCCGCCGTAACATTTGCCACGATTGACCGTTTCGCACACCATCAACATCGTGAAATAATAGACCGTGAGCACTTCAAAATAATATTTAGAATGTAATATTTCGATTTCGTTTGATGTTCCGTAATGAGCTTGACAATGAAGACAAAAATATAAGTAATATATTCAAAAAATGAGTTATACGTCTTTTTTAACACACGTGTTTGACGTCCGTTTAACTATTTTCGATATTCATTTAGATTATTCGATATATCTGCGATATAGTTCTCGAAATGAGTTTCAAGAGAATATAGAAAATTTATGGATTCGGCTAGCGTAGAATCATTGAACAATTTATAAAGTTAGTTTGTTATCGAAATTTTTGAAATATTAGTTTGAAACGGCGTACTTTGACGTAACGTAACTTTCGCTACGATTGACCATCTCATATACCATCAACGTCGTGAAATAATAGACCGTGAGTACTTCAAAATAATATTAAGAATGTAATATTTCGACTTCGTTTGATGTTTCATAATGAGCTTGACAATGAAGACAAAAATATAAGTAATATATTCAAAAAGACGAGTTATACGTCTTTTTTAACACACGCGTTTGACGTCTGTTTAACTATTTTCGATATTCATTTAGATTATTCGATATATCTGTGATATAGTTCTCGAAATGAGTTTCGAGAGAATATAGAAGATTTATGGATTCGGTTAGCGTAGAATCGTCGAAAAATTTGTAAAGTTAGTTTGTCATCGAAATTTTTGAAATATTTGTTTGAAACGACGTACTTTGACGTAACGTAACTTTCGCTACGATTGACCGTTTCATACATGATTAATGTTGTGAAATATTAGGTCGTGAGTTCTTCAAAATGATATTAAAAATGTAATATTTCGACTTCGTTTGATATCCCAAATTAAGCACGTAAATGAAGGCGAAAACATAAGTTTAAAAAAAAAAAATAAATAAATAAATAGGGGTTTTGCATGTCTCGCACTGTGCGAGACATGCACCAACATGTCTCGCACTGTGCGAGGCAGTGTCTCGCATAGTGCGAGACACATTTTTTTTTTTTTTGTTTTTTTTTTTAATGACACTCACATTATTATTTTATTTTATTTTTATTACAAAAATCGTATAGAGGAAATAAAAATTAAATAATTTTTTTTTTTTTAAGTAGAATATAGACTTTTTTTTTTTAAATAGGATATAGCAAAATAAAAATAAAAAAAAATTCAAAACCACACGACACCGTTTAGGACGAGAGTTTCTACAGTAAAAATCAACCTCTCACTCTTTTAGTATATAGGGGATTATTACAAAAATCGTATAGAGAAAATAAAAATTAAATAAATTTTTTTTTTTTTTTAAAAGTAGAATATAGACTTTTTTTTTTTAAATAGGATATAGCAAAATAAAAAAAAATAATAATTCAAAACCACAAGACACCGTTTAGGACGAGAGTTTCTACAGTAAATCAACCTCTCACTCTTTTAATATATAGGGGATAAGTGTATAAAATACACTTTTCAAACACCCAAAAATTAAAATGTTTGTTTGTCCTCAAACAAGACCATAACGTAACCTAATAAACACACAAACATGTAAAAGGTTTTGGTTAGATAACCTGCCATTTTGTCTTGAGATCGGAATCATTGTATTAAATCTATAAACAACTTGAAGATTGCATTACCAAAATCAATATCTAATTTTTCAATGCAAAACTGATGTGTGTGTGAAGAATTAAATAAAATACTATAAATTCACAAGTTGTTTAATTCTCGACCCTCGATGGTCAAATTTTTACTTCCATCACAATTAAGAAACACACACCCTCAAATTTATTATTTATTAATTTTTTTTCCAGTGTGTAATCTAATGCTGAATCTTTATACACACACCTCACCCTTTTTAGTTTAGATGGATCTCACTAATTGAAAGTCGATACTTCAACCAATAAGGGTTTTCCAAATTTTGATTACTTCAACCACCAAATTTCAACTAGGGCTAACATTCACCTCTCAAAGATCTAACTTTTTCGAATAAGTGTTTGAGACTTAATCAAGACATGTAGTACGTAAATATATAATTATTTTATTTCTTCTTATCTTATATGCAGATTTCTCTCCATTAAACTTTCTAAATGACCCTTGTAGCGAGTTTAGGGCGATGACTCCCAAATTCGATGATCATAGGGCTCCAAATTTTAAGACACTCTTGCAGGCTTAATCATTCAAGTAAAAAAGGATACGAAGAGATGTTTCACAATGAGATAACTTTTTTCTCTAGTTTAATTTTCTCTCTCTCTTTTTTTTTTTTTTTGAAATGATTAGCCCCTCATTAAATACTTATTCTCGAAAATCGACCCATAACTTTAGATTTTCACCTAATTTTTTTCATATTGGCACTGGACAATTTGTACAAGAATTTACACACATGAAATCTCCATTTATATCATATCTCCCTATGACAGTAAAATCATCCCTAAACTATTTTAAATTTGGTCGAATGACGTATATTGAAGTAATTTTTGGGTTTAGCATATATTTTCTACTATTTCAACCTATCAAGCATATGAATCAACTCATTACTTTATGATGCTAAACTTAATTCATGTGCGCAAATAGTATTAAGTTTTTCATGGATAATAATCAATTAATCTATGTAACATATCCAAAGTTCATAAATTAATACATAATTCCAAATATATTCGCCGACAATGCTACCTAAATCACACAAGCACACAATAAACAAGAAAATCATATTTGTAAATTTTAAACTTCTTAAACTTTTTTATTTTTTATTTTATATATAATAAAGAAGTAGAAATACACAATCACATAAGAATAATAAAACTAAAAACTCAATATTTTTTTACCCTCGAACTTAAGGTCGACATTGTCCTCAATATCCTAAAGTGCAACTTCACTACTAAAAACATATTTTCACCTACCGAAAATTACCAACGGATGCAACCGTTGGTAATTTGAAACGGATTATCCGTTGGTACAAGTAATTCACTTTCAACTACGATAATTAGCAACTAATTTTTCGTTGGTATCGACATTATCTCTTTACCAACGGATATTATGTGCCTCATGCAACCATTTAATAGTTGGATCTTTCACCTACGGATATTTCGTAATTGACGTACCAAATATTACCAATGGATGCAATCCGTTGGTAATTAGAAACGGACTATCCATTTTTAAAAGTAATTTACTTTCAACTACGATAATTATCAACAAAATGTTTGTTGGTAACGATGATATCTCCTTACCAACTGAAATTTCGTTGGTAACGTACCGAAAATTACCAACGGATGCAATTTCGTTGGTAAAAGTGGTAGCTCTTCTCCAACGGATATTCCTTGCCTAATGTTATTGTTATATACGTACCATTTATCAACAGCATTTCCATAGGTGGCGTAATTTAACTTTTTTCTAAAACTTGTATCAGCTTTTCACCTACAAATTTTTTGTGGGCAAAGAGTAGTTTATATTACCAACAAAATTTTCGTTTCTAATATTAATCAATTTCAAAATAATTCTTATCCCACATCGGAAGTTCATAACAAATTTTTTGGAGTTATCCTCAATAAATTTGTGGTCCAGCAAGTGATTAAATAATTTTTTGAGCCTTTAATTCAGTTGGCTAAAAGTTAAAAAATTATAATTATTAAATAAATAATAATAAATAAATGAATAATTTTTTTTACCACGCCTCACACCAATACGACTATTAACAATACTGATTTTTACCAATTGTACTGGTAGACATTTACCAACGAAAATTCAGTTGAAAATGGTTAAGATTATTACCAACAAAATTTTCGTTGGTAAAAGATTCTCACTTTACCAACAGAAAATTTGTTGGTAAAATGTTTACTCTTTACCTATGGAGCGATCCGTTGGTAACTATCAGCGACCCTTAAAATAGCAATGGATTTGTAGTTGGTAATATTCCGTTGATAAAGAGTAATAGCAACGGATATCTTGGTTTTAGGAACAGAAAATTCGTGCCTAAAGCTATGTTTTTTAGTAGTGTTTAGCACATAAAGGGACGGGAAAAAAATGAAAAATGTACTCCCCAGATTTTTAGTATGATATTTGTGGTGGCTTGTTGGATCAATTTATTCCATTATTTGATAAGCTGCCTCTTACTTGATGTCAATGTACTTTGAAAGATAAAAGAAGAAAAATATGAGAGTCAAGAAGCAATTTAAAAGTAATAATGTGGCGTGTATGGTAACCATTGTTTTCTATATTTTTACGTCCCTGGAGTTTTGAAAAATGTGCTACATGTATTTTCAACTATTTTTCACTGAGGGTCCGTTTGATTGCAATGGTGGAATTTGGGTGGAAAGAAAATGAATTATATGAAATTAAATTGTCTAGAACTTGTTTTACCAGGAATTGTCGATTAATTGTGTTTGATTGGTATAATTTTCCACCCGAAAAATTTTGGTATGCATTTGGCTTTTTTTCTTAATGAAAATTGTCCATTAAAGTGATAATTTTTTTACCATTGGGTTTGGAATTTGTTCCAATTGTCCAAAAAAAAAAAAGTATACTGAATACCATTCATTTGGCTTTGTTTTTCATGCAAATTGTCAATTAAATGGATAATTTTTTTACCATTGGGTCTAACATTTGTTCCAATTGCCCAAAAAAAAAGTTATTGGAATTGGTTTTTCCACCATTTTCAATTCGAGGAAAATGTGGAAAATGGGTGCGTGGGGGCCTGGGCGAGGGGGAATTTCAATTTCCAAGAATTTGTTGGCCATCAAACAAGCTTATTTTGCCAAATTGGAAAATGGTTTCTTACTTCCTTGGAATTAAATGGCCATCAAACAGGCCCTAAAATATATGATTTTCTTTTAATTGGCTTAATATAGATATGATGACCCTCTTATCGAAACAGAAACATGCCTAAAACTAATGCATTTTAATACATTATATGCAATGCAAATACAGAAAGCGTAATAAAAAAAGGGTAATAAATTGGGTTGTCTCCCAATAAGCACTTAATTAAAAGTTTTTGGCTAGACTTTTGCACAAGTGGCACTTTGAATACAGTTTTGGATGTCTTGTATAGCTCGTACTTTGCCATTTGAATACATATCAACTTGCCAAAATTACCCAATTCAAACTCAACTAAGAGTACTTCAATTCTCTCATCGACTTCAATCACAAAATAAATGAAGTTGGAGGTTTGTATGCTAATCTCATATTCTTTAAATGCCTCTAATTCATTAGGATCTTCGTGATAAATTTATTCGTTTCTACATGTTCTTCTTCTTTAGTTAGTTGCTCGAGTTGAATAATGAAGAGATCCTCCATTGACATATTATTTTGCTTATTTGAAATTACTTGATTTACAATCCTTTTATATTTTTGCATGACGATGTCTCCGAAAACTATTTCACCGTCATCATCTTCTTCTTCATATGGACCCTCAAAGGTAGGTTTCCTTACTTCCTCCGAAGTTGCCAATAGCAAGCAATTTCTAGTATAATGCAATTCACCACAATATTCACAAGTCGGTCTAATCTCCCCCAAAACAATATATTTGATATTCAATCCTTTCGGAAAGCCATCCTTATCAAAAAAAAAAAAGTTGATTGTATCCACCACGAGGATTATTTAACAATTGGTTAAATTATTCATACCTTTAATTTGATTGTAAATAAATAATAGGGTTTGTGATTGGTGTCTATATTATTATAATTAAATTAAATTATCTAACATACACAATTTATCGAATTTGAGTTTTAAAAGTATGAATGTGGATGATAGGACTTACCATTTTACCTATGGATCCATTTTAATTCGTCAATCAAGATCCATTACTATTGTAGTGTTCAATCAAATTATTCTCAGTATTCCCATCTCGACTTCTTATTGAAAATATTTAACTAATTCAATTCTATATCTTCATGTGAATCAATTTTAATTAAACGAAATATTAGTTCTAATGATAGATCTTATGACCGCAGTAATTAGTGTAGGTATCTATACATGTTATACTAAATTATCGAATTTTAATATGTGGTCTAAATGTAATACTCACCTCTCGATTCGTAATAAATTCAAAAAATCATTGAATTAGTGATTAAGTAATTTCGAAGCATTAAATTCATGAATCAAATAAACACATATGCATGTAAAGAACTAGAATCTTGAATAAAGGAAATAAAGGGCTACACATAGATTATATTATGTGTCCTAACTATGAATGTAGTTACTCATAATAATGAAAGAAAACAAAAAGTATGGAGTTTGACGATTTTTGAAATCTTGTTCATGAAAAGAATTGGATGTTGCACAAAAAAATTTCAACCTCAAAAGTCTTCAAACCGTAACTTTTGCTCTATGATCTTGACGATTTTGTATTTTTCTCCCCCACCCTCCTCCACACCCCTACCCCCACTCCACCCACCCCCAAATTGTATTCTCTAGAGTTGTTTTTATGTCTTCGTAGAGTCTTTGAAGAGTTATATTTGGCGATGGCAGCGCCTAGGTGCCGTGAATCTGATTTTTTTTTCTCGAGAGTGGTCACCTGTTGCTCCCACTCTACATCTTTTTAAGTATTAAAGTCACAATGTTTTCTTCTGATATCTGATTAAGGCGATTCAAATTACATTGGAAAAATGACTCAAATGGATACTACTTTGATAGAGATAGCTTCCTCTTTTTTTTTTTTTTTTTCCAATTTGAACGTTTACTATGTCAAAAATGGATTTCAATCTCCGACTAAAAATCTGAAACATACTTGTGTAGTTGAAAATTGATTTGTGGAAATATTTTGATCATATTTCACTCCTTTTTCACATCTGATTGGCCCCAAGCATTCTTGAATTTTTATTGTGAGGTTCGACATAACTTTTGAATAATTACATTTTAGTCCCCAAACTTTAAATCTTGTGCTTTTTTTTTGCCAATATTTGCTTCTTTATTTCAATTCCACTTCCTTTTATCTAGTTTTACCTAGTAAACGAAATGTACAATAAATTAGGCATAATTGTTAAAAACAATTATAAATATCTTGATGTGAACTCGACCAATAAAAAGCTTGAGAACCCGTGAATAAGATGAAACAAACCCAAGAATGCTAGAAATCATACCGTGCAAAGAGCAACCCTACCCTTTTTTGACCCGTACCAAAAACCAAGATTCCATGCAATAAATCTAACCTGTTGATTACCCGAAACAAGAACCGTGAAGTGGGAACGCTACAAAAGGATTGGGATCTCATTTTGATAAGTTCAAGTTAGAACTTTAAACCACCAAGAACATGGAGGAATTAAAACTCTCAAATTTGTATAAAAATCTCAATAGTAATTGTCAAAGGTCCTTACAATGAAGAATGAAGTCCTATTTATACTAAACTAAGGAAATATGGTAAAATACGAATTTGAGAGTCCAAAATAATAAAAACTTGCCAAAAATAACGAATCCTAGTAAAATAAAAAGAAATTGCGCAAAAATAGGTTCAACAGGACGACCTTCCGGATGTTCGGTACCACGCGTCCGGATGGACAGAGATTTCTACCGGACGTCCGATACGGCGTATCCGGATGGACAGAGCTTTCAACCGGACGTCAAGTAAGACTCATCATGTTGGCAGCTTCACGTTCGGTTGGGCCAAAATTTCACTTCGTCTTCCGTTGCTCGAATCAAGCTTGTCCGATCCGATTTCTCACTCGGCCCCAACATGACACTTGGTCTTTGGTGTGTTTTCTTCAATAGGTTGTGCTCCATTGCTCAAACCATTAAGAATACAGCCTTTAACAATCCTTTGAAGATCCAATCCTGGCTTTAAACTACCTCCAACAATTGCCAAGATCTTGATGTTTTGTAATGCAATCCAGATCATATCATCCCCCTCCCTTTGAAAGGATTTGACCTCGAATCCAAACCTGCACCAAACGAAGCAACATCAGCAACGTCGAAAATACCAACGATCACAAACGTACCCAAAAAAATCAAGTTGTATCCATCGATTCGCATAGCAAGGATATGGAAAGGTCCTCCTCCTCTAGGGTGTAGCCTGGACCTTATTTAAATTCGCATCCGCCTAATATGTATGTTTACCCAATTATCATCACCTGGATCAAATAAGACTCTACTTGATGCCATCATGATCACCTGCCTTTCACCCAAGCTACTACGAACACCAATACATAAAGTCATGAAATTACAAGGTTAGTAGATTAAAACCACTCGTTAGATGGACACGTGGAATGGAAATAATAGACATTAAACATATTCCTAACACATTCCATAACTCCAACCTAGGACAAACAATAACATCAAAATAGGAATTCAAATATGCTTGTCTACAATTTCAACAAAATAACCTAAATGCCTAACACAAGTAATTAACTCGACGTAACATGCTAGAATATCATCACGTAGCAAGTGTATATCATAAACAAGTAAGAAATTCTCCATACACGTATGAGACACCAGACTGACTTTACACATAGAATTATCAATTGCATCACCACTTTCAAGACCACATAAATTATGCAAAATACTACTCCCAAGAATTGTCCCAAATCCTAACTTAGGTGTAGGATTGTGATAAGTTACCTTAGCGGGAATATATCCATTTTTACTGTTACTTACAAATTCCTCCATGTACATCACGTCAAGTGGATAATTAATGCATGGTGCCTCGCACATTACCCCTCCATGTATCAAGAACGCCTCGCACATTATCCCTCCATGTATCAAGTTCTTGAATTCCCGCAAAGGAGAAATAACCAAATTGGGGAAGGGATTGTTAGCTTTCACTAAAACTCTCTCACACTCAACTTTTCTTGCACACAAACTCATCTTGGAATTTTCTCTCCTCTCTGAATTTTCTCTTGTCTCTCTCTTATGTGGCTCTACTCCTTTTGTCCCACTCTTAACCACCTTATTGTCTTCTCTCATGCTCTCCTTTTTTCACTCTTTAGTTTTGTTCTCTCGCTTACTTTTCAGTTTTAATTGGTCCTCATGGACCTACTTGGTGTTAAAGGGACAAGTGTAATAGTTTTTCCACCCTTCACAAAGTTGTACCTATTCGAAAATTCATCATGTTCCACCCTCCTATCGTATTACCATGGCCTACCCAACAAGAGATGTCCCACATGCATTGGAACCACGTCACATAACACCTCATCACTATACCGCCCAATGCTAAAGTTCATCAATACCCTCCTGGTAACCCGAACATTTCCACAACTATTCAGCCATTCAAGTTTATAGGGTTGTAGATGCCTCATGAGAGGTAAACCCAACTCTCCTACAAGGGTCATGCTAACTACATTTGTACAACTCTCTCCATCTGTAATCAAACTGCACACCTTATCCTTAAGATGACACCTAGTGTGAAATGAATTCTCCCGTTGCTGCTCTTCACCATCTACCTTCATTTGCATAGTAAGAGCACGCATCACTACCAATAATTCCCCAACTGGGTACTTCACACAAGTTTCACCCTCAGCATCTCCCCCAGGCATACTGTCACTATTACTCCCATCATTCGACTCAATCTCTCCATTATCCCTAAAGGTCATTACCCGTCGATTTGGACATTGTGAAGCAATATGCCCTCCACCCAAACACTTAAAACATCTAATATCCCTCGACCTACCCCGTTTGAGACTCAATGTTTGTTTTATTTTTATTCACCTCCTCCTTAACTTTAGACACCTCAACCTTTTCTCTAGTTATCACCCGATCATTCCTATCACTACCACTCCACTTGGGTTCTGTTGTAAGCCTAGCTACCCCTTTTCTCCTAAGTTGCCTCTCCACCTTCATAGCTCATGTACTATGTCATCCAATTCAACATAGTGTTGCAACTCCACTACGTTGGCGATGTCCCTATTCAACCCATTTAGAAACCTAGCCACTCGATCCTCCTCTATGTTCGCTCTAATCATTGTCACCTCAATTTCCTCATAGTAATCCTCCACACTCCTAGACCCCTGAGAAAGAGTTTGTAATTTTTTATGAAGGTCCCAATAATAATGTCCCGGTACAAACCGCTTTCTCATATAAGCCTTCAACTCTCCCTACGTCTCAAACGGCCTTTCCAAGTTCCTTCTACGGCCAGTCATCAACTGATCCCACCAAATAATAGCGTAATCAATGAACTCCACTACAGCTAACTTCAACTTCTTCTCCTCTGAATAATTATAGCAATCAAACACTAATTCCACCTTCTTTTTCCAATCCTAATAAGTCTCAGAATCACTTCTACCTTGAAAAGCTGGAATATTCAGTTTAATGCTTCCTAGATTTCTATCAACCCTTCGATCAAACCTATATCCCCTATTCCTTATTCGACCCATATCACCTTCTAGATAATAATCATCACTCCTTGCACTCATCGCTTCATATTCCTCATCAAGTTCAGCCATAAGGTTTCGTCCTCGCCTATCTCCTCTACCCCTTCGAGGAACCCTTCGGGGCGTCCCTCGCTGCCGACTATCAATCAAAGTTTCATGCCTAACTATATCGCCACTATTACGTTCAACTGCCACATCCAATTGATCAAACCTAAGATTTATAGCCCACATACTATCCATAAGCTCTACATAAAATCCCTTAGGTACCGCCTCTTCCTCACCTCTATTCATATTTTTATCCATTTATATAAATATGTTGCAACCACAAAGCAAAATCTAGGAATTAATAAAAATGATGAACAAGAAAAGCAAGATAATTTACCTCACGTGTTTGCACTCATGTATCACTCGAAGTTGGCTTTTACCCGACAATAAGCTCACCACTCTTACCTTTTACCGCTCATTCTCATTTCTCAATGGCTCGAGAAATAACGATTTCAATCAAATGGAATGCAATTCCCGCAGCAACCATTACCACAAGCACAAGTCTCGAATAATCAACAACTTACACAGACTGAGGTAATGGACTCAATTTAAAAGAAGAAAAGCAAAACAAATTACTCAAATTCCTATCTTTTTGTTTTGTTGCCTCTAAATGTTCAAGAAATATAGAGACTTTTTTTTCCTCTTTTTTTTTTGTCTTTTTTTATTTTATTTTTTTTGATTGAATTCAATAAATCAACTAAACAAAGAATTAGAGGAAATTAAACAATCACAATTATAGGAAATAGTGACGCTAAACAAGAACAATAAACTAAATAAATTATTTATTTATTTATTTTCGGGTGAACAGTAACACGGATTTTTTCTGGAAAACTCGAAAATTGACTACGAGAATAACAAAATAAACGGAAGTTGATTTGGATGCTAGATTAGCTCAAAAACAACTTTTGATTCTTTTTTTGGAATTTTTTTGAATCAAAAACTCAGAAAAATTATTGGACACAAGAACACGAGAACACAAGAAGATAAATAAAACAAAGATGGCAATTTTTTTTATTCTTTTGAGTCTTTTGTTGTTGTATTCTTCGTGTTCTTGTATCCAATAATATTTTTGAGTTTTTGATCCAAAAATAAAAAAAAATCAAAAGTTGTTTTTGGACTATCTAAAAGTCCAAATTAAGTTTCGTTTGTTTTGCTGATTTTCTAGTCGAATTCTCGAGTTAAAAAAAATTCCGTATTTAAAAAAAAAGTTTTTATTATTTCTTGGATTTTCCAACAGTTTTTAAATTTCAGTTTTTGAGTAAAAAATTGTTATTTCCGGAAATTGCCCAATATCATACTATCTTGTCTAAATCCAAAAATATGTTGTGTTTAATCCAATCCAAAAATTCAAGAACCACTTTCTTGAATTAAAAAAATTCTCATTCGAAATTTCATCAAATCTTTTTTCTTCTTTCTTGAGTCTTCTTGATTACAAAACTTAATCACAACTGGTTTGAATATCATAAGAAATTGAGTGACACACGAGAGGATAAAAGTGGGGCAGAAATTTTTTAGAAGTTAGGATGTCGAATGAGGTAATTCGAAGGATTGAAAGATAGCTTAGGGATGTAACTAAAAGGCTTGGTAGATTAGAGACATCGAGGTCAAATAGTCATAGGGGACACTCAAATACAAGGAGACCGGGTAGGAGAGAGCCTAGGAGGGAGCAGTGTGATGATTATGAGTATGATAGTGATTTCGATGAGGATGCATCAATGGTAGGTGAAATAAGTTGGATGAGGAATAGAGGTGTTAGGTTTAAAAGAGGGAGTAGGAATAACTTTGGAGATGATGTAGCTAGAAGTATGTGCAATAGCAAGACAACAATTCTTTCATTCAAAGGAATGAGTGATCTGGAGGCATACTTGGCATGGGATATTTGATGACCATAACTACTTTGAGGAGGGAAATGTAAAGTTAGTTGTAACTCAATTTGTAGATTATGTTATAATTTGGCGGGATCAGTTGACAACATCTAGGCAGAGAAATTATGGTTACTCAGTCTTTGGAGTGTAACGCCCCGACCCCTAGTGGACTGGAACGCTACTTACTTTACTTAACTTAACCGGTGGTTTAGCAACAAGTGTACATATCTTAGCGGAAGCTTAAATCTTAACAACATTCTTTTTTGAAGGATATTGAATAAAACACTTTATAACTTTCCAAAATAACGAAATATAATTTATTTGACGAAATCATGACTTGTTCAAGATATACAAAACAAATAACGTTGGAAATAACATTTGAAACGTTTAAGACTTTAAATCTAAATCACTTGTTCACCGGGTTCCCATAGGCTTATTGCATCTCCTTCCATCTCTTCCATCATCCAACCCGGTGCATCAACATTTAATCTGTAGATATAGGGTAGAAACCCGTGAGTTGAAAACTCAATAGGCGTCATAGGTGCAATCGTGATTAAGCTAAGCATTTCATAACAATTAACATTAGAACTTCCATAGAACATGCCGTACCCGGAGGTACCATTTGACATGAAAATGTATGCCGTACCAACGGAACCATTTGACATGAAAGGTGCATGCCGAACCGAAGATACCATTTGACACACAACATTAACCTTTAAATGTATGCCGCACCGACGGAACCATTTGACATGAAAGGCACATGCCGAACCGACGATACCATTTGACACACAACATTAGCCTTTAACATAGAACATTACTTGCTAGAAATTATAACTTAAACACGTATAACAACTTTATGCACCTCTACCTACCTTGATTTGATGCTTGATGAACTTTGAAAAGAACTTTGAAAAACTTTGGATGAATTTCAAAACTTTGACGAAGCTTGGACGTTTGGACCTTCCTTTGTTGTTTGAAAACACCTTTTGAAATCACAAACCTTCTTGCATAATATTTTTGCCCACCCTTAAAACTTCTGGAAAACACTTTGAAAAATCACCTTCCTTTTCTCTCCCAAACTCTCTATTTTTCTCTCAACTTTTGAAAGCAAATTGAAAGTGCTTTTGGTGTGAAAAATCAAATGAGTGAAGAGGGTATTTATAGGTGAGGTTTGGGGTGGGTGAAATGTCATATTAAATAGGGTAATTAAGTAGTGCAAGTAGTGGCCATTAATTCAAAAAAATCGTGGGTTTTCTGCTTTTCCGGTCGACCGGTTAGTTGCTCCGGTCGACCGGTTGTCCGGTTGGCATTGCACAGCTTTTGGTATTTCAATCATAACTTTTTCTCCCGATATCCGATTGAAGTGATTCAAAGTGTGTTGGAAAGATAACTCAAAGAGCTACAACTTTTATTCAGATATCATTTTCAAATTAGAATGTTTTCTAAGTCGAAAATGGGTCTCAAAGGAGACTAAAAATATTTAAAGTGTACTTTTAGCCATAAAATGAAATACTTTGCATTCCGTCCAATCTTCATCAAATTGTTTTTAAGAAAATATTTTATAAACATCATTTTACCTTTAAACATGTATTGGACTATCTTTTGGGCTTATATTTGCTTTATTGGGCCTAATGTGAAGTTAATCACACAATTATGGGCCTAACTTTATAGAAAGATTTGGGCCTCTACATCCCTCCTCCCTTATATAAATTTCGTCCTCGAAATTTACCTTACAATTGGGCAAGGAGTGCGGGATACTTGACTTTAACTTCTTCTTCCTTTTCCCACGTAGCTTCTTCCATTCCGTGGTTATTCCACTGTATCTTAACCAGTTGAATCTCTTTATTCCTTAGCTTATGCACTTTTCGATCCAGTATCTTAATTGGTGATTCCTCATAAGATAAATCCTTTTGTACTTCTAGGGTCTGATAACTTATCACATGATTAGGATCGTGCACGTATTTCTTTATCATTGATACGTGGAACACATTGTGTACTGCTGACAATTCAGGTGGCAAAGCTAATCGGTAAGCCACGTTCCCAACCTTATCAAGTATCTCGAAAGGTCCAATATACCTGGGTCGTAGCTTGCCTTTCTTTCCAAATCTAAGTACACCTTTCATTGGTGCTACCTTTAGAAAGACTTTGTCTCCCACTTGAAACTCTAAATCCTTTCTTCTCGTGTCAGCATAGCTCTTCTGCCGATCCTGTGCTGCCTTTATCCTTGCTCGGATCAGATCGATCGCTTCAACTGTCCTTTCAACTATTTCTGGTCCCAAAATTCTCTTCTCCCCGACTTCGTCCCAATGAATAGGGGATCTACATCTTCTTCCATAGAGAGCTTCATACGGTGCCATTCCAATAGTTGTTTGAAAACTATTGTTATACGCAAATTCTACTAGGGGTAAGTATGACTCCCAACTACCACCTAGATCCAAAACACATGCTCTCAACATGTCCTCTAAAGTCTGGATGGTCCTTTCAGACTGTCCGTCAGACTGCGGGTGATATGCTGTACTGAAATTCAGCTTCGTTCCCATAGCTGCTTGTAGGGTTTTCCAGAATTTAGATGTAAACCTTGGGTCTCTATCAGACAAAATAGACACAGGTACACCGTGTATCCTTACTATTTCTTTTATGTACAATTGTGCCAACTGATCCATACTGAAAGTCATTTTCATTGGAAGAAAATGAGCTGCCTTCGTCAATCGATCTACTATAACCCATATAGCATTGTGTCCTTTTGCTGACTTGGGAAATCCAACCACAAAATCCATTGTGATGTTTTCCCATTTCCATTCAGGTATCTCTAAAGGATTTAGCAATCCTGCTGGTCTTTGGTGTTCCGCCTTAACCTGCTGACATACTATGCATTTATGCACGTACAGTCCGATACTCCTTTTCATGTTTCTCCACCAGAATGTATCACGAAGGTCTCGATACATTTTCGTACCACCGGGATGTGCGGTGTACGGGGTGCAATGAGCTTCTTTTAATATCTCGTTCCTCAAATCCTCATTCTTAGGCACGCAGATTCTTCCTTTAAACATCAGTGCTTGGTCTGCGGCTATTCCAAAATCTTTCCTCTTATCTGTTCCAACTTCTTCCTTGATCTTCATCAAGAACAGGTCATTACCTTGTGCTTCTATAATTCGCTCTCGAAGAGTAGGTCGAATTGTCAAAGCTGCTAATTTCCCTGTGACTTGTCTTGGTGTGGTAACCACCTCAATCTTCATTCTTTCCAAGTCCTTGTCTAACTCCATTTGACAAGTGAGTAGTGACGTCAACTGTCCCGTCAATTTCCTACTCAAGGCGTCGGCCACCACATTTGCCTTACCTGGATGGTAGTGAATGGTACAGTCGTAATCATTCACTAACTCTAACCATCGTCTCTGTCTCATGTTTAGTTCCTTCTGTGTGAAGAAATATTTTAAGCTCTTATGATCCGTATAAATTTCACACTTACTTCCGTACAAGTAGTGTCGCCATATTTTCAATGCGTGTACTACCGCCGCAAGCTCTAAATCATGCGTCGGGTAGTTCTGCTCATGCTTCTTCAATTGCCTTGAAGCGTAGGCTACTACCTTTCCATTCTGCATCAGTACACATTCTAGCCCTTGCTTGGACGCATCACTGTATATAACAAACCCTTCTGTTCCCTCAGGTATTGTTAACACAGGCGCAGATATCAGCCTCTGCTTAAGTTCTTGAAAACTTTCTCACAGATATCCGTCCATTGAAATTTGACTCCCTTTCTCGTAAGTTGCGTCATTGGGCCAGCTATCTTGGAAAATCCTTCAATAAACCTTCGATAATACCCGGCCAATCCTAGAAAGCTCCGTACTTCACCAGCATTAGTCGGTGCCTTCCAGTTAGTTACTGCTTCCACTTTTGCGGGATCTACTTCAATCCCTTGGGCAGTGACTACATGTCCAAGAAATCCAACTCGTTCAAGCCAGAATTCACACTTCTTGAATTTGGCATAAAGTTTCTCCTTGCGTAGCACCTCTAGGACTACTCTTAGATGCTCTTCATGTTGCTCCTTACTCTTGGAGTATATCAAAATGTCGTCAATAAAGACTATGACAAATTGATCTAAATACTGATGAAATACTCGATTCATCAGATCCATGAATACTGCTGGTGCATTAGTTAATCCAAATGGCATCACCGTAAACTCGTAGTGTCCATAACGAGTCCTGAAAGCTGTCTTAGGTATATCCTCTGTCTTCAATTTTAATTGATGGTACCCAGATCGTAAATCGATCTTGGAAAATACCTTGGCTCCTTTCAGTTGATCTAAGAGATCCTCGATTCTTGGGAGTGGGTACTTATTCTTGATGGTTAATCGATTCAACTCCCTGTAATCGATACACATCCTCATGCTTCCATCTTTCTTCTTCACGAACAACACTGGTGCACCCCATGGAGATACACTTGATCGTATGAATCCCATATCAAGGAGTTCCTGTATTTGCTTCCTTAACTCTTGTAGTTCCTTCGGAGCCATTCTATATGGGGCTTTCGATACTGGTGCCGCTTCAGGAATTAGCTCTATGGTGAATTCCACTTGCCTATCTAGTGGAATACCAGATAGCTCTTCTGGAAACACATCTTCGAACTCCCGTACTACTGGTACGTCCTCAATCTTTACCATCTCTTGTTTCCCTCCTAGGATATTTACCAAATATCCTTGACAAGCTCCTTTTCTCAACATCTTCTCAGCTTGTAAAGCCGATACTAGTCGAATAAAAGGTTTCGTCTTGATTCCAAAGAAAGAAAATGGTTCCTCTCCTGGTTTCTGAAATAATATTTCCTTTTCCTTCCATCGGATGGTGGCATAATTACTACCCAACCAATCCATGCCTAGTATTACATCGAAGTCATTCATCTCTATCATGTATAAGTTTGCTTCCATAGGTTTTCCCTCAACTTCAATACTAACAGATTTGGCTATCTTATCAGTACTCAAAGGGTTACCTGTAGGGATACTAACTTCTAACATACCCTCCGATTTATCACAGGTAATACTAGACTTAGCCATAAAAATCGTCGATGCAAAGGAGTGCGTAGCTCCTGAATCAAACAATACATAAGCAGGCATATTGGCTATCAATAGAGTACCTGCTATGACGTTGGAGTTCTCCTCTGCCTCCTTCTGAGTCAGTGCAAAAACTCGTGCTTTCCCCTTCTGATCTTGATCCTTGCTGTCATCCTTTTTCGGTGCAGACATGGGACAATCCCTGATGATATGTCCTGACTTCCCGCATCGGTAACAAACATTCTTTCCTTGCAGACATTCGCCACGATGCATCCTTCCACACTTAGCACATGGCGCAATGACCGGTACTATACTCTTATTGGCATTGGCTCCGCCATTAGCCCTCTTGTTCTGCCACTTGCTTTTTCCTTTATCTTGGTCGTTCCACCTTCGTTTCCTAAACTGCCCTTTATCCTGTCGGTTGTCCAATTGAACCGATTTCTCCGCATTGGTCTTCTGATACCAGATTGCATGAGCTCGTTCCAACATTCCACGGTAAGACGTGAAATCGTGGGACATAAGGATCATACTCATGTCCGAGTTCAGCCCTTGCTCGAACCTTCGTATTTTCTTGGCCTCCGTGTCTACCAAATGTGTAGCATACCTTGAGAGTTGGTCAAACTTCCGTTCATACTCCGTCAGGGTCATGGTTCCCTGTTTGAGTTGAAGAAATTCGCCCTCCTTGAAATCCCTTAGAGATTGGGGAAAGTACATATCCATCACTTCCTCCTTGAACTGTTCCCATGTTAGCGCCAATTGTTGCTCCGGAGTCCTAGTTCGAGACATTGATTCCCACCAGTGACTTGCGTCACCGGAGAACATGAACTCAGTGCACTGGACCTTCTGAGCGTCCGTGCATCCTATCAATCGGAATATTCTTTCCAACTTGCGAAGCCACTCCTCGGCTGCAAGTGGATCAGTTGCTCCATTGAAAGTAGGGGGCTTGTGCCTTCGAAATTGCTCGACCACTGAAGCATGGGTTTGAAGAGCATTAGGAGCTGGTGCTAGGGGTTGAGCTTGGTTTGGGTTCTGTCTACCTAGGTCTTGGACTGCTTGGAGAAGATCTCTTATCAGGTTGTTCTAGTTGGCTCGCGACATTTTCCTACGGATAAAATGTAAGGTTTCTTATTAACTTCTTTTTTTGTAAGGAAGAAAGATAAGATCTTTATTTCTCATACTTCTTGAAAATAGTTTGATAAACTTAGCATGAAAGAAGACATCATAAGGAAATGAGAATATCTAGATCTCTAATCCCTATGAGTTTTACGAAGCTTCCTTGGTGGAGTTTCATCTTCGGAAGAATCTTCCGCCTCAGGCCCGGACTCTATATCTATCACTACTTGTGGTTTTGGTTCATGCTCCTGCTCCTCCTCGGGTTCCTCTTCAGGGTCTTCTTCCTCAGCCATAGGTTCTTCCTCAGGCTCCTCATGGATTACATCATCCCATAAGTCTATCAGGGCATGGCAATATCTCTCGAACTCGAACATGTTTGGATTGCCTTCTAACATTTCATCTCTAACTGTGACTCCCATATCTCCCCATTGCGGTGGGAGGGAGTGTATGAGGTTATTTATGGCTTCAATATGCGTGATCTCCATACCGGCATTAACCGCCGTCATGCATCTCTCATAGATGTCATGCACATGATCGCTAAGCGGTCGGTTAGGATCCGTTACATAGTTCTCATAAGCATGGATAGCAATTCTACGGCTTAAATCTGCCCTATAAGCCCTAGCCGTAGTCTTCCTTGCCGTTTGTAAATATCTAACCATTCTGTCACATAAATGCCCAATTATGCCTTTTATCACATAACATCATAACATACATTTTCTTTATGCCCATAACTTTAAGTTTTTGCCCAAGTCCAATACATATCTTTGAAACAGCACATTTAACTTTAACATAAACATATACTTGAAAATGTGCCATAACTTATCAAAGCATTAAATCATAACTTCCATAACTTTAAACTTTGCACATACCTGGGCTGTAGGATGAGATTCGATGGATGAATGCAATATGCCATGGAATACCTTAAACTTTCAAATTTTCTTTTTGTTTTGAAAACATAATTGGTCTACAGAACCGGTTTAAAAACCATTGCTCTGATACCACGCTGTAACGCCCCGACCCCTAGTGGACTGGAACGCTACTTACTTTACTTAACTTAACCGGTGGTTTAGCAACAAGTGTACATATCTTAGCGGAAGCTTAAATCTTAACAACATTCTTTTTTGAAGGATATTGAATAAAACACTTTATAACTTTCCAAAATAACGAAATATAATTTATTTGACGAAATCATGACTTGTTCAAGATATACAAAACAAATAACGTTGGAAATAACATTTGAAACGTTTAAGACTTTAAATCTAAATCACTTGTTCACCGGGTTCCCATAGGCTTATTGCATCTCCTTCCATCTCTTCCATCATCCAACCCGGTGCATCAACATTTAATCTGTAGATATAGGGTAGAAACCCGTGAGTTGAAAACTCAATAGGCGTCATAGGTGCAATCGTGATTAAGCTAAGCATTTCATAACAATTAACATTAGAACTTCCATAGAACATGCCGTACTCGGAGGTACCATTTGACATGAAAATGTATGCCGTACCAACGGAACCATTTGACATGAAAGGTGCATGCCGAACCGAAGATACCATTTGACACACAACATTAACCTTTAAATGTATGCCGCACCGACGGAACCATTTGACATGAAAGGCACATGCCGAACCGACGATACCATTTGACACACAACATTAGCCTTTAACATAGAACATTACTTGCTAGAAATTATAACTTAAACACGTATAACAACTTTATGCACCTCTACCTACCTTGATTTGATGCTTGATGAACTTTGAAAAGAACTTTGAAAAACTTTGGATGAATTTCAAAACTTTGACGAAGTTTGGACGTTTGGACCTTCCTTTGTTGTTTGAAAACACCTTTTGAAATCACAAACCTTCTTGCATAATATTTTTGCCCACCCTTAAAACTTCTGGAAAACACTTTGAAAAATCACCTTCCTTTTCTCTCCCAAACTCTCTATTTTTCTCTCAACTTTTGAAAGCAAATTGAAAGTGCTTTTGGTGTGAAAAATCAAATGAGTGAAGAGGGTATTTATAGGTGAGGCTTGGGGTGGGTGAAAGGTCATATTAAATAGGGTAATTAAGTAGTGCAAGTAGTGGCCATTAATTCAAAAAAATCGTGGGTTTGCTTTCTTTTTTTTCCGGTCGACCGGTTAGTTGCTCCGGTCGACCGGTTGTCCGGTTGGCATTGCACAGCTTTTGGTATTTCAATCATAACTTTTTCTCCCGATATCCGATTGAAGTGATTCAAAGTGTGTTGGAAAGATAACTCAAAGAGCTACAACTTTTATTCAGATATTATTTTCAAATTAGAATGTTTTCTAAGTCGAAAATGGGTCTCAAAGGAGACTAAAAATATTTAAAGTGTACTTTTAGCCATAAAATGAAATACTTTGCATTCCGTCCAATCTTCATCAAATTGTTTTTAAGAAAATATTTTATAAACATCATTTTACCTTTAAACATGTATTGGACTATCTTTTGGGCTTATATTTGCTTTATTGGGCCTAATGTGAAGTTAATCACACAATTATGGGCCTAACTTTATAGAAAGATTTGGGCCTCTACATGGAGCATCTCAAACTTGCAAAAGGAAGCCATTGGGACAAGCACACTTTGATCTACGTGTTGGTTATTGGAAGTTCTTACAAAAGAGGCGGGTCCGAATTCAGAGGAGCTCCAAATTGCATCCTAGAGGAGATGGGTCGTTCCATGTTCTTGACATGATTGGGAGTAAAGGCTACAAATTGGGTTCAGATTTGAGGTTGAATCATTTCGAAGAGAGAGTGGATGATATGATCCAACATAGGGTTATTTTTGGACGATTATTTTCTTGTTGAGGGAGTTTTCATATTTCACTATAATTCTTAATTTTGGCAACTTTTGACTCTTTAAATTCCGTTTTTAATTATTTTTTAGGTTTTCAATATAAATAGTTTATTATTTCATTGTATTGAACAAGCTTTTGACTATGAATAAAAATTGAGAATTTTCTCTCCAATGGTTCTTGATGAACTTTTCGAACTTATCAAATATATTGTTATATTTGTGGTGTTCAACTCTTAGAACTTATCAAAGGATTAGGCACTCTTTGTGGCATTCGCAAATCGAGGTTCTTTAGTTTTGTAATCAAGAGGTCTTTCAAGCTCCGTTCTTGTTTGGTTACTTAGTTCAATAATTTGCGGCTCGAGATCCTATCGTCTATAACCTAAATTTGGACTTTTAAGGCGTTTTCAATTCATTCCGCGAGTTCCATGAGATTTCCCCACTCGAGATCTCATCATATCTATTTTTTAAAGTCCAAATAAGTGAATAAAATACACTTATGATTTTCAGCCTCAAAAGTCTTCAAACCGTAACTTTTGCTCTTTAATCTTGACGATTTGTATTTTTCTCTCCCCCCACCCAACCCCACCCCACCCCACCCCACCCCCAAATTATATTCTCTAGAGTTGTATTTATGTCTTCGTCGAGTCTTTGAAGAGTTATATTTGGCGACGGGCGGCGCCTAGGTGCCGTGAATCTGATGTTTTTTCTCTAGAGTGGCCGCCTCGACGCCATCTGCTGTAGACTACTTTAACAAGGAATTGGCATATATATAGTGCATATTGGATGTCAGCATTTTCTAGTACTTTTAGTGCTTTAGTCAACCTAAATTCGGAATGGCTTAAAGAGAGTTATGAATATCTTTTATTTGTTGCCAAGAATTTAGACATAGATAACAATACTATACAACTATAGTGACTTATTTTGTAAAGTACATATTCAAAATTTTAGAATTGATTGAATGAAAATTTTGGGTTACTGATTTGTCGCAGATGTTGAAACTCAATCTCACAGAATCGGGACTTTTTGCTGTCTCTCCGTGGCTTACAATGGCCTTTTCTGCAAATCTGGGGGGCTGGATTGCAGATACTCTTGTGAGCAAAGGTGTATCTGTGACCAGTGTTAGTCAGCGGATTGACTGATCGTGATGGAACTCGAGATAGGACACAGGAGTGTCTTCTTTTATATAAGTAATTTTTGTTTTTCTAAGAAGAGTAAGAGAAAGTTTGTTCTTATTTGAATAGTTTGTTCTATATTTTAAATGTGTGGATTCAAATTCGTAATGAAATTATTATTTTTTCACAATCCAAAATCTTTTTGTAAATCTTTAATTTTGCTAGGTCAATTTGTAAAAATAGAAAAAAAATGTTGAATTAATAAAAAAAATATAAAAGAGCTTTTGCAACGTTCAAGGTTTTCGCAACATTCAGCGGCTATTGAGAAAAAGTTTTTTGCAACAACCACTGAACGTGCCGAAAAAGTTTTTTGCAACACTCGTCGAACGTTGTAAAAGCCCTTTTCGCAACACTCGTCGAACGTTGCCGTATCTTAAGATCTACGGCAACATCGCATCCCGTAACATACACGTAAAAGTTGCAAAATGTAATGGGCAACATACTTTGCACGTTGTAAATTTTGGTGCAGTGGATTTGTCGCCCTTTTAATTTTTCGCGACAAATATGAGTTGCGACGACATTATGGCAACAAATATGTTGTTACTATTTCTTACTTTCTGCGTCAAACAAATAATGTTGCGAATTTATTAATGCGATGAACGAATGAAAATTGTAGCAAAATGCATTCTGTGACTCATATAGCGCGACAACGTCTGCAACAAACAACTTCTTGCCGCTAAATTACTTTTGCAACAAAATCTCAATTTTTGCGATAATATTTTGTTTGTTGCTAAATCACTTATTTTTTTGTAGTGCACTATGTATCTTTTTAAGTATTATAGTCATAACAAATTCTTCTGATATGAGATTAAGGCTATTCAAAGTACATTGGAAAAATAACTCAATGGGATACTACTTTGATAGAGATAGCTTTTTCCAATTTGAACGTTTACCATGTCAAAAATGGATTTCAATTTCCGACTAAAAATTTGAAACATACTTGTGTGGTTAAAATTTGATTTGTGAAAATATTTTGATCATATTTCACTCCCTTTTTAACTTCTAATTGACACCTAGCATTCTCGAATTTTCGTTGTGACTTTCGACATAACTTTTGCGCATTTACATTTTAGTCCCCAAACTTTAATCTTGCTCTTTTGTTTTTGCCAATTTTTGCTTCTTCTTTCAATTCCACTTTCTTTTATCTAGTTTCACCTAATAAACGAAATGTACAATAAATTAGACTATATTTATAAAAATAAAAAAAAACTATAAATGTCTATTTTTAAAAGTCCAAATAAGTGGATATAATACACTTGTCATTGTTCATGACTAAAAATGACATAATTCAAGTGATTAATGGATTACTCTAGTTGTGTAACAAATGCTGGCCTTTGACTACAAGTCGATTGTTAAAGGTTGAAAATTTAGAAAAGAAAACAGCACAAGAAGCAATCATGTATAAAATACCTGTTCATTTGGAATTATACATTCATATTTCTCATTGTTGACTGTTGGATGACCCATTCTGGTATAAGCAATTGTTAAGACAATTAAATTAATCTATTCTAACGTATTCTATATTCGAATAAGTGATTATAAAAGAGCAACATTGGCCACATAAGGTACCATAGAGCAAAAAGTGAACATAGAAAACAATCGACAGAATTCACATATAATAATATGGTCGTTGCTACAATTAAACCAACAAGGTTTACTATGCAACCCATAGCTAAGAAAGATTAAAGTAAAGAGAGAAAAAATAAACATTTCTTTCTTGATTTACATAGACAAATCAAGCAAATAAATTGTGCTGAGAGTTGAAGACTGCCAATGTAAATTTATACCATGAACTACTAAAAACAAGATTGGCCAAATTGAGAGTGGCAGGTAAGTCCAAATTTGAATCCTACATGAAAAAAGTAGTAAGCACAAAAAATCTTATAAATGAAAATTGATTTACAAGTGAAATAAGAACAAACAAAAAATGCTTACATGTTAAGATTGTTTGGAAATGATTAGCTCATTTTCATTTTTCTTAGGTTCTTATGACATATCCTCTTGTCATAGCCTAATCCTTTCCATAATGCAGATTGACATCTTTAATTTTTTGTGCCAACTCAATATTTGATTTAAACCTTCTTGAGCTAACGTAATCTTTTTCTTTATATTCTTATCTTTCTTCCGTCCTTTTTTTATTGAAACATTGGGATCCAATAGTACAAATTGAGAACTCTCCTCATTACAAATATTAATTCCTTTCGGAAAGAATCAATATGAGTCTTTCTTTGGATATTTATGCCATAAATCTGATCAGATACTTCTTCAATGGCTTCAACAAGTAATTGGTATCCTTAATTTGTTCGGTCATGATAAGCTAGTTGAATTGATTTCCTCCACATATGACCAAATTTTAATGCCTTTATATGTTACTCACTTTATATGAAATGAGAATGAAGTTCGTCAACATATTCACAAAGAACTTGATCAGCGATTTCCTTTTTCTTGAAAAACTTGATCCAGTTTTTCTTTTTATGAATTACAATACTTTCTTAATATTTTATTTTGACAAATACAATATCTTAGCAAATTTTAATTACCAATGCAAGTTAAGAATGCACTTGATACTAAAAACAAAAGAATACTCAGTATGCAATTCTATAAAACCCAGCAAGTAAAATATCATTTATGAACAATAAAGTTTACACTATCAAACCCAGCAATGTTCTGCAAAAAATTTCAGTCAGATATTCTGCAGAAAAAATAATGACCGTCAAAAATAGAAACATTAACCCAAAAAAAAAAAAAAAACCGTAAATAAGAAATTAACACAGACTTGGGTAGTGCATGAGTTTATGAGTATTTACAAATAACTTGAAATAACTGGATATTCAGGAATTACTCTGATCGATTGACATCCTTATAAATTCTTGGGCAGTTTTACCTCTGAAAAACTGAATACAGAAGTTTTTTAGATTTTGTAAGAAAGTCATCCCCATTATACTTGGAACATATAAGAAGTATGAACATAAATATATTCATTGAATAAAATGCTTTTAATTCTATGAAACTTAGAGTAATGAGACGATTTTTTATGCATGCATATGTTGATATACTACTACATGGGCAGCACTTTGAGAAGGTGAATCCAAGAAGGGAAGATCCAACATGAGCGATAAGAGCCGATTAACTAGCCAAGGTGACTTGCACACAAACCTAAAAACCAGAATTCAAGCATTCTAATCTGTAACTTCATGTAAGACCTCCCTTCTTCTTCTTGAATGTCTCACCGATGCCAAATGCAACCTTCTAGGCAGCTATTTATAGAGTACTTGGCCAATGAAGATTAACTCTTCACCAGTTTTGGATCACCTTGTAAAATTGTGTCACTGTCAATGGCCAATGGGCATATTCTCGTTACCAAGTCATTAACCAAGAATTTGTTCATCTTTATAGAAAGTCCTCTTGATGGTTTATAAATTTGGGCCATCTTTGATAGAAATCATAATTTAAATTTTTATCAAAGTCAAAATTAATAATTAATTTTAACCACATATTTTATGGGATACATACTTTTCAACCACGCATTTCAGGAACTTTTATAAAAATCTAATTTTAATTTTCACCAAACAAGAGCTTAGTCAAAATCAAACATTAATTTAAGACATACATAATTACAAATCATTATTATCCATATATTTTTGTATAATTCTTATTTATAAATCATTTAAAAAATTTCAAACTGAGGCTAAATCTACTAGATTATGAAGAATTAAAGGCCTTTTGACTTTAGTAATTAATGGGGAGAATAATAATTTCAACAAAGAATATCATGATTTTGACTCTAGCTATAAATTTTGAGCTTAGCTTGATAAATTTATAACTCGTTTAAAAAAAGGAATAATAAGACAATATCACGAAATATATGGATAATAATAAGTTACAGTTATAAAATGTGTGATTAATATAAACTACTTATAAATTTGTATCCAACGGAGGTCTCACTTATTTCTTCCATTCCAATGACATTTTTTACTGCATTTATTCTTCTTTTTGAAGTCAAAAAGATAATCAAGCACATCATTTCAGTGTGTAACGCAAACAGAAGACCAAGTGAACTTACTTCAGCAACTTAACTGAATTCCTAGTTGAGCCATTCTCTCGTGTTTTAATTCCTTACACAAATTCTCAAGGTTTGGAGCCTTCGTTAATTAATGAGCTCTCTAGTCATTAAGTTGAGTTCTTGATCTTGAGATTAAAGACTAAATTAAGGGGAACCTTTGAGAGGTCTCGATTAACTAATGAACAAAATCATTTTCTTAAAAGGACATTCAATATTCGAACGCCACTTAACTTAGGATCAATCCTCTCGTATAGGGTTCGACCTCTCCCTCCCACTCTAAAAGAACGTTCACTACAAAGGCTAGCAGGGACCCTATTTGGATAATACTGAAAGTCACTAATTTGATAACATTTTAGCACAGAGGATATAGTAAATAGAAATCATAGTCTAATTTATTTTGATATGTTTCCCTCTTTTTCTTGTCTCCAAATATTCTAATTTTAAGAGCAACCAAATCAATCATATATCCACATGGCCCACTGGCAACATGGATAAACCACACTTTGTCTTTGACTTACGTTGACCATTCATATCTGCTTTGCAACTTTGGCTTCATTAAAGCAATGAGCGAATTTCAACAAATAAAGTAAGAGGCTAAGATGTCAAATCCTTGAACCACGCTTCTTCAACAAGGAAATAGAAATTCTATCATAAATTCCATCCGACGCAACCTATCTATAGTCGATATATTGGATTCTAACCTATCGTGTCAATGATGGACGACAAATAAATGTCAATTAATCATTATGATTTTACAATATTAGAGATGGTTTCCCATTTAATTTATTCCCAATCTAATGAACAATAATATATTTCGAATCAACGACTTTATCTCATTCTAAAATATAGCATATAAAATACGAGAACATGCTTAATTATTAATAATAAAAAAAAAAAACAATGTATTGTACGTCTCGTCACGTCTCAACATGTCCTTGAGTCGACCTCAATTTTTTGTCCTTGAAACGATGTCGTTTTACTAGGCCTAAGCATTTAATTTAAAACTGAACCTCCCAAACTGGAACCGGTTTGGTTCTAAGAAAAAAAACAAATTAAGAACCGAAATCGAGTATCAATAACTGACTGAGTTCGGTTCGATTCTTGGTTCTTGAACCAAAATCTATCATTTTTATACTTTTTCATATATAATTTACAAGTTGGATGAAAAAATATAAAATATAAAATCCCTTATTTGGTAGTAATTTGTCTAAAATTTTAAACTCTAATCCTAAGAAATTAAGACTGGCTACTACGTTTTTTCCTCCTGCCTGGCATCAAATTATTACATTTGAAATGTTAGTACATGTTATTTTTTGTAATTTCAGCTTTTAATGGATAAAAAATGTCGAGTTAGGTTATGGTGTAAATTGATGAATTAAAGTGTTCATTTTTCACCATTCAAGCTTTTTACTTTCTTCCATTGTTTATAAATTTAACGGTTTTTTTTTTTTTTTTTTTTAAGTGACAATTGAACTTGATATATTCATAACTTGGGTTGTGGGACACCTTTTTTGTTATCTTGAGTTCGTAGTTCAATTGTGGACTGCAATTTCTTAATACTATATAGTTATATAGCTAATAAGTATTTTTTATGCAAGTTCGTTTTAAGAGTAGAAGAATTTAAGCATTGTTCAAATGCCACTTAAACTTGGGATCAATATTTGCCTACAGGGACCAAATTGTTCACTAGCTATCGGGACTAGTAGGACCCTATTTTGATAATATTATTGTAAAGTTTTTTCAATCTTAATAAGCTATCTTTAATGAATTAGATACAACAATAGCATGTTGTAAAACTATAAGATAAATGTTGATGATTATGCAGTCTTATCATCATGCATACATAAGTTTTGTCTAGTTTAGAGAGTCTATTTCATTCCAAATATAACACTCATTTTGAACTGTATAGATACGTGTCTTGATTCTCAATATAATTGTTGGGTTTGGTGACCCGAACTAGGTTTAGGGTTTCCCGTTTTGGTCTATTAGGCTTGAAGCTGCCAAAATAGGATCCAAGAAGGAAAGTCGGAGTTTATGGCGCTAGACGGCCACTGGCAAGGAGGAGCAAAATTTGAGTAGCTAGCCTGCCGCTCGCCTGTGACTAGCTTGTCGCTCGAGCTTCAAGCGACAACGCCGTCGATCTTTTCAATTTTACGCGATTCTTATCCTAGTTTTCATATCTTGTATTATTTCTAGAGTTTGGGACATCCCTATAAATATGTGGCTCTTTCATTCAGTTCAGGTTAAGCACTTGAAGCATTATTGCCAGGTTGTAACATTCTTTCCATTGGTTGTCAATAAACTTTTTTAATTTCTCTGTCAATCTTCTTTCTTGCTTTAAATATTGTTCTTGCTTGTACGATCAATACTTCATATTGTGTCAAATTAACCTCTATGTTCCCAACAAGTGATGGTCTAATTTAATCACAAGTGGTATCAGAGCAAGATTGTGATTTTGTTTGAGGTTTCTGTTATCAATGGCAATCATGAAGCATGAAATTCTGCTTTTCAATTGCAATACTAGATTTTCGTTATTGCACGTAAAGATGCGAGCAATATTTACGTAGATGAATTTGGATGATGCATTGTTTAGATTTGACAAGATGCCCACAATTTGGACAACAAAGGAGAAGCAATAGAAAGATGGGAAGGGACTTTTACAAATTTATCTTCATCTATCTAACAATATTCTTCAGGATGTTTTGAATGAGAAGACAGTTACTACATTATGGTTAAAATTGGAGCAGCTGTGCAAGACCAAAAATTGACAAGCAAGTTGCATCTGAAGCAAAAGCTATATACTCGTCGCATGGTAAAATGAGGATCCCTGGAAGACCGTTTGGCTATGTTCAAGGTGATCGTTTCTGATTTAGAAACGTTAGAAGTAAAATATGATGAAGAGGACTTGGCCTTAATTCTTTTTTGTTCATTGACTGCTTATTTTTTGTCGCTCGGAAACACAATTTTGTACAGTTTTGACACACTCACCATTGAAGACGTGTATGACACATTGTTCTCGAAGGAGAAGTTGAAGCATATGGTTGGATCAAAATCCAGAGATGGAGAAGGTCTTGTGGTTTATGGGAATCGACGAAGGGATAAGTTGATGGTGAATTACAACAATCTGGTTTGTTTTTATTACAAGAAAAATTGACACATCAAGAGAGATTACGAGAAGTTGTAGAGCGAAGGTAATTCAACTACAAATTATAGAAGCAATCAAATACTTCGGACGAGGCCAACATAGCTGAGGATTATTTGAATGATAGAGATCTGTTGGCGATTTTTGACGTGGAATCCAAACCTAACAAGAAATAGATTTTGGATACAACGTATGTATTCCATATGCATCCCAATTGGGATTTATTTAAAACATATAAAACAGTGACATAAGGTATCGTAGTTATAGGTAAAAATAGATCTTGTCAGGTAGCTGGTATTGGTAGGGTCAGATTGAAATTGATGAATGGGACAATTAGAACACTTGGCCAGGTTCGACAAGTTTCAAATTTGAAGAAGAATCTCATCTTGTTGAGTACCCTTGATTCGAAAGGTTATGAGTTCTCTGGAGGATATAGAGTCTTAAAGGTCCGGAAGGGTGGAAGAGGTCTCAATTATAAATCTTGCAAGGTCGTGCAGAATCGGTGAAGAATCATCAGTACAGGTTTAGTACCGTGGTGGATATACAATTTGGTACAGTACATTTGGGATTTGGCTATGGGTCATTATTAGAAAAAACTAATCAAGGGAGTTTAGAGGATATGGTTAATTCCGCTTTGCCACCACTGTCTGCGGTGCCATCGTGTTCTACTGCTAGGAAAGGACCTATTGAGGACAGCTTCGGGGATGCTAATAAGGTTGAGCATGATTTCTGTGGTTTCAAAGGTGTCAAGACTAGCAATGGGCCTTCAGTTAAAGCATTTGGAGTTGATTCTGCTATAGAGTGTGCTTCAACCCTATTTGGTAATTTTTAAATTCCTTTTGGAATTTTAGGAACCCGATGTTTAGGTTCATGTATCTAATAAGTGTGGATTTCGCATTTAGGTCGTTAAACTTATTTAGTTGTTAGTTTTCACATGTTAGTTCATTCCTTATTTTGTGACTTTTGTTATTTAGGTTAATACTCAGGTTGTTGGATGATTTGGAAGGATTTCAAGCGTGAATTGAGCCAAAAGAATTTATGATGAAATATTCCAAGATTCGGCTATCTAAACCATGAAAAAATGGTGGCTGAATGATGGTTTGAAGAGGGGCGGAAAAACCTTACAAAACTAGTAGAAAAATAACAAAACCAGCTGAGGCTTAAGCTATGCATACACAATGCCTATAGGGCGTGCGTATGCACGCTTGTGTGATGTGGCTTCTAAGGCTAAATGGCTTGTACCATGCGTACGCATGGTCAAAGCCCTGCGTACGCATGGTACAATTCTGGAGGGTTTCCCGGGTAACGCGAAAACCCGATTTTTGATTTATTTCTCAGCCCATTTCACTCCAACCCGACTCATATCCTTCTCCACAACATAAATACAAGTCTTGGGGCTTATTTCTAAGGCAAGAAATCAAGAGGGAGCTGACCAAACACAAGAGAAAATATGGGTGCTCTCCTTCTACAACATTGAGGATTTTGGGAAAAAGAAGAGGAAGAGGAAGATTCCATTGGCATTGAAGAGTTTATCTATTCCTCTCTTTATCAATAAGATCTTCTTCCATGTATTGTATTATTTTTTTGGGTTTTGTAAATGTTCTATGAATAGCTAAATGAATATGTGATTGGAGGTTATTTCCAACCCTAGAAATGATTTTCTATCGATTTGTGCTTTAATGTTCTCTTGATTGATGTGTTTAATCCATTATGTTAAATGTCGATATTGCTATTCTTGATTATTTAGATGTACACTAGATGACTGAGTTGTTGCAATATATGCTATTTTAGGATTTTTAGTACGTAATCGCTATTTATTCTAAAACTTAGTAGCAAATACATTTCAATTGATCGTAGTACGTAATCGTTATTCGATTCTATGTATGTGGATTAACACTTAAGTTAGTAAACCGAGCTTTCGAGTTTGCGCTTAATTCAATTCGTCTCTTTCGTTGTAATGCTTTTGTTGAATTAAATCTAGCGAGCTTATCCTAGGTTGTTTGATGAAAATGATTGGGTAACGAGCTTATCTTATTCAACTAATATGTAAGAAGAGATTGAGGTAATTGCGCTTGTAATTATTCTCGAATTGTTGTTAATTTTGAGATCGAAAGAAATTCATTATAGCGGTGAAAGAGTACCCATCGATCACATATTCCCTCCTTTGTTTCCTTTTTATTCTCGTCTTTTTCATTTCCATTTTATGTTTTCCTTAGTTTAATCCAACCAACTCCACCCCCATTTACTTATTTACGTATTTTAATTTCTTTCCTTGCAATTAACATGATTGAAAACAATCCTCTGCGGGAATGACACTTACTTGCACATTACTACTTGAACGACATATATTTTAGCCAAGTAAGAAATTATTTTGACGTCCCTTTGGGATCTTGTCTGTATCATTTGTAGATACTGTGAAAAATGAAGAGTTTTTTTGTAAAGTGGAGAGGCTTTGTTCTAGATGAAGAGTTCAGTCTATATCCCTACAGTCAAACTTATTTTTCAATAAAGAAATTTTGGAGTTTCTTTCGTTGTACCAGAATTTGGTTCAAGGTGGAGATTGTTGGGTTTGGTGACCCAAATTAGGTGTAGGGTTTCGCGTTTTGGACTATTGGGCCTGAAGATGTCAAAAAAGGATCAAAAAAATGAAATCGAAGTTTATGGTGCTGGACGGCTTCTAGCGATGGGAGCAAAATTGGAGAAGCGAGCCTGTCGCTCGCCTATCGCCAAGCTGTTGCTCGAGCGACAACGCCACCATTTTTTTCAATTTTACAATATTTTTAACCAACTTTCCATATCTTGTATTATTTCTAGGGTTTGAGACATGCCCTATAAATATGTGGGTCTTTCATTCAATTTAGGTTAAACACTTGAAGCATTATTATTGGATTGTAATAGTCTCTCCATTGGTTTTCAATAAAATTACTCAGTTTCTCTACCATTTTTTTTGCTTTTAATCTTATTCTTACATATACGTTCAATACATCATATTATGTCATATTAACCTCTCTGTTCCCAACAAGTGGTGGTCCGATTTCATCACAAGTGGTATCAGAGCAAGGTTGTGATTTTGTTTGAGGTTTTTGTTATTGATGGAAACCATGAAGTATGAAATTCCGCTTTTGGATAACAATACAAGATTTCATTATGAAAAGTAAAGATGCGAGCAGTATTGAGGCAGATGGATTTGGATGATGTGTTGTTGGGATTTGACAACATACCCACAACTTGGACAATAGAGGAAAAGCAACGAAAGTATCAGAAGGCATTTTCATAGATTCATCTTCATCTATCTAACAACATTCTTCAGGACATTTTAAAAGAGGAGATAGTTCCTGATTTATAGTTGAAGTTGGAGCAACTTTGCATGACCAAAAGGCTGACAAGCAAACGGCATTTAAGCATAGGCTATATTCTCATCGCATGGTAGAATGAGGATCTTTGAAAGACCATCTAGCTGTATTCAAAGCAATCGTCACTGATTTGGAAATGTTAGAAGTAAAATATGATGAAGAGAACTTGGCCTTAATCCTGTTGTGTTAACTGTCTGCTTCGTTTTCGTCGTTTAGGGACACAATTTTGTACGGTCTTACACACTCACCATTGAAGATGTGTATGATGCATTGTTCTCAAAGGAGAAGATGAAGCATCTATTTGGATCTGAGTCTAGAGACGAAGAAGGTATTGTGGTTCATGGTGATTAACGAAGAGGTAAGTCAAGGATGAATTACAGCAATCTGATTTGTTTTTATTGCAAGAAAAAATGATACATCACGAGAGATTGCGAGAAGTTGCATAGCAAAGGTAATTTGACTGCGAATTATGGAAGCAATCAAATACTACAAATGAGGCCAACAAAGTTGAGGACTATTTGAATGATGGAGATCTCTTGGCGATCTCTGACGTATAATCCAAACCTGACGAAGAATGGATTTTGGATACAGTATATGCATTCCATATGTGTCCCAATTGGGATTTATTTGAAACATATGAAATGGTGATGCAATGTGTCATTGTTATGGGTAACAACAGATCTTGTTAGGTAGCTGGTATTGGTAAGGTCAGATTGAAGTTGATGGATGGGATAATTAGAACACTTGGCTAAGTTCGACAAGTTCCAAATTTGAAGAAGAATCTCATCTCGTTGAGTACTATTGATTCGAAAGGTTATGTGTTCTCTGGAGGAGGTGGAGTCTTAAAGGTTCGGAAGTGTGTTCATGTTATATTGGAGAGGCGAAAGAGATCTCGGGTATAAATCTTAAAAGATCATGTAGAATTGTGAAGAATCATCGGCACAAGTTTAGTACCGTGGTGGATATATGTTTGGTACAATACTTTTAGGATTTGTCTCTGGGTCATTATTGAAAAACACGACTCGTTGGGATTTAGAGGATATGGTTAATTTTGCTTTACCACCATTGTCTACGATGTCATCGTGTTCAACTACTAGAGAAGGACCTATTGAGGACAGGTACATGGATGCTAATCCAGTTGAGTATGATTTTTGTGGTTTTAAAGGTGTCGAAACTAGCCAGGGCTTTTAGCTAAAGCATTTGGAGTTGATTCTGCTACAGGGTGTGCTTTGACCCTATTTTGTAAATTTAAAATTCCTTGTGGAATTTTGGAACCCAATTTTGGGTTCGAGTATCATATGTGGATACTGTGGAAAAAGAAGAGTGTTTTTCGTAAAGTAGAGAGGTTTGGTTCTATATGAAGAGTTCAGTCTATTTCCTTGCAATCATACTTATTTTTTAAGTGGAGAAATTTTGGAGCTTCATTCGTTGCACCAAAATTTAGGTTAAGGTGGAGATTGTTTAGTTTGGTTAACAAAATTAGGTTTAGGGTTTCGCATTTTGGATTGTTGAGCTTAAATATGTCAAAATAGGATCCAAGAAGGAAAAGTCGGAGTTTACGGTGATGGACGATCGTTGGCCTCACGCTTGAGCAAGGGAACGAAAATATGAGCAGTGAGCCTGTTGCTTGCCTGTCTGCTCAGCTGTTGTGAAGTTGTCGCTCAAGCAACAGGGCGTTGCTTGAGCGGAAGCGTCGCTGATCTTTTTGATATTACGCAATTTTTAACCTAGTTTCCATATCTTGTACCATTTCTAGGTTTTGGGACGCCCCCTATAAATATGTGGCTCTTTCATTCAGTTTAGGTTAAGCACTTGAAGCATTATTGATGGGTTGTAATATTCTCTCCGTTGGTCGTCAATAAAATTACTCGGTCTATCTGCCAATCTTCTTTCTTGCTTTTAATCTTATTCTTGCTTGTGTGATCAATACTTCATATTGTGTCATATTAACCTCCTTGTTCCCAACAATAGGTGGTCTGGATTCTTACAAAAATATATAATAAGTTTTGACTCTTATATTTTCTTCTTTTTGTTCTATTAGTTTTGTTTCATAATACAATATCAGCCCGATTCTCTTAAAAATCAAAGTGAATTAATTAAAAGGTAATAATTTTTTTAAGTATAATCATCTATCACAGGTACCAAAACAAATTGGATGATATGTGAATATTTTTTATATACATATGCATTATAAAGAATTCACTATAGTTATTTTTGCAATTATTGGTATGAATGATTTCTTTTCACAATTGCCGCAACAAAATTCCATTGTATCTGCATGTGTGAATTTTTTACATTTCATTAATTCTGTCGACAAATGCAACATGAGAGTTTGTGAATTGGTTTCCTCCACAGTTTGCAGATTGTAAGTTCTGCTGCAATTTGCATTGATCCCCCCCCCCCCCCCCCCCCCACACACACACGTGAATTGGTTTCTGAACTGCGCAATCATATTGTTAAAATTGCTTAGGTCAATTCAAGAGTGTTTTTGTATGACAATAAATTAAGTTTGACACGTTTTTACGTTTGCACGTCTGCATAGGGTCAATTCATGTTTGTTTTAGTTTTTCTTCTTCTCTATGGTTGCAATATATATACAATTATGATAATTATTGAATACTTTTTGTAATACCCCGAAAATTTTCATAGAATAGAATTTAAATTTGTATGCTATATTTCAATGTTTTGAAAATCTAAGGACTAAAATGACATATAACGAATTTCAATTTTATTTGGGTCATATTTTTAGATATTGACCGAGTAATGATAAGTATATGAATATTAGGCTCGTTGGATAGATCGTAATTAATCATGTATAATTGGCTCGAAAAAAGTTTAATCTAGATTAGCAGAGTCCAAGATATCGAGGTAGAAAGATTTAGTCTTAAATTATATTTTAATTGAGTATTTCTTGAATTTAAAATGTTGTGATGACACGTGTGTGGAGTTGTTGTAGAGTAGTCAATTAGTTATATATATATATACATATATATATATATATATACATATATATATGTATATATATATTTGTTTTGTTTTATAAAGTGCACATGTGTGTATGGAAATGTGATATTTAGGAAATAATATTTTATCGTATAATCAATGTTTATCCTTTAATATTGAAGGAGATATTTGATTATCAATTATCCTTTTTTTTTACCACCAAAAATTCTCGTGATTTTTCAAAGGTGAGAGAGAGAGAGAGATTTTATTTCTCTCTCCTCCAATTCCACACATCCACTTACCATGTTTATCTTCCCCACTCAGTTAACCAATTCTCTTATCTTTCCCTCTCATCACTCACGTAGTCACGTCCTTCATTATATTTTCCAATAATTTCTCTCATCCTATATTTATTACTCATTATTTACTTTCCCACTTTAAATACCATACAAAGAAAATAATTATTTTCTACCCTAAAGACTAGACACGTGAACTTGCAGCAAGAAAGAGTTTAATACTCAAATTCTTTTATCGATCAAGGTAAAATTACGAGGTGCAAGTGGTTAGTCCCGTTTAATTTATTTCTTCATGTTGATGAACATTATGCTAATGAAAGTTATGATATGATATGATTATGATATGATATGATCTGAAACGGTCATTCTGGTGCCAAAGATATGATATACTATAAGCTCTTAACAGATTTCTAAAGATATGATATGACGGTATGATATTTTTGACACATGATTTAATATTGTTAATTGGGATTGCACCATTGATTCGTGTTATACTGAGTATCTCCATGTGCTCATCCTTTTCTAACACCTCACAGGCTAGAACGGGTCGTGTCGGAGCGTGGCGGTTCGAGGGTGTGGTTGTGCCTCGGTTCGTGGGATCTAGGATCTGAAATTTAAACGCGTAACTATTTTTTTAATGTTATTGAAATGGACGTGTATGTTAATTTATTGCCCTGGAGATGTTCTTAAAGTATATTTGTCAGATTTCAAATAAATTTATTTTATCCCCAACCTCTAAAATGTTTATGTACACTTTGAGGTTTTATATATATTTTATCCATTCAATATTGTTGACTGTCATGAGAATTTAAGTGACTGTCTTGCACTTTCATTGGTTTGATTATTTATTGGATTATTAATTGGCGATTTATTTTCTTCTCAATTTGTCCACAACATTCATAATTAAATTGTAATGTACATTTTAAAGGAAGATTTTGGTAACGACTCCTATGTATTTTTATTGTTAAAATTTTTGGGGCATTACACTTTTTGTGTCTTTAACTAGATTAAATAACTTTAGATATCCTTTTATAAATTTATAAATTGATAATTTATCATATCGTTGCTTCAGAAGTAGCATAATATTATAATTAATATTATAGAAGAATACTAATAGCAGATATATCTATTACAAATAGTTTGTTGTTTTTCCTAAATTAGCACAACATTATAGTAGCTGATATTTCAGAATAATACTTTTGATCTTAAAGAGCAAAAATTATAATTTTCAATATTTTAAAAGAATATTGAAATATTACTCTTGAAGAAGTAATAGTAAAATATAACGTGCTCTGGAAGTAGCACACGTTTCAAAAAATATATCATTTTAAATTATTATTTATCATTGAAAGAAAACATATTACTCATGTCATGTTTGATTAGTTTGAATACTTGATTAATTATTATATGATTATACAAATATTTAATCATATTTTTCTAAAATTATTTATATTTTCTTTTACTTTATGTGTATTTATGGGAATGAAATAATGTTGTTATAAAAAATATTTTTTCATTCAACAAATTCACTCAATTGAAAATGTGGTTGATTTATTTACAAAAGCACTACCGACATTTACATTCAAAAAATTGGTACCCAAGATTAGAATGCTTCGACTCAAAGATTTTTAGTAATTTGTTGTACTCTTTTTCTTTAGTCTAGATTTTGTCCCACTGAGTTTTCCGGACAATGTTTTGATGAGAAATCATTTTATCTATACTTCAAAATGTTAACAATTAGGTGTACTCTTTTTCCATTGTTTGATTATTATTATTTTCACTGGATTTTTATCAAACAAAGTATTTAATGAGTCAGTTATTGTTCAAATAATCATCAAATGGGAAGTGTTGTAAAACTATAAGATAAATACTAATGATTATGCAATCTTATTATCATACATAGATATGTTTTATCTAGTTTAGAGAGTCTAATTCATTTCAATTATAACTCTCATTTTGAATCCTATAAATACGAGTATTGATTCTCAATAAAATATACAATTGAGTTTTGACTCTTGAATTTTCTTCTCTTTTTGTTCTGTTACTTTTATTTCATAACATTGCAAGCATTTTGTTTTATAGTAAATGAATGATATGTTGATGCAATAAATTGATATTATAATCCATATGTACATCTATTTTGATATGTTTCCCTCTTTTCTCTCTCTCAAAATATTATAATCTAAGAGTAACCAAATCAATCATATTTTGTTCTGTTAATTTTATTTTTTTTTGGATTTTAATTTTTTTGTGGCGGTCATTATTTGTGAACAATCATAGAAAGATTTTTTTTTCCTGTTCATTTGTAATATTATAGCTGACTTTTGACATTTTTTTTCCTTCTTCAATTTTTGGATTCATGAGCACCATGACAAAGCAATATTTCCGAACACCTAGTCCCAGCTATTGGAGTTTGCAAGGGCAAATTAAGATGCATGAAATTAATGAATACAAGATCTATTTTGGACTATAACATGTTTTCTCTTGCCTTTTATTCCCTCAGTTTTTCTACATTTACCACCACCCATAACTTTACACCGACTCCATTCTTTTTGCATGACTAATGTATTTTGCTCAATCGAAATGTGAACATTTCAGCATTCCACCCTTCACACCCTTCGGGACCCATGAGTGTACACAACAAGACAAATTTTATATTGAATCCCTACTCTACATGATTTTATTTTTGCTTACCAAGATTAGTCGGGATTATCTAATCATTGTTTATTGTCAATTTTTAGATCCCGCAAGTGTATGGATCATAATAAGTAATATAGTGGAACAATGAATCCAGATATCATTTCTACGATGTTAAATTATTCCTAACTTTAATTTAATCGAAAACAAATAATAAGATTTGTGATTAGTATCTATATTATTCTAACTAAAATATATTATCTAACGTACACAATTTATTGTTTTAAAAGTATGAATGTGGATAGGGGTGGCAAAAGGGCAGAATAATTCATTGGCTCGTCGGCTCGGTTAATCAAAGCTTGGCCCATGGATGACTCGGGCTCGATCCGTAGACGAGCCACACTTGAACGAGCTATAGTTCGGCTCATCACTTTGATGAGCTGAGCTCATAGGTAGAGGGGTCAGGTCAGCTCAACTCTGCCCGTGTCACTGCTAAATGTGGATGTTAAGACTAACAATTTTACCGATGGATTCCTTTTAATTTGCTAATCAATATTCATTACTATTGTAGTGTTTAGTTAAATTATTATAAAATACTCAATTTACCCTTTTCGAGTTCTCATTAAAAAAACTAATTCAATTTCATATCTCTAAGTGAATCAATCTTAGTTAAATGAAATATTAGTTCTAAGAATTCATCTAATGACCGCAATAATTAGTGTAGGTATCTCTACACGTTAAACTAAATTACCGAATTTTAATATGTGGACCAAATCTATTACTCACATCTTGATTCGAAATAAATTTACAATATCATTGAATTAGTAATCAAGTAATTCAAAACATTAAATTCGTAAATAAAATCAACACATATGCATTTAAAGAACTAGAGTCGTGAATAAAAGAAATAAAGGACCACACATAAATTATATTGTTCACCATAGCTAAGAATTAAGCTACTCATAATAATAAAAGAAAAATAGAAGTACAGAATTTATAATCGGGTTTTGAAATCTTAATCATGGAAAGAATTGGATCTTGCTCCAAGAATCCTCTTCAACATCAAAAGTCTTTAAACTCTAGCTTTTGCTCTTTGATCTCTCTCTCTCCCCTCTCCAAAATTGTGTTCTCTAGAGTTATATTTATGTTTTCTTCGAGTCTTCGAAGAGTTTTAGTTGAATTGGCTTCTAAAAAGATGAATTGAACTTGAAAACCCTATATGGAAATGGGCGCCACCATGAATTTAATCTTTTTTCCCAAGAGTGGCCACCTTGGCGCCACCTGCTGCTCTCACGCTGCACCTTCTTCAATTTTTTTGTTATAACATTTTCTTCTGATATTCGATTAAGGAGATTCAAAGTGAATTGAAAAAATAACTCAAAGGGCTCCAACTATACTAAAGATTTTTTTTGTATAATTCGAACATTTACTATGTTAAAAATGGGTTTCAATCTCCAACTAAAAATTTGGAACATACTTATGCGGTTGAAAATTCATTTATGAAAATATTTTGATCATATTTCACTCCTTTTTTTACTTCTAACCGACTCCTAGCATTCACGAATCTTCATTGTGAGGTTCGACACATTTTTGAGTATTTATACTTAAGTCAACTTTGAATCTTGCACTTTTTTGCCAATCTTCTCTTCTTTCTTTCAATTCCACTTCATTTCATCGAGTTTCTCCTAATAAATGAAATATACAATAAATTAAGCTATAATTGTTCAAAAGAACTATAAATGTCTATGGTTTTAAGTCTAAATAAGTGTATAAAATATACTTTTCAAACACCCAAAAATTAAAATGTTTGTTTTCCTCAAACAAAATCGTAACGTAACCTAATAAACACACAAACATGCAAAAGGTTTTGGTTAGATAACCTATCATTTTGTCTTGGGATTGTAATCATTGTATTAAATCTATAAACAGCTTCAAGGTTGCATTACCAAAATCAATATGCAATTTTTCAATGCAAAACTGATGTGTGTGTGAAGAATTAAATAAAATACTATAAATTCACGAGTTGTTTCAATTCTCGACCCTCGACGGTCAAATTTTTACTTTCATCACAATTAAGAAACACACCCTCAAATTTATTATTTTTTACCTTTTTTTTTTTTTTTTCCAGTGTGCGATACATACACCTCACCCACTTTAGTTTAGATGGATCTCACTAATTGTAAGTTGAGACTTCAACCAATAAGGATTTTCCAAATTTTGATTACTTCAACCTCCAAATTTCAACTAGGCTAACATTCACCTAGCATCGAATTTTTTAGACACTCTTGCAGGCTTAATCACTCAAGTTAAAAAGGATACAAAGAGATGTTTCATAATGAGATAATTTTTTTCTCTATTTTATTTTTTTCTCTTTTTTAAAAAAAAATGATTAGCCCTCATTAAATACTCATTCTCGAAAATTGACCCATAACTTTAGATTTTTACCTAATTTTTATCATATTGGCACTGGACAATTTACACAAGAATTTACACACATGAAATCCCCATTTATATCATATTTCCCTATAACAGTAAAATCATCCCTAAACTAATTTAAATTTGGTCGAATGATGTATATTGAAGTAATTTTTGGGTTTAGCATCTATGTTCTACTATTTCAACCTATCAAGCATATGAATCAACTCATTACTTTATGATGCTAAACTTAATTCATGTGCGCAAATAGTATCAAGATTTTCATGGATAATAATCAATTAATCTATGTAACATATCCAAAGTTCATAAATTAATACATAATTCCAAATATATTCGCCGACAATGCTACCTAAATCACACAAGCACACAATAAACAAGAAAATCATATTTGAAAATTTTAAACTTTTTTTTTAATATATAATAAAGAAGTAGAAATACACAATCACATAAGATTAATAAAACTAAAAACTCAATATTTGTTTTACCCTCGAACTTCAAGTCGACATTGTCCTCAATGTCCTAAAGTATAATTTAGCACATAAAGGGATGGAAAAGAAGAAAAAATATACTCCCTAGATTTTTAGTCTGATATTTGAGGTGGCTTGTTGGATCAATTCATTGCATTATTTGCTAAGCTGCCTCTTACTTGATGTCAATGTACTTTTGAAAGATAAAATAAGACAACTACAAGAGTCAAGAAGCAATTTAAAAGTAATAATGTAGTGTGTATGATAACCAATTTTTTTCTATATTTTTACGTCCCTGAAGCTTTGAAAAATGTGCTACATGTATTTTCAACTGTTTTTTCACTAGAGGTCCGTTTGATTGCAAATGTGGAATTTGGGTGAAAAAAAATGAATTATAGGAAATTAAATTGTCTAGAACTTGTTTTATCGGAAATTGTTGACTAATTGTGTTTGATTGGTATAATTTTCTACACGATAAATTTTGAAATTTTGAATCTTTTGGTACGCTTTTGACTTTTTTTTTTTTTTTTATGGAAATTGTCCATTAAAGTAATAACGTTTTTTACCATTGGGTCTAGAATTTGTTCCAAATACCAAATACCATTTGATTGGCTTTGTTTTTCGTGCAAATTTTTAATTAAAGGGATAATATATTTTTTTTACCATTGGGTCTAACATTTGTTCCAATTGTAAAAAAAAAAAAACAAAGTTACCTAGAATTGATTTTCCCACCATTTTCAATTCAAGGAAAATGTGGAAAATGGGATTGTGGGGGGCTGAGGGGATTTCAATCCCCAAGAATTTGTTGGCCATCAAACAAGCAAAATTTTCCAAAATGGAAAATGGTTTCTTACTTCCATGAAATTAAATGGCCATCAAACAGGCCCTAAAATAAATGATTTTCTTTTAATTGGCTTAATATAGATATGATGACCCTCTTATTGAAACAGAAACATGTCTAAAACTAATGCATCTTAATAGATTATATGCAATGCAAATACAGAATGCATAATAAAAAAAGGGTAAGAATTTGGGTTGTCTCCCAATAAGCGCTTAATTAAAAGTTTTTTTACTAGACTTTTGCACAAGTGGCACTTTGAATATGGTTTTGAATGTCTTGTTTAGCTCGTACTTTGTCTTTTGAATACATATCAACTTGCCAAAATTACCAAATTCAAACTCAACTAAGAGTACTTCAATTTTCTCATCGAATTTAATCACAAAATCAATGAAGTTGGAGGTTTGTATGCTAATCTCATCTTCTTCTTTAAATGCCTCTAATTCATTTGGATCCTTCGTGTTAAATTTGTTTGTTTCTACATGTTCTTCTTTAGTTAGTTCCTCGAGTTGAATAATGAAGATATCCTCCATTGACATGTTATTTGGCTTATTTGAAATTACTTGACTTACAATTCTTTTATATTTTTGCATGATGATGTCTCCGGTAACTATTTCACAGTCATCATCTTGTTCTTCATATGGACCCTCAAAGATAGGTTTTCTTACTTCCTCTGGAGTTGCCAATAGCAAGCAATTTCTAGTATAATGCAATGCACCACAATATTCACAAGTCGGTCTAATCTCGCCCAAAACAATATATTTGATATTAAATCCTTTCGGAAATGCCATCCTTATCAAAAATAAAAAATAAAAAAAACGTTGATTGTAGCCACCACTTTTAAAGTTCTTGTCTAAAGAGGAATTCCCCAAAGAACATGTTACCTTCAATTAAGTCAAGATCAATCATTGTGATTTTTGATCTTTTGCTTCTTTTTCATTCCCCGTCAATGGAGCACAAAAAAATGGTAGATCAATTGAAAATGGAAAACGAACAAAAGTCGAACAAAAACAATAAATAATTAAACTAATATGAAATAAAATAATCTTCGGCAACGACGCCAAAAAATTGTTATCAATTTTTATCTCGCTAGTGTACGGATCGTAACAAGTAATATAGTAGACCAATGAGTCTGGATATCATTTCCACGAGGATTACTGTTTAACAATTGGTTAAATTATTCATACCTTTAATTTGATTGAAAACAAATAATAGGGTTTGTGATTGGTGTCTATATTATTATTATTAAATTAAATTATCTAACGTACACCATTTATCGAATTTGAGTTTTAAAAATATGAATGTGGATGATAGGACTTACAATTTCACCTATGGATCCATTTTAATTCGACAATCAAGATTCATTACTATTGTAGTGTTCAGTCAAATTATTCTACAGTATTCCCATCTTGAGTTCTCATTAAAAATATTTAACAAATTCAATTCTATAACTTCATGTGAATCAATTTTAATTAAACGAAATATTAGTTATAATAATAGATCTAATGACCGCAATATTTAGTGTAGGTATCTATACACATTATATTAAATTTTCGAATTTTAATATGTAGTAACTAGAATCTTGAATAAAGGAAATAAAGGGCCACACATAGATTACATTATTCACCCTAACTATGAATTTAATTACTCATAATAATGAAAGAAAAAAGAAGTATAGAGTTTGTAACCGGGTTTTGAAATCTTGATCATGGAAAGAGTTGGATCTTGCACCAAGAATCTTTTTCAACCTCAAAAATCTTCAAACCGTAACTTTTGCTCTGTGATCTTGACGATTTTGTATTTTTCTTCCCCACCCCCAAATTGTATTCTCTAGAGTTGTATTTATGTCTTCGTCGAGTCTTTGAAGAGTCATATTTGGTGATGGGCAGGGCCTATGTGCCATGAATCTGATTTTATTTTTTCTCTCGAGTGGCCGCCTCGGCGCCACCTACTGCTCCCACTCTATATCTTTTGAAGTATTGTAGTCATAACATTTTCTTCCAATATCTGATTAAGGCGATTCAAAGTACATCGGAAAAATAACTCAAAGGGATACTACTTTGATATAGATAGTTTTTTCCAATTTGAACGTTTACTATGTCAAAAATGGATTTCAATCTCCGAATAAAAATCTGAAACATACTTGTGTAGTTGAAAATTGATTTGTGAAAATATTTTGATCATATTTCACTCATTTTTTACTTCTAATTGACCCCAAGCATTCTTGAATTTTCATTGTGAGGTTTGACATAACTTTTGAGTATTTACATTTTAGTCCCCCAAACTTTAAATCTTGCTCTCTTTTTGCCAATTTTTGCTTCTTTCTTTCAATTCCACTTCCTTTTATCTAGTTTCACCTAATAAATGGAATGTACAATAAATTAGCTATAATTGTTCAGAAAAACTATAAATATCTATTTTTTAAAGTCCAAATAAGTGAATGAAATACACTTATCAATGTTCATGACTAAAAATGACATAATTCAAGTGATTGGAGCTACAAGCATTAATAGATTACGCTAGTTGTGTAACAAATGCTGGTCTTTCACTACATGTCGATTGTTAAAGGTTGAAAATTCAGAAAAGAAAACAGCACAAGAAGCAATAGTGTATAAAATACCTGTTCATTCGGAATTATACATTCATATTTCTCATTGTTGACTGTTGGATGACCCATTCTGGTATAAGCAATTGTTAAGACAATTAAATTAATCTGTTCTAACATATTCTATATTCGAATAAGTGAATATAAAAGAGCAACATTGGCCACATAAGGTACCATAGAGCAAAAAGTGAACATAGAAAACAATCGATAGAATTCACATATAATAATATGGTCGTTGCTACAACCAACAAGGTTTACTATCCAACCCACAGCTAAGAAAGATTAAAATAAAGAGAGAAAAAATAAACATTTCTTTCTTTATTTACATAGACAAATCAAGAAAATAAATTGTGCTGAGAGTTGAAGACTGCTAAAGTAAATTTATACCACGAACTACTAAAAATAAGATGGACCAAATTGAGAGTGGCAGGTAAGTCTAAATTTGAATCCTACATGAAAAAAGAATGTTAATTGATAGTAAGCATAAAAAATCTTATTAATGAAAATTGATTTACAAGTGAAATAAGAAAAACAAAAAATGCTTACATGTTATGTTTGTTTGGAAATGATTAGCTCATTTCCATTTTTCTTAGGTTCTTATGACATATCCTCTTGTCATAATCTAATCCATTGCATAATGCAGATTGACGTCTTTAATTGTTTGTGCCAACTCAATATTTGATTTAAACCTTCTTGAGCCAACGTGATCTTTTTCTTTATATTTCTTATCATTCTTCAATCCTTTTTTGATTGAAACACTGGGATCCAATAGTACAAATTGAATTCTCCTCATTACAAATATTTAATTCCTTTCGGAAAGAATCAATATTTTTGGGATCTTAGGTGTTTAATCAACCACAATACACATTCTTACATCTATATTCAATGCACAAAAGGTAGAACCATAAACCGAAAATTGGAGCACAACAATGGACGAAAATTTGGAGCTTCGTTCTCTTTGTTTATGGCTGATTTGTAGGCTCAGGAACAGCTTTCATATCATGCAAATCACCTTCCAAGAGAGAGCTAGAAAACCGGCAAAGAACCCCTCCAAAAACGACCCTAAACTCTCAAGAATCACCACCACCACTTAGCCCTATTTCATGCCTAAGTTATCAAGGTATCCTCCAAACCAAGCTTACGTCTAGCCCACCTCTTCACTCACTGAGGAAGGTAGAAAATGAGAGAGAGAGAGAGTTGGAGAAGAGAGAGTGTCTTAGGTGGAAAGTATGGGCCTCTGTTCTTGCACCCACACGTGAGATAGAGAGAGAGAGAGTATATATTCAAAACAGGTAGGTATGGAAAGCTTCTCCAACAAGCTAGTTAAATATCTCACAATTAATCTCAACCATCCATCTCAATCAAGGGCTCACATTAAATATGGGGTTAAGAAAACCAATATTCTCACATTCTTCACCTTGGTTCTCATAACACACTCTCTTGATTGCGAATTTGCACATGGAAGAACTGTTCATCATCATCGCCCATTACCTGCAAGAAAAATTAACCCATATCAATATGTAACAAAGATAAGCATAATTTAAATTTACCTGCAGGTAGAATTTTTGTTCCCACATCAGAGGGATTCCTATTAGTATGAATCTTAACAAGTTTAACTTCATCTTGAGACAGTTTCTCACGAATAAGATGATACTTTACCTCAATATATTTTGTTCTTTCATGATAAACAGAATTTTTACAAAGCAATAAAGTACTTTGACTATCAGTAAACATAATAGGTGTATCATGCATGAATTTCAATTCTTTTAAGATTCCTTTTAACCAAATACATTCCTTAAGTGCTCCAGTTATGGCAACATATTCTGCTTTAGTACTAGACAAAGTAACTAAAGGCTGTAGCTGTGATTTTCATGTTATCCAGTTATCACCTAGGGTAAAGAAGTATGCTGTAGTTGATTTCCTACTGTCTTTATCACCAGCAAAGTCAACATCAACATAGCCTTTAAGAGTCAACTTCTCAGATCTTTTCTCATACACTAAGCCCAGATTTAAAGTCCCAACCAAATACCTTAACAACCATTTCGAACCAACCCAATGCGGCTTACTAGGATTGGACATAAATCTACTTAGAAGACTAATGGAAAAAGCAAGATCAGGTCTGGTAGTAATCATAGAAAACACGACAGAACCTATAGGATTAGCATACGACACATTTTCCATCTCTTTCAATTCAGACTCAGATTTAGGTGAATGAGCATGTGATAAATTCATATGACTATCAAGAGGCACATTCACAATTTTACTATTTTTCATACCAAATTTTGTCACAACTTTGTTCTTAGCCACATCCCTTATTATTTCCAAATGTTGTGAAATAATTAGCCTATTCTTAGCCACATCCCTTGTTATCACCATTCCGAGAATCTTTCTAACATTTCCTAAATCTTTCATGTCAAATTCAGATTTTAAAAGATCTTTCAGTCTATTAATTTGAGACTTGCTAGGTCCAGCTAACAGGATATCATCAACATAAATCAGCAAGTAAACTTCACAACCGTTCTTTACGTCATTAAAATACAAGCAAGCATCAAATTCACTTCTTTTAAACCCTATCTTCAGCACATAAACATTAAATCTCTTGTACCATTGTCTTGGGCTCTGTTTCAGCCCGTACAAAGATTTCTAACTTGCACACATAATCAAATTTGCCTTTAGCCACAAACCTTGTGGTTGGCTCATGAAGATATCATCTTCCCTCCATGTAGAAAAACAGTTTTTACGTCGAGTTGTTCAAGTTTTCAATTCAATTGAACCACAAGAGTCAACATCAATATGATTGTCTTGTACTTAATCACGGGTGAAAATATTTCATTATAATCCACACCCTCCCTTTGAGTATAACTCTTAGCCACTAACCTCGCCTTAAATCTCACAGGACCAGTAGGGCTCAAACCCTCCTTTAAATTGTAAATCCATTTACATGGAACCAATTTATGATCTCTAGGTTTTTTAATGAGTTTCCAGGTTTTGTTATCACTCAAAGATTTCATTTCTTCCTGCATAGCTTTTAACCAATTTTCAGAATATTTTTCATTCACAGCTTCTTCAAAACTATCAGGTTCTATCTGTTCAAGGGCTTCACCTGAAACTAAGGCAAAATCAATCATGTTTAGGGATTCATATCTAGGATTTGGCCTCATCTGCCTCCTCTCCCTATCCCTAGTAAGCTAATAATCTTGATTAGGTGACTGATCATTAAAATGTTCAACTTCAACTGGTTCAATGTTATCTTGAAGTTCAGACACCTCTTCTAGTTCAGTTTCAGTTTCAGTTTCATTTTCAGGATCTTGATGTACAGGGTCATTAACTTCATTCCCAAGTGTAGGTGAATTAATCTTGGTTAGCTTCACCTCAGTCTGAACACTTTTCTCAGTTTTAGATTTGTTAGCTTCATCATTTTTCTGTTTTAGACATGGCATCTCAGATTCATTAAAGACTACATTCCTGCTTTTAATAATCTTAATGCCTTGAACCCTTAAAACCCACAACATATAGCCCTTCACACCCTCCGGATACCCTAACATCACACACTTGACTGCCCTCGACTCAAGTTTTCTTTTAGATTGGTGTGCATATGCAGCACATCCAAACACCCTCAAGTGTTCTAGATTTGGAGGCTCTCCCGTCCACAACTCCTGTGGGGTCTTAAACCTTATACCATTGGACGGAGACCTATTAATCAGATAAGCTGTAATACTTCCAGTTTCAGCCCAAAAGCATTTCGCAAGGCCAGAGCTAATCAACATACACCTAACTTTGTTCATTATGGTCATGTTCATTCTCTCAGCGATCCCATTCTGTTCAGGAGTGTATTTAACTTTTCTGTGTCTTGTTATGCCTTTCTGCTTGCAGAAGTTGTCAAATTTGAAATTACAAAATTCAAACCCATTATCAGTTTCAATGTTTTAAGCTTCTTATCTAGTTCTCAACAGACTTCAACCAAATTCTAAATTTTTCAAAAGTTTCCGACTTAGCCTTCAAAGGGTAAATCCAAACTTTTTTTGAGTAATCATCCACTAAGGACAAGAAGTACTTGCTTCCACCAAATGTGGAGTGCCTCTTTGGGCCCATAGATCAGCATGGACATAGTCCAATGGTCTGCTAGTCCTACGAGAGCTAGCTTCAAAGCTCACCTTATGAGACTTACCCAAAACACATGTTTCACAGAAGTCCATAGCTTCAATGTCATCATTTCCAAGCAATTTCTGATTATTTAAAGCTTTTAGGCCTTTAAACCCAATTTGACCCATTCTGTTATGTCAAAATTCAGTTTTGTCTTTACTCACAGTACGAAGACTAGAATTAAGTGGTATTTCAGTTCTACCCTCAAGATAGTATAGTCCATTCATCTTAGGCCCTTTCATAACTACTAGAAAATCCCTCATAATTTTCAGAATTTTATTTCCAGACTTGAAGGTATATTCGTCATCTTCAAGAGAACCTAAGCAAATGAGGTTCCTTTTTAAATTAGGGACATAGCTAACATTTTTTAGTTGCGTGACGGCCCCATCGTACATTCTGATGGCTATGTCACCAACTCCAACCACATTCTGAGAATTATTGTCTCCCATGTATACCTTCCTAGGTTCAGTATCTCTATAGTTATAAAACTAAGAGCTTTCAGGGCACATATGAAAGGTGCACCTTATGTCTAGGATCCAATTTTTGTCAAATTCTTCTTTAGACACATTTAGGACATGTAAACTATCAAATTCAGAAACAATGATAGCATTATCTTGATCAGTATTATTCGAGGCTCTTTGTTTTCTTTTCCATTCCAAGCAATCTTTCTTAAAATGTCCTAACTTTCCATAGTCATAACATTTCTTACCACTTTTATCTGTAGATTTTGACCTCATTTTGGATTTTCCTCTCCCCTTCTTGTTATGGAAGTTAAATTCTTTCTTTTAAGATCTTTCTCTAACAAATAGACTCTCTTCTTAAGAATGAGTTATGTTGTCTCTTTTTAATTCAAGTTCTCTTGATTTTAAAGCATTTGTGGCAATAGTTTGAGTGAGAGTGTCCCTACCATATTTTATGGCATTTTTCATTTCTTTGTAAGATTCGGACAAAGAGTTTAGCAATATGACAGCTAAATCCTCATCGTCAAATTTTATTTTCATTATGAGCTATGCTAAAGTCACTCAAATTTCCCTCAACATCCTTTCTCGGGTCCATCTTAAAACTAAATAGTTTTTTCAACAGGTATATCTTATTAGGTAAAGTTTTAGTCAAGAACATGGCATTTGAAGCAGTCCACAAAGTTCTAGCAATTTTAGCACTATCAACTTGTCTTACAATGTTATTAGATAGATGCAAAATTATAGAACTGTAAGAATTTTATTCATGTCTTCAATTTCAGTTGGTTTAGCTTTTAACTCATCAAAAAATATAGCAAGATCATCGAGAGCTTTAGCAACTCTCTGTTGGACCAAAATGGCCCTCATTTTTTATTTCCAAATCGAGTAATCCCCATTTCCATCGAATTGTGATAAATTCGACCCTCGAACCCATTACAGATTCTGTAAAAGAGTGGTCTGTACTCGTGGACATAATAGAAAAGATTTTGAACCAGATGATCAAATGAAATATGAATGCAGAGTTAAAAAAACTAATGTTCAGGAATGAAGTACAACGATGAAATAGGTATAATGCAAGTAAATATGCTTTCAAGTCACGAATTAATCACAAGAATTCAATCAACGGATTCACAAATAAGCAACCAAGCAATTATGCATAAACCGGTAAGAATACCAAACCTAACCTAACTACTGTAGACGTCAAGTCGGGGCAAAATAGTCCAACATTTTCTGTATAACTTGAAACACAAAGCTAAACACATCAGTACGTTCAGGACATCAAAATAAGCAAACTGCCTAAAGGGACCTTCGTCGGAAACTGCCGCCCACGCTCCGTCGCTGAAATTTCATGCGCTACCACCGGACAGACGTGCCACCCACCTTTGCTCTCCTCGGTCTGCAGAGCACGCCGGTGGTCTCAAATTTTCCACCAGATCTGTTGTTTGGCCGAAAAACGAGTTTGAAGCTCCAGGCAAAAATCTAAAAATCTGGACAGCTTCACCTCTGGTTTTCTATTCAGGTTTTGGCCTCAAAAACACCCCAACCTTGCTCTGATACCACTTTGTTGGGATCTTAGGTGTTTAATCAACCACAATACACATTATTACATCTATATTCAATGCACAAAAGGTAGAACCATAAACCGAAAACTGGAGCACAACAATGGCCGAAAATCTGGAGCTTCCTTCTCTTTGTTTATGACTGATTTGTAAGCTCAGGAACAACTTTCATGTCATGCAAATCACCTTCCAAGAGAGAGCTAGAAAAATCGACAAAGAACCCCTCCAAAAATGACCCTAAACTCTCAAGAATCACCACCACCACCACCACTTAGCCCTATTTCATGCCTAAGTTATCAAGGTATCCTCCAAACCAAGCTTACCTCTAGCCCACCACTTCACTCACTGAGGAAGGTAGAAAACAAGAGAGAGAGTTGGAGAAGAGAGAGTGTCTTGGGTGGAAAGTATGGGCCTCTGTTCTTGCACCCACACGTGAGAGAGAGAGAGAGAGAGAGAGAGAGAGAGTATATATTCAAAATAGGTAGGTATGGAAAGTTTCTCCAACAAGCTAGATAAATATCTCACAATTAATCTCAACCATCCATCTCAATCAAGGGCTCACATTAAATATAGGGTTATGAGAACCAATATTATCACAAATATGAGTCTTTGTTTGGATATTTATGCCATAAATCCGCTCAGATACTTCTTCAATGCTTCAATAAGTAATTGGTATCCTTAATTTGTTTCGGTAGCATGATAAGCTATTTGAATTGATTTCTTCCACATATGACCAAATTTTAATGCCTTTGTATGTTACTCACTATCACTAATCTCAATCTTTTCTGAATTTGTACTCTTAAATTTATTTGTTCCTTGCATCCACCGCTTTTTTATGAAGTGAGAAGGAAGTTCATCAACATATTCACAAAGAACTTGATCAAAGATTTCCTTTTTCTTGAAAAACTTGATCCATTATTTCCTTTTCGCAAAAAAATTATGCAATTTTTTTGACCCTGTGATCCAGTTTTTCTTTTTATGAATTACAATACTTTCTTAATATTTTATTTTGACAAATACAATATCTTAGCAAAATTTAATTACCAATGCAAGTTAAGAATACATTTGATACTAAAAACAAAAGAATACTCAGTATTCAATTCTATAAAAATTGGAAAAAAATATATATATCATATATAAACAATAAAGTTTACACTATCAAACCCAGCAATGTTCTTGTTATCTGCAAAAAAATTTCAGTCAGATATTCTGCAGAAAAAATAAAGTCCGTCAAAAATAGAAACATTAATACAATAATAAAAATAAAAATAAATAATATTATTATTATTATTATTATTATTATTATTATTATTATTATTATTATTATTATTATTATTATTATTATTTTGAAAAAAAACCCTAAATAAGAAGTTAACAAGACATCAAATTGAGTAGAAAATGAAATTGAAGCAAAATACAACAGACTTGGGTAGTGCATGAGTTTATGAGTATCTACAAATATCTTGAAATAACTGGATATTCAGGAATTACTCTGATCGATTGACTTCCTCATGAATTATTGGGCAGTTTTACCTCTGAAAAAGTGAATATAGAAGTATTTTAGATTATGTAAGAAAGTCATCCCCATTATACTTGGAACATATTAGAAGTATGAACATAAATATATTCATTGAATAAAATGCGTTTAATTCTATGAAACTTAATGAGACGATTTTTTATGCATGCATATGTTGATATACTACTACATGGGCAGCACTTTGAGAAGGTGAATCCAAGAAGGGAAGATCCAACATGAGCGAAAAGAGCCGATTAACTAGCCAAGGTGACTTGCATAGAAACCTAACAACCAGAATCCAAGCATTCTAATCCTTAAGATCTTCTCCTAAGGACGTAGGCAAGCCATCCTTGGCTAGCAAATAAGGACTCTTTATCTTCATGTAAGACCTCCCTTCTTCTTCTTCTTGAATGTCTCACAGATGCCAAATGCAACCTTCTAGGCATTTAGTTATAGAGTTCTTGGCCAATAAAGATTAACTCTTCACCAGTTTTGGATCACCTTGTAAAATTGTGTCACTGTCGATGGCCAATGGGCATATTCTCGTTATCCAATCATTAACAAAGAATTTGTTCATCTTGATAGAAAGTCCTTTTGATGGTTTATAAATTTGGGCCATCTTTGATAGAAATCATAATTTAGATTTTTATCAAAGTCAAAATTAATAATTAATTTTAATCACATATTTTATGGGATACATAACCTTTCAACCACACATTTCAACCACATATTTCAGCAACTTTTATAAAAATCCAATTTTAATTTTCACCGAACAGGAGCTTAGTCAAAATCAAACATTAATTTAAGATATATACATAATTACAGCTCATTAATATCGACATATTTTGTATAATCCATTCTTATCCTTATTTATAAATCATTTAAACAAAAATTCAAACTGAGGCTAAATCTACTGGATATTGAAGAATTAAAGGCCTTTTGACTTTAGTAATTAATGTGGAGAATAATAATATCAACAAAGAATATCGTGATTTTGACTCTAGCTATAAATTTTGAGCTCGGTCTGATAAATTTATTAATCGTTTAAAAAAAGGAATAATAATACAACATCACGAAATATATGGATAATAATAAGTTGCAGTTATTAATGTGTGATTAATATAAACTATTTATAAATTTGTATCCAACGGACTGCATTTATTCTTCTTTTTGAAGTCAAAATGATAATCAAGTACATCATTTGAGTGTGTAACACAAACGGAAAACCAACCGAACTTACTTAGGAAACCTAACTGAATTCCTAGTTGAGCCATTCTCTCATGTTTTAATTCCTTACATCATGTTTTAATTCCTTACACAAACTCTCAAGGTTTGAAGCCTTCGTTAATTAATGAGCTCTCTAGTCATTAAGTTGGGTTCTTGATCTTGAGATTAAAGTCTAAGTTAAGGGGAACCTTTGAGAAGTCTCGATTAACTAATCAACAAAATCATTTTCTTAAGAGGACATTGAAGATTCGAATGCCACTTAACTTAGGATCAATCTTCTCGTATAGGGTTCGACCTCTCCCTCCCACTCTAAAAGAACGTTCACTAGCAAGGCTAGTGGGGAACGTATTTGGATAATACCACTACAACAAAAAAGCTCTTTTGCAACACTCAAAGTCTATGGCAACATTCTAATAAATGAATGTTGCAATTGGTTAACTTTATTGAGTTTTAGCAACATTTTTCAAAAAAATGTTGCCAATGCTACTTTTTGCAACGTTCATTGCACGTTACGAAAAATTCTACTTTTTGTAACGTTCGTTGAACGTTACGAAAAATTCTCCTTTTGCAACGTTCAAATGAACGTTGCGAACGCTACTTTTTGCAACGTTCATTACACGTTGCGAAAAGAAAAGTTCCACTTTTAGCAACGTGCAATAAATGTTGCGAAAGTTCGACTCATTTGATAACATTTTAATACATTGAGGATATAGTAAACGGAAATCATAGTCCATGTATATTATTTTGATATGTTTCCTTCTTTTTATTGTCTCCAAATATTCTAATTTTAAGAGCAACCAAATCAATCATATATCCACATGGCCCACTGGCAACATGGATAAAGCACACTTTGTCGTTGACTTACGTTGACCATACATATCTCAACTTTGGCTTCATTAAAGCAATGAGCGAATTTCAACAAATAAAGTAAGAGGCTAAGATGTCAAAAACTTGAACCACACGTCTTCAACAAGGAAATTGAAATTCTATCATAAATTCCATCAGATGCAACCCATCTAGCTATAATCGATATATTGGATTCTAACCTATTGTGTCAATGATGGACGATAAGTAAATGTCAATTTAATCATTATGATTTTAAAATATTAGACATTGTTTCCCATTTAATTTATACCTAATCTGATGAACAATAATATATTTTGAATCAACGACTTTATTTGTCATTTTTAAATATAGCATATAAAATACGAGAATATGCTTAATTATTAATAAAAAAAAATAAGCAATGTATTGTACGTCTCGTCATGTGTCAACATGTCCTTGCGTCGACCTCAATTTTTTGTCCTTGAAATGATGTCATTTTACTAGGCCTAAGCATTTAAATCGAAACTGAACCTCCCGAATCGGAACCGGTCTGGTTCTCAAAAAAAAAAAAAAAAAAAAAAAATTCAGAACCGAAATCGAGAATCAATAACTGACTGAATTCGGTTCGATTCTTGGTTCTTGAACCAAAACCAATCATTTTAAAACTTTTTTATATATAATTTATAAGTTGGGTGAAAAACTATAAAATCTAAAATCCCTTATTTGGTAGTAATTAGTTTAAAATAAACTCTAATTCAAAGAAATTAAGACTGGCTACTACGTTTTTTCCTCTTGCCTGGCATCAAATTATTACATTTCAAATGTTAGTACATGTTATTTTTTGTAATTTCAGCTTTTTATGAATCGGAAAAGTCAAGTTAGGTTGTGGTGTAAATTGATTAATCAAAATGTTCATTTTTTACCTTTCGAGCTTTTTACTTTCTTGCATTGTTTATAAATTTGAGCGCCCTTTTAGTTTTTCTTTTCTTTTTTTCTTTTTTCTACAAAGTGACCATTGAACTTGATATATTCATAACTTGGGTTGTGTGTACCTTTTTGGTTATCTTGTGTTCGTAGTTCTCTTTTGAAATATAATTTTATTTTTTTTATTCAAAATAGAGCAAGTTCAATACTATATAGTTATATAGCTAATTAATATTTTTTTTATGCAAGTTTGTTTTAAGAGTAGAAGAATTTAAGCATTGTTCAAATGCCACTTAAACTTGGGATCAATATTTGCCTACAGGGACCAAATTGTTCACTAGCTTTGTGGACTAGTAGGACCCTATTTTGATAATATTGTTGTAAAGTTTTTTCAATCTTAATAAGCTATCTTTAATGAATTAGGTACAACAATAGCATGTTGAGATAAATGTTGATAATTATGCAGTCTTATCATCATGCATACATAAGTTTTGTCTAGTTTAGAGAGTCTATTTCATTCCAAATATAACACTCATTTTGAACTTTATAGATACGTGTCTTGATTCTCAATATAATTGTTGGGTTTGGTGACCCGAACTAGGTTTAGGGTTTCCCGTTTTGGTCTATTAGGCTTGAAGCTGTCAAAATAGGATCCAAGAAGGAAAGTCGGAGTTTATGGCGCTGGACGGCCACTGGCGAGGAGGAGCAAAATTTGAGCAGCTAGCCTGTTGCTCACTTGTGATTCGCTTGTCGCTCGAGCTTCGAGCGACAACGCTGTCGATCTTTTTAATTTTTCGCGATTTTTAACCTAGTTTTCATATCTTGTATTATTTCTAGAGTTTGGGACATCCCTTATAAATATGTGGCTCTTTCATTTAGTTCAGGTTAAGCACTTAAAGCATTATTGCCAGGTTGAAACATTCTTTCCACTGGTTATCAATTAACTTACTCAATTTCTCTGTCAATCTTCTTTCTTGCTTTAAATATTGTTTTGCTTGTACGATCAATACTTCATATTGTGTCAAATTAACCTCTCTGTTCCCAACAAGTGGTGGTCTAATTTAATAACAAGTGATATCAGAGCAAGGTTGTGATTTTGTTTGAGGTTTCTGTTATCAATAGCAATCATGAAGTATGAAATTCTGCTTTTCGATCGCAATACTGGATTTTTGTTATTGCACGTAAAGATTCGAGCAATATTGATGTAGATGGATTTGGATGATGCGTTGTTGAAATTTGACAAGATGCCCACAACTTGGACAACAAAGGAGAAGCAATAGAAAGATGGGAAGGGACATTTACTACATTATGGTTGAAATTGGAACAACTGTACAACACCAAAAATTTGACAAGCAAGTTGCATCTGAAGCAAATGTTATATACTCATCGCATGGTAAAATGAGGATCTCTGGAAGACCGTTTGGTTGTGTTCAAGGCGATCGTCGCTGATTTAGAAACGTTAGAAGTAAAATATGATGAAGAGGACTTGGCCTTAATTCTTTTTTGTTCATTGATTGCTTCTTTTTTGTCACTCAGAGACATAATTTTGTACAGTCTTGACACACTCATCATTGAAGACGTGTATGACGCATTGTTCTCAAAGGAGAAGTTGAAGCATGTGGTTGGATCAAAATCCAAAGATGGAGAATGTAACAACCCATTTTTTTTTAGTCAAAGTCAGAAATTGACTAGTCAAAGTCAAGTCAAATAAGGACTAAAATGAGAAGAATTATTTTATTGGGATTTATTGTATAAATTGGCAACATTTGAGGATTTAATTGGATATATTTTAAGTTGGAAAATTACATTTTTAATAATGAAAGTATAAGGGCCGAATAATATTTTTAAATGAGAGTGGAGGGGCTTGTTTTGCAAATTTTGACTTGGGCCCCATTTAAATAGACACTTTGACCCATTTTCATTTGAAATCACATACAAACACACACTAGAAGGGGTAGAAGCCGGCAGAGAGGAAGAAAAGAGAAAAGGAAAGAAAGAAAAGGGAAAGAAAAGAAGAAAAAGAAGGAAGAAAAGAAGAAAAGGGAAAAAGGAAAGTGAAGTAAGTGTTTATTTCTTCTACCTTGAGTTCTATTTTGTTTATTTTCTTCAAAAATAGAGGAATATTATGTTAAATTGTAAGGTTGTAATTTGTGGTATAAATTTTCATATTCCTTGGGTATGAGAATAAATTAGAGCTCAAGTTTATTGATTATTTAGTTTCCATTGATAGTAAGGTAAGAATTTTATTTTGGGACAAACCCTAGAATTTTAATTGGATGCTTGAGTATGAATTATTTGCGAAAATGATGGTAATAATGAAATATTCATTTGATAGAATGATTTTATGGAACTATATGTAAATCCAATTGGTTGGATTATGATTATTAGTTTAACTAGTTTGTAAATGGGGAATTATTTTTATGTTGGAAATTGGAGATTATTTTGATGAATTAGATTTCAGTGAAATGACTAGAAAATGGAATGTGCTCCAAGTGAGTAAAGGAAATTTGGGAAAAATTATTCAAGTCTCGAGAAATTAAGTTTTAGTATTCGATTATGAATATTTAGAGCCACTTGGTAGCGTGATTGTTAAATTGGTTATCCGATATCATATTTCAGGTAGTGACGAGAAAGCTCGAAAATGCTCGTCAATTTAATCAGATTCATGTCTATAGACCAGTGAGTGGAAAAACTTATTTTTCAAGAAATTAGTATTTATTAAATTTATATTAGATTTGGATTTGAAAGTTAATTATTTCCTACAGCTGATTTTATAGCATGAATTTCAGAATAAAGTGATTCTTATAGCAAGTCCTTTTTAAAGTTAATTTTAGTTAAATTAAATCATTTCATTAGCATGTTGTATCAGTATTAAATATTTCAGCAAATCTATAGTTATTTTTAAAACCTCCAGAAAGTACCCAGGTGATTTACCCGCTCTGCACTTGTGTGAATGTGTTTCCACAGTGTATGACCAGTTATGGTGATTTTACCCGCTCTGCACTAATGTGAATGTGTTTCCACAGTGTATGACCAGATTATCAGAGGTCTTTGGGACCCACTCTTGTACACACATAGGCTTTGGGCCGTGTACTGGGGTGCTTAGCCTTTGGGACAGCTCTGCGTACGTATGACCAGTTATCAGATTATCAGATTTGAATGGCTTCACCTTGTACATCGAGATTACTCTGTACATAAGTAAGGCTATTCATGGGGTACTTATTGGTGTGACTTTTTAGTATATAATGTTATGTTTATTCAGCTTATTAGATTTCAGACTTCAGACTTCAGTTTATTTAGTTTGCAGAATAATGATTTCAGCTTACAGTAGTGTGAAACCATATTTTCACTTATAGTTATCGAGATCAGATTATTTATATTCAGTTGTTATTTAGATCAAAGAGCAAGGAATTTTATGATGCAATCATGCTTAGTTTTAAAAGTATTCCCAGATATCAGAATTTCTTAAAGTTTAAATAGAGCAAGACTTTTCAGAAAAGTATATTTATTTTTAAACTATCCACTCACTGAGTTACAAACTCATATTTTAAAACCTTTTTCTTAGCAGATAGTAGCAGAGTTGTGCAGCCTTGGAGCCTTGGAGCCTGTCGATCTATGGCGTTGAGACACACACATTGCATTAGCTGTATGACATTTTGTTAGTTTATTTAGTTCATATTCCTTTTGGGTATTTTGATTTTTAAAGTTTGTTAAATATTGTTTACCAGTATTTTATTTGAGAAGTTTGTATTTTGAGGGACTAGTGCGCCCTGTTTTAAATTATATGAGTATATTTGAGAAAATTGATTTTATCCAGATGGTTTTAGTCCATTTTTCAAAGGAAATTCTATCAAAATTCTTTTAAAAATATTTCATAGTCAAAGAATATTCAGTTGCCTTGGTGGTAGGTCCAGTATTTATTTGAATCTACCACCGGCGCACGACACGTGTCGGGTCCATTAGGTTGACTCGAGACGGGTCGTGTCAATTGGTATCAGAGCATGGTTTTGAAAATTTTCATAATTCATACATTGGTATATCGTGCATATTCTGTGTGTGGTCTCACTTCGTGGTGGCAGAAATCACAGGCTCCCAAGTTTTTGCTCTAGAATGTGTGGAATCTAAAATGGCGGAGGAATATTTTTAACAGATTCAGAAATGAATAGTATGTAAGTATCTCAATTACAGTGATTGATGGTTGAAGTTATTATTAGTTCTTGGGTTGGAATTGTGGTATATTTAGCTTATTAAGAGTTGAACAGATTGTTAATTTAAAGGTGAAAATTTTGATGGTTTTGCTAGTTGATTAGTTATGGGCATTTGAAGTGTGAGATGGTACAATCACTTAAGTACCAATTTTTATGTAGAATTTTGCGATTTTTAATGTCTACATAGGCACATCTTTAGTTGCACCTTGCACGATGAATACAGTTTGGTGATAGTCAATGATGAATTTTAATTATCTTGGGAAGCCAAATGATCAAGGTGTTATTAAAAATTTCGTGGTAATTTTTGGTTTAAGAAATCGAATTAAATGGATATGTGCATTCAGGTATGTCAGGAATAGCTTTTATTTTATTTTTCGAGTATAGAAAGGATAAGTGTAGAATCAGAAACAATGAAGCATAAGATAAGGAAAAGCAGGACCGATTGAATTTTGTGGAAAAATGTGCAATACAATGAGCGATTCGCTTTTGTTATATATGTGTACAAGGTAGATAGGAGTTAGACCATTTGAATTAGATAATAAGAAAGTAAATAGTACAATGATATATATTAATATTTATTAAGGTTGTGAATTTGGTGCATAGTCACATCGATAATTGTTTATTTGACAAGGATATGATGATATTCATTCAATAAAGGTAACAAGGTCAATATGATGAATTATTTTGTATACCTTACTGGACAAGATGTGATTAAAAATTTAAGGTCATATGTATGATAATGTTCATGTAACAAGGTTATATGATTGTAAGAAGGTCAAGGATACAATGATAAAAGAAAGATATGATTGACATTATGCCAAAAGGAGGTGATGATATATTTAGGTTACCATGGGAGATTTATGTTATGTTATTCCATTTAGATTACTATCTTATCACATATAGTTTGGATCTCCTAAGTAGAGTAATTTCATTTGTATTATAACAAGTGGATAAGAAAAGTATGGACGACATGCCAGTGTATTTTAGAGTCTGGAAGGATCAGAGAATAATTTGTTGGATATGATTGGATTTTTAGCTGTATTATTTAAATACATGCTTTTTGTGGATACATAAAGGCAGTGGGAATAAAGACCGAGTATTGTATGTTATTTATTTATTTAAGAAATTTGTGTGTAGTTGGGTACTTCAAGGAATGAATGGAAAGAATAAGTCAAATAGATGCACATTATGATTCTTAAGTTATAGAAAAGAATCATATATTGTGGTATAGAAGAAAAATGATTAGCATATTTCATGTATGGATTGAGGAATGGAGTGAGACTGTGGAATTTAGGAAAAGTAAAGAATGACAGAGTTGAAATTTATTATGATTGAAATTAGCATACGGAATCTTGAGGTACATTAATGTGTGAAATGTCACTTAATAGTTATAAAGAATATTATTTTTGTGATTCTAAGGAAATATGTATAATCAAATGGTTGAAGTTATACAATGTGATCATAAATGTTAAGGTTGCATGATATGGTGAATAGCAAGTAAATGAATGTTGTGGTTGTTCTATAGCTAAATAATGCGATGAGGTATTTGAGTTATTAAGTTAATTTTTTCAAGGCCATTTGTGGATTATTATGTTATATTGCGTGCAATTTAGAAATTTCAAGCTAAATTTAGAAGTTTCGAGCTAAATTTGGAAGTTAAAGTGAAATTTAATAAATTTTTAGTAAGGTAAAGTTTGGGTTATTTTCGATTGATTTTCGGATCTCACGAATAAAGCATTCCATTCTTATCGAAGTTTATTCATTATGGAATATATGAATGATATGTTGGATAGTTTAAGTCTAAGGTGACTATCAAATGTAAACTTTAGTCAATTGTGGAATGGTATCTTGTGGTTATATTATCTTAATTAAAGGTCTTTATATTGTGGACAAGAAAGCTTATGCACTGTTGATAAGTTGATGGCCTCTTTATAGAATAAGAGTATGAAATTAACATGGATTAAAAGATATTGTTCTTTTCGAGGAAAGAAAGAGCACCAAAAATATATATGGGTTTAGAAATGTAAAAAAAAAAAAAAAAAGTTTTGTTATCAGATTAACTTCTGAGGAAATATGTACTCTTGTATCTAAAGTTGATGAGTTTAAATTATGATAATGAATTATTTTAAGGTTTAGAAAGTGTCCAGAAGTGAAATGGCTAATTATGGATTCTACTATAGATTGTTGAAGAGGCATGATTAAGACATGAATTAGAGTTTGTTATATTGGGATTGAATTTAGGAATTGTGGTGCTATCACATTGCATGAAACACCGATACTTATCAATCACTGGAGTTTAAGGTATATTTCTATTTCAAAATGTTGAAATTGAAGTTATGTATATGTTACTATTGGGTAATATAGAATTAAAGAAAAGAATATCATATTGAGCTATCTCAATTGTTATTGGGGATAATCGAAATTTTGAAGACATTGTCGATTTAAAATTGGATTTGTTACCCTCAAATATTTTTATTATGGGGTTCCAAGTACATAGAATGGAGACAAAATGGTATCTTGGTCATTATGACATATCGATAAAGGTTATAAGATTCTTTCAAATGATATAATTGGTTCATGAGATAGATTTATGAATATATAGATAAGATTGTTGTTATTGTGGCAGATGTTGAGTATCTATCTTTGGCTTAATTATAGGGAGATATATAACTAAATTACCTTGTGCAGTTAGTTTTGTAGAATGTCAGAAACTAGGAAAACAAATTCAGAAGAGAGGTTATTGATTGCAGTTTGTTAATTAAAGGGGACTCGAATAATTATTTATTTTCATGGACTGGACATGTAAGAACTAGCCGCAAGTGTCGATAATTGAGGTTATATAAGATATTGAAGTATTCCAAGGACGTATTTATTATGATGGAATTGGCAAAAGAAACTTAGTGGACTCTGAATTGGTTCAAATGACTTTAGGAGATGTGAAATTGATTAGAGAACTCCAAATAAGATGCAAGATACGAAAGAACAAATTATGTCTAGTTCAAGATTACTAGAAAAATCATTCATTGGGTATGTTTTATGCCTTTATGTATTCGAATTCAAGTTAATTGAATTTCGAGGACGAAATTCTTTAAGGGGGTGAGATTGTAACAACCCATTTTTTTTTTTAGTCAAAGTCAGAAATTGACTAGTCAAAATCAAGTAAAATAAGGACTAAAATGAGAAGAATTATTTTATTGGGATTTATTGTATAAATTGGCAACATTTGAGGATTTAATTGGATATATTTTAAGTTGGAAAATTACATTTTTAATAATGAAAGTATAAGGGCCGAATAATATTTTTAAATGAGAGTGGAGGGGCTTGTTTTGCAAATTTTGACTTGGGCCCCATTTAAATAGACACTTTGAACCATTTTCATTTGAAATCACATACAAACACACACTAGAAGGGGTAGAAGCCGACAGAGAGGAAGAAAAGAGAAAAGGAAAGAAAGAAAAGGGAAAGAAAAGAAGAAAAAGAAGGAAGAAAAGAAGAAAAGGGAAAAATGAAAGTGAAGTAAGTGTTGATTTCTTCTACCTTGAGTTCTATTTTGTTTATTTTCTTCAAAAATAGAGGAATATTATGTTAAATTGTAAGGTTGTAATTTGTGGTATAAATTTTCATATTCCTTGGGTATGAGAATAAATTAGAGCTCAAGTTTATTGATTATTTAGTTTCCATTGATAGTAAGGTAAAAATTTTATTTTGGGACAAACCCTAGAATTTTAATTGGATGCTTGAGTATGAATTATTTGCGAAAATGATGGTAATAATGAAATATTCATTTGATAGAATGATTTTATGGAACTATATGTAAATTCAATTGGTTGGATTATGATTATTAGTTTAACTAGTTTGTAAATGGGGAATTATTTTTATGTTGGGAATTGGAGATTATTTTGATGAATTAGATTTTAGTGAAATGACTAGAAAATGGAATGTGCTCCAAGTGTGTAAAGGAAATTTGGGAAAAATTATTCAAGTCTCGAGAAATTAAGTTTTAGTATTCGATTATGAATATTTAGAGCCACTTGGTAGCGTGATTGTTAAATTGGTTATCCGATATCATATTTTAGGTGGTGACGGGAAAGCTCGAAAATGCTCGTCAATTTAATCAGATTCATGTCTATAGACCAGTGAGTGGAAAAGCTTATTTTTCAAGAAATTAGTATTTATTAAATTTATATTAGATTTGGATTTGAAAGTTAATTATTTCCTACAGCTGATTTTATAGCATGAATTTCAGAATAAAGTGATTCCTATAACAAGTCCTTTTTAAAGTTAATTTTAGTTAAATTAAATCATTTCATTAGTATGTTGTATCAGTATTAAATATTTCAGCAAATCTATAGTTATTTTTAAAACCTCCAGAAAGTACCCAGGTGATTTACCCGCTCTGCACTTGTGTGAATGTGTTTCCACAGTGTATGACCAGTTATGGTGATTTTACCCGCTCTGCACTAATGTGAATGTGTTTCCACAGTGTATGACCAGATTATCAGAGGTCTTTGGGACCCACTCTTGTACACACATAGGCTTTGGGCCGTGTACTGGGGTGCTTAGCCTTTGGGACAGGTCTGCGTACGTATGACCAGTTATCAGATTATCAGATTTGAATGGCTTCGTCTTGTACATCGAGATTACTCTGTACATGAGTAAGGCTATTCATGGGGTATTTATTGGTGTGACTTTTTAGTATATAATGTTATGTTTATTCAGCTTATCTGATTTCAGACTTCAGACTTCAGTTTATTTAGTTTGCAGAATAATGATTTCAGCTTACAGTAGTGTGAAACCATATTTTCTCTTATAGTTATCGAGATCAGATTATTTATATTCAGTTGTTATTTAGATCAAAGAGCAAGGAATTTTATGATGCAATCATGCTTAGTTTTAAAAGTATTCCCAGATATCAGAATTTCTTAAAGTTTAAATAGAGCAAGACTTTTCAGAAAAGTATATTTATTTTTAAACTATCCACTCACTGAGTTACAAACTCATATTTTAAAACCTTTTTCTGAGCAGATAGTAGCAGAGTTGTGCAGTCTTGGAGCCTGTCGGTCTATGGCGTTGAGACACACACATTGCATTAGCTGTATGACATTTTGTTAGTTTATTTAGTTCATATTCCTTTTGGGTATTTTGATTTTTAAAGTTTGTTAAATATTGTTTACCAGTATTTTATTTGAGAAGTTTGTATTTTGAGGGACTAGTGCGCCCTGTTTTAAATTATATGAGTATATTTGAGAAAATTGATTTTATCCAGGTGGTTTTAGTCCATTTTTCAAAGGAAATTTTGTCAAAATTCTTTTAAAAATATTTCATAGTCTAAGAATATTCAGTTACCTTGGTGGTAGGTCCAGTATTTATCTGTATCTACCACCGGCGCACGACACGTGTCGGGTCCATTAGGTTGACTCGAGACGGGTCGTGTCAGAGAAGGTCTTGTAGTTCATGGGAATCGACGAAGGGATAAGTTGATGGTGAATTACAACAATCTGGTTTGTTTTTATTACAAGAAAAATTGACACATCTAGAGAGATTGCGAAAAATTGAAGAGCGAAGGTAATTCGACTACAAATTATAGAAGCAATCAAATACTTCAGACGAGGTCAACATAGCTGAGGACTATTTGAATGATAGAGATCTGTTGGCGATTTTTGACGTGGAATCCAAACCTAACGAGAAATAGATTTTGGATACAACTTTTGTATTCCATATGCGTCCCAATCGGGATTTATTTAAAACATATAAAACAGTGACATATGTATCGTAGTTATATGTAACAACAGATCTTGTCAAGTAGCTGGTATTGGTAGGGTCATATTGAAGTTGATGAATGGGACAATTAGAACACTTGGCCAGGTTCGACAAGTTCCAAATTTGAAGAAGAATCTCATCTTGCTGAGTACCCTTGATTTGAAAGGTTATGAGTTCTCTGGAGGATGTGGAGTCTTAAAGGTCCGGAAGGGTGGAAGAAGTCTTAATTTTAAATCTTGCAAGGTCGTGCAGAATCGGTGAAGAATCATCAGTACAGGTTTAGTACCGTGGTGGATATACAGTTTGGTACAGTACATTTGGGATTTGGCTATGGGTCATTATTAGAAAAACTACTCGAGGGAGTTTAGAGGATATGGTTAATTCCGCTTTACCACCACTGTTTACGGTGCCATCGTGTTCTACTGCTAGTAAAGGACCCATTGAGGACAGCTTCAGGGATGCTAATAAGGATGAACATGATTTATGTGGTTTCGAAGGTGTCAAGACTAGCAATGGGCCTTCAGTTAAAGCATTTGGAGTTGATTCTGCTATAGAGTGTGCTTCAACCCTATTTGGTAATTTTTAAATTCCTTGTGGAATTTTGGGAACCCGATGTTTGGGTTCATGTATCTAATAAGTGTGGATTTCGCACTCATTTAGGTCGTTAAACTTATTTAGTTGTTAGTTTTCACATGTTAGTTTATTCCTTATTTTGTTACTTTTGTTATTTAGGTTAATACGTGGGTTGTTGGATGATTTGGAAGGATTTCAAGCATGAATTGAGCCAAAAGAATTGATGATGAAATATTCCAAGATTCGGCGATCTAAACCATGAAAAAATAGTGGTTGAATGGTGGTTTGAAGAGGGGCGGAAAAACCTTGCAAAACCAGTAGAAAAATAGCAAAACCAGCTGAATCTTAAGCTATGCGTACGCATAGCCTACAGGGCGTGCATACACACGCTTGCGTGATGTGGCTCCTAAGGCTAAATAAACTCGATTTTTGATTTATTTCTCAACCCATTTCACTCCAACCCGACTCTTATCCTTCTCCACAATATAAATACAAGTCTTGGGGCTTATTTCTAGGGCAAGAGAAAATATGGGTGCTCTTCTTCTACAACATTGAAGATTTTGGGAAGACGAAAATGAAGATTCCATTGGCATTGAAAAGTTTATCCATTCCTCTCTTCATCAATAAGATCTTCTTCCATGTATTGTATTGTTTTGTTGGGTTTTTGTAAATGTTCTATGAATAGCTAAATGAATATGTGATTGGAGGTTATTTCCAACCCTAGAAATGATTTTCTATCGATTTGTGCTTTAATGTTCTCTTGATTGATGTGTTTAATCTATTATGTTAATTGTCGATATTGTTATTCTTGATTATTTAGATGTACACTAGATGTTGAGTTGCTGCAATATATGCTATTTTAGGATTTATAGTACATAATCACTATTTATTCTAAAACCTAGTAGCAAAACATTTCAATTGATCGTAGTACGCAATCGTTATTCGATTCTATGTATGTGGATTGACACTTAAGTTAGTAAATCGAGCTTTCGAGTTTGCGCTTAATTCAATTCGTCTCTTTCGTCATAATGCTTTTGTTGAATTAAATCCAGCAAGCTTATCCTAGGTTTTTTGATGAAAATGGTTGGGTAACAAGCTTGAGGTAATTACGCTTGTAATTATTCTCGAATTGTTGTTAATTTTGAGATCGAAAGAAATTCATTCTAGTGGTGAAGGAGTACCCCTTGATCACATATTTCCTCCTTTGTTTCCTTTTTATTCTCGTCTTTTTCATTTCCATTTTATGTTTTCCTTAGTTTAATCCAGCCAACTCTCCCCCCCATTTACTTATTTGCGTATTTTACTTTCTTTCCTTGCAATTGACGTGATTGAAAACAATCCTCTGCGGGAATGACCCTTACTTGCACATTACTACTTGAACGACATATATTTTAGTCAAGTAAGGAATTATTTTGACGTCCCTTTGGGATGTATCATTTGTAGATACTATGAAAAATGAAGAGTGTTTTTCGTAAAGTGGAGAGGCTTGGTTCTAGATGAAGAGTTTAGTCTATATCCTTGCAGTCAGACTTATTTTTCAGTGAAGAAATTTTGGAGCTTCTTTCGTTGTACTAGAATTTGGGTCAAGGTGGAGATTGTTGGGTTTGGTGACCCAAATTAGGTGTAGGGTTTCGTGTTTTGGACTATTGGGCCTAAAGATGTCAAAATAGGATCCAAAAAGGAAAAATCAAAGTTTATGGTGCTGGACGGCTGCTGGCGATGGGAGCAAAATTGGAGCAGCGAGCCTGTTGCTCACCTATCGCCAAGTTGTTGCTCGAGCGACAACGCTACCATTTTTTTTCAGTTTTACAATATTTTTAACGTAGTTTCCATATCTTGTATTATTTCTAAAGTTTGAGACATGCCCTATAAATATGTGGGTCTTTCATTCAATTTAGGTTAAACACTTGAAGCATTATTGTTGGATTGTAATATTCTCTCCATTGGTTTTCAATAAAATTACTTAGTTTCTCAGCCATTTTTTTTGCTTTTAATCTTATTCTTACATATACGATCAACACTTCATATTATGTCATATTAACCTCTCTTCTCCCAACAAGTGGTGGTCCGATTTCATCAAAAGTGGTATCAGAGCAAGGTTGTGATTTTGTTTGAAGTTTTTGTTATTAATGGAAACCATGAAGTATGAAATTCCGCTTTTGGATAACAATACAAGATTTTCATTATGAAAAGTAAAGATGCGAGCAGTATTGACGCAGATGAATTTGGATGATGTGTTTTTGGGATTTCACAACATACCTACAACTTGGACAATAGAGGACAAGCAACGGAAGTATCGGAAGGCATTTTCATAGATTCATCTTCATCTATCTAACATTCTTCAGAACATTTTAAAAGACGAGATAGTTCATGCATTATGGTTGAAGTTGGAGCAACTGTGTATGACCAAAAGTCTGACAAACAAATGGCTTTTAAGCATAGGCTATATTCTCATCGCATGGTAGAATGAGGATCTTTGGAAGACCATCTGGCTATATTCAAAGCAATCGTCGCTGATTTGGAAATGTTAGAAGTAAAATATGATGAAGAGAACTGGGCATTAATCCTGTTGTGTTAGCTGCCTGCTTCGTTTTCGTCGTTTAGGTACACAATTTTGTACGGTCTTACACACTCACCATTGAAGACGTGTATGATGCATTTTTCTCAAAGGAGAAGATGAAGCATCTATTTGGATCTGAGTCTAGAGACGAAGAAGGTATTGTGGTTCATGTTGATTGACGAAGAGGTAAGTCGAGGATGGATTACAGCAATCTAATTTGTTTTTATTGCAAGAAAAAAGGATACATCAGGAGAGATTGCGAGAAGTTGAATAGCAAAGGTAATTTGACTGCGAATTATGGAAGCAATCAAATACTACAAACGAGGCCAACATAGCTGAGGACTATTTGAATGATGGAGATCTCTTGGCGATTTCTGACGTATAATCCAAACCTGACGAAGAATGGATTTTGGATACAGTTTATACATTCCATATGTGTCCCAATTGGGATTTATTTGAAACATATGAAACGGTGATGCTATGTGTCGTTGTTATGGGTAACAATAGATCTTATTAGGTAGCTGGTATTGGTAAGGTCAGATTGAAGTTGATAAATGGGATAATTAGAACAGTTGGCTAGGTTCGACAAGTTCCAAATTTGAATAAGAATCTCATCTCGTTGAGTACTGTTGATTCGAAAGGTTATGTGTTCTCTGGAAGAGGTAGAGTCTTAAAGGTTCAGAAGGGTGTTCGTGTTATATTGGAGAGGCGGAAGAGATCTCGGGTATAAATCTTAAAAGATCATGAATCATCGGCACAAGTTTAGTACCGTGGTGGATATATAGTTTGGTACAATACTTTTATGATTTGTCTTTGGGTCATTATTGAAAAACACGACTCGTTGGAATTTAGAGGATATGGTTAATTTTGCTTACCACCATTGTCTGCGATGTCATCGTGTTCAACTACTAGAAAAGGACCCATTGAGGACAGGTACATGGATGCTAATCTGGTTGAGTATGATTTCTGTGGTTTTGAAGGTGTCGAAACTAGTAAGGGCCTTTAGTTAAAGCATTTGGAGTTGATTCTGCTACAGAGTGTGCTTTGACCCTATTTTGTAAATTTAAAATTCCTTGTGGAAGTTTGGAACCCGATTTTGGGTTCGAGTATCATTTGTGGATACTGTGGAAAAATGTTTTTCGTGAAGTAAAGAGGTTTGGTTCTATATGAAGAGTTCAGTCTATTTCCTTGCAGTCAGACTTATTTTTCAGCACAAAAATTTAGGTTAAGGTGGAGATTGTTTAGTTTGGTTAACAAAATTAGGTTTAGGGTTTCGCGTTTTGGATTGTTGGGCTTAAACATGTCAAAATAGGATCTAAGAAGGAAAAGTCAGAGTTTACGGCGATGGACAATGGTTGGCCTCACGCTCGAGCAAGGGAAGCAAAATTTAAGCAGTGAGCCTGTTGCTTGCCTGTCTGCTCGACTGTTGTGAAGTTGTCGCTCAAGCAACAAGGTGTCGCTTGAGCGGAAGCGCCGCTGTTCTTTTCGATATTACGCAATTTTTTTCTAGGTTTTGACGCCCCCTATAAATATGTGGCTCTTTCATTCAATTTAGGTTAAGCACTTGATGCATTATTGCTGGGTTGTAATATTCTCTCCATTGATTGTCAATAAAATTACTCGGTGCATCTGCCAATCTTCTTTCTTACTTTTAACTTATTCTTGCTTGTGTGATCAATACTTCATATTGTGTCATATTAACCTCCGTGTTCCCAACAATAGGTGGTCTGGATTCTTACAAAAATATATAATAAGTTTTGACTCTTATATTTTCTTCTTTTTGTTCTACTAGTTTCATTTCATAACACAATATTAGCCCAATTCTCTCAAAAATCAAAGTGAATTAATTAAAAGGTAATAATTTTAAGTATAATCATCTATCACCGGTATCAAAACAAATTGGATGATATGTGCATAGTTTTTATATACATATGCATTATAAAGAATTCACTATAATTATTTTTGTAATTATTAGTATGAATGATTTCTTTTCACAATTGCCACAACCAAATTCCATTGTATCTGCATGTGTGAATTTTTTACATTTCATTAATTCTGTCGACAAATGCAACATGAGAGTTTGTGAATTGGTTTCCTCCACAGTTTGCAGATTGTAAGTTCTACTGCAATTTGCATTGATCCACACGCACGTGCACACACACACACACACACACGTGAATTGGTTTTTGAACTGCGCAATCATATTGTTAAAATTAATTAGGTCAATTCAAAAGTGTTTTTGTATGACAATAAATTAGGTTTGACATGTTTTTACGTTTGCATGTCTTCATAGGGTCAATTCATGTTTGTTTTAGTTTTTCTTCTTCTCTATGGTTGCCATATATATACAATTATGATAATTATTGAATACTTTTTGTAATACCCCATAAATTTTCATAGAATAGAATTTAATTTTGCATGCTATATTTCAATATTTTGAAAATCAAAGGACTAAAATGACATATAACGAATTTCAATTTTATTTGGGTCATCTTTAGATATTGACCGAGTAATCATAAGTATATGAATATTAGGCTCGTTGGATAGATCGTAATTAATCATGTATAATTGGCTTGAGAAAAGTTTAATTTGGATTACCAGAGTCCAAGATATCGAGGTAGAAAGATTTAGCCTTAAATTATATTTTAATTGAGTATTTCTTGAATTTAAAATGTTGTGATGACACGTGTGTGGAGTTGTTGTAGAGTTGCCAATTAGTTATATATATTATATTTGTTTTGTTTTGTAAAGTGCATGTGTGTGTATGGAAATGTGATATTTAGGAAATAATATTTTATCGTATAATCAATGTTTATCCTTTAATATTGAAGGAGATATTTGATTATCAGTTATCCTTTTTTACCACCAACAATTCTCGTGATTTTTGAAAGGTGAGAGAGAGAGAGAGATATATTTTATTTCTCTCTCCTCCAATTCCACACATTCACTTACCATGTTTATCTTTCCCACTCAGTTAACCAATTCTCTTATCTTTCCCTCTCATCACTCACGTAGTCACGTCCTTCTTTATATTTTCCCATAATTTCTCTCATCCTATATTTATTACTCATTGTTTACTTTCCCACTTTAAATACCATACAAAGAAAATAATTATTTTCTACCCTAAAGACTAGACACGTGAACTGGCAGCAAGAAAGAGTTTAATACTTTAATTTTTTTATCGATCGAGGTAGGATTACGCGGTGCAACTGGTTAGTCCCGTTTAATTTATTTCTTCATGTTGATGAACATTATGCTAATGAAAGTTATGATATGATATGATCTTAAACGGTCATTCCGGTACCAAATATATGATATACTATAAGCTCTTAACGGATTTCTAAAGATATGATATGACGGTATGATATTTTTGACACATGATTTAATATTGTTAATTGGGATTGCACCATTGATTCGTGTTATACTGAGTATCTCCATGTACTCACCCTTTTCCTACACCTCACAGGCTAGAACGGGTTGTGTCGGAGCATGGTTCGATGGTGTGGTTGTGCCTCAGTCCGTGGGATCTAGGATATGAAATTTAAACGCGTAACTATTTCTTTTAATGTTATTGAAATGGAAGTGTATGTTAATTTATTGCCCTGGAGATGTTCTTAAAGTATATTTGTCAGATTTCAAATAAATTTATTTTATCGCCAACCTCTAAAATGTTTATGTACACTTTGAGGTTTATCCATTCAATATTGTTGACTGTCATGAGAATTTAAGTGGTTGTCTTGCACTTTCATTGGTGTGATTATTTATTGGATTATTAATTGGCGATTTATTTTCTTCTCAATTTGTCCACAATATTCATAAATAAATTGTAATGTAAATTAAAGGAAGATTTTGGTAACGACTCCTATTTATTTTTATTGTTAAATTTTTTGGGGCGTTACACTTTTTGTGTCTTTAACTAGATTAAATAACTTTAGATATTCTTTTATAAATTTTAAATTGATCATTTATCATGTCGTTGCTTCAGAAGTAGCACAATATTATAATTAATATTATAGAAGAAAACTAATAGTAGATATATATATATATATATATATATATATATATTACAAATAGTTTGTTGTTTTTCCTAAATTAGCACAACATTATAATAGCTAATATTTCTGAATAAAACTTTTGATCTTAAAGAGCAAAAATTGTAATTTTCAATATTTTAAAAGAATATTGAAATATTATTCTTGAAGAAGTAATAGTAAAATATAACGTGCTCTCGAAGTTGCACACGTTTCAAAAAATATATCATTTTAAATTATTGTCTATCATTGAAAGAAAACATATGACTCATGTCATGTTTGATTAGTTTGAATACTTGATTAATTATTATATGATTATACAAATGTTTAATCATATTTTTCTAAAATTATTTATATTTTCTTTTGCTTTATGTGTATTTATGGGAATGAAATAATGTTGTTATAAATGATATTTTCTCATTCAACAAATTCACTCAATTGACAATGTGGTTGATTTATGTACAAAATCACGATCGACATCTACATTCAAGAAATTGGTACACAATATTAGAATGAGTCGACTCAAAGATTTTCAGTGATTTTCATCAAGGGAAGTTGTTGTACTCTTTTTCCTTAGTCTATATTTTGTCCCACCGAGTTTTTCGGACATTGTTTTGATGAGAAAGCATTTTATCTATACTTCAAAATGTTAACAATTATGTGTACTCTTTTTCCATTGTTTGAATTTTTTTTCCCACTAGGTTTTTATCAAACAAAGTATTTAATGAGCCAGTTATTGTTCACATAATCATCAAATGGGAAGTGTTGTAAAACTATAAGATAAATATTGATGATTATGCAATCTTATTATCATGCATAGATATGTTTTATCTAGTTTTGAGAGTCTAATTCATTTCAATTGTAACTCGCATTTTGAATCCTATAAATGTGAGTCTTGATTCTCAATAAAATACACAATTAAGTTTTGACTATTAAATTTTCTTCTCCTTTTGTTTTGTTACTTTTATTTCATAACATAGCATGCATTTTGATTTATAGTAAATTAATGATATGTTGATACAATAAATTGATATTATAATCTATATATGCATCTATTTTGATATGTTTCCCTCTTTTCACTCTCTCAAAATATTATAATCTCAAAGTAACCAAATCAATCATATTTTGTTCTGTTAATTATTCATTTTTGGATTTTAATTTTTTTGCGACAGTCATTATTTGTGACCAATGATAGAAAGATTTTTTTTTTCTGTTCATTTGTAATATTATAGCTCACTTTTGACCCTTTTTTTTCCCCTTCTTGAATTTTTGGATTCATGAGCACCATGACAAAGCAATATTTTCAAACACCTAGTCTCATCTAAGTATGTAACATATCCACAATTCATAAATTAATGCATAATTCCAAATATAGTCGCCGACGACGCTACCTAAATTACACAAGCACACAATAAACAAGAAAATCATATTTGAAAATTTTAACCTTTTTAAAAAAAATATATATTTTCTTTATATATAATAAAGAAGTAGAAATACACAATCACATAAGAATAATGAAACTAAAAACTCAATATTTTTTTTTTACTCTCGTACTTAAAGTCTTCATTGTCCTCAATGTCCTAAAGTATAATTTAGCACATAAAGGGACGGGAAAGAAGGAAAAATGTACTCCCTTGATTTTTAGTCTGATATTTGAGGTGGCTTATTGGATCAATTCATTCCATTATTTGGTAAGTTGCCTCTTACTTGATGTCAATGTACTTTTGAAGAATAAAAGAAGACAAATATGAGAGTAAACAAGCAATTTAAAAGTAATAATGTGGCGCGTATGATGACCGATTTTTTTTCTTTTTTTTTTACGTCCCTGGAGCTTTGAAAAATATGCAACATGTATTTTAATAGATTATATGCAATGCAACTACAGAAAGCATAATTTAAAAAAAAAAAAAAAAAAAAAGGTAAGAAATTGGCTGTCTCCCAATAAGCACTTAATTAAAAGTTTTTTGCTAGACTTTTGCACAAGTGGCACTTTGAATAGGGTTTTGGATGTATTGCTTAGCTCATACTTTGCCTTTTGAATACATATCAACTTGCCAAAATTTCTCAATTTAATCTCAACTAAGAGTACATAAATTTTCTCATCGACTTTAATCACAAAATCAATGAAGTTGGAGGTTTGTATGATAATCTTATCTTCTTTAAATGCCACTAATACTTTCGGATCCTTCGTGATAAATTTCTCCATTTCTACATGTTCTTCTTCTTTAGTTAGTTCTTCGAGTTGAATAATGAAGAGATCCTCCATTGACATCTTATTTGGCTTATTTGAAATTACTTGATCTACAATCCTTTTATGTTTTTACTTGATGATGTCTCCGATAACTATTTCACCATCATCATCTTGTTCTTCATATGGACCCTCAAAGATGGGTTTTCTTACTTCCTTTGGAGTTGCCAATAGCAATCAATTTCTAGTATAATGCAATGCACCACAATATTCACAAGTCGGTCTAATCTCCCCAAAAATAATATATTTGATATTTAATCCTTTCGGAAAAGCCATCCTTATAAAAAAAAAAAAAAGTTGATTGTATCCACCACTTTTTAAGCTTTTGTCCGAAGATGAATTTTCCAAAGAGCATCTCACCTTCAATTAAGTCAAGATCAATCATTGTGATTTTTGACTTTTTGCTTCTTTTTCATTCCCCGTCAATGGAGCACAAAAAATGGTAGATCAATTGAAAAAAGAAAACGAAAAAAAGTTATAAAAAAAAAAAGAAGAAATAATTAAACTAATATGAAATAAAATAGTCTACGGCAACGGTGCCAAAACTTTGTTGTCGATTTTTATGTCTCGCGAGTGTACAGATCGTAACAAGTAATATAGTAGACCAATGAGTCTGGATATCGTTCCCACGAGTATTACTTTTTAACAATTGGTTAAATTATTCATACCTTTAATTTGATTGAAAACAAATAATAGGATTCGGGATTGGTGTCTATATTATTATAATTAAATTAAATTATCTAACTTACACAATTTATCGAATTTGAGTTTTAAAAGTATGAATGTGGATGATAGGACTTACAATTTTACGTATGAGTCCATTTTAATTCGCCAATCAAGATTCATTACTATTGTAATGTTCAGTCAAATTATTCTACTGTATTCCCATCTCGAGTTCTCATTGAAAATATTTAACTAATTCAATTCTATAACTTCATGTGAATCAATTTTAATTAAATAAAATATTAGTTCTAATAATAGATCTAATGACCGCAATAATTAGTGTAGGTATCTATACACGTTATACTAAATTATCGAATTTTAATATGTGGTCTAAATGTAATACTCACCTCTCGATTCATAAGAAATTCACAAAATCATTAAATTAGTGATCAATTAATTTAAAGCGTCAAATTCATGAATAAAATCAACACATATGCATGTAAAGAACTAGAATCTTGAATAAAGAAAATAAAGGGCCACACATAGATTACATTATTCACCCTAACTATGAATTTAAGTACTCATAATAATGAAAGAAAACAAAAAGTATAGATTACATTGATCATGGAAAAAATTGGATCTTGCATCAAGAATCATTTTCAACCTCAAAAGTCTTCAAACTGTAACTTTTGCTCTCTGATCTTGACGATTTTGTATTTTTCTCCCCCACTCACCCCACCCCCACTCCCAAATTGTATTCTCTAGAATTGTATTTATGTCTTCGTTGAGTCTTTGAAGAGTTATATTTGGCGACGGGCGGCGCCTAGGTGCTGTGAATCTGATTTTTTTCTCGATAGTGGCCTCCTCGGCGCTGCCTGGTGCTCCCACTCTGTGTCTTTTTAAGTATTATAGTCATAACATTTTCTTTTGATATCTGATTAAGGCGATACAAAGTACATTGGAAAAATAACTCAAAGGGATATTACTTTGATTGAGATAGTGTAACACCCCAATTTCACTAATAACTCGAGGCGTTACTTAAATCAAAGTAACCTGTATATAAATATTTTCAAAAGTCGCCACAATACTAAGGCAAACATATACTTTAAAAGTCCATAGCAATTTAACACAAAACGCGGAAACATCACTTCTAAAATAATTTTTCTCCCATTCAATGGTCAATGCCAAATATGATTAGCAAAAACCAACATTTGCAAAGATACCAAAAATTCAATATTTAAGTATCAAAATGGAAATCAACTATTTAAAACTTCTTGTTTCAAAACTTGAAGTTCAAAAGGTCTATTATTAAATTAAAATTGCCCAGCTCATTGCCTTGCCCTGCCAAGCTCCTTAACCTGAAAGGTTGGAAAAATAGTGGGGTGAGCATAACGAATTATACTTAGTGGAGTTACAGCAATCAGTCCAAATTAAGTCATAATATGCAATCCAGTGGTGAAAATAATATTCATACAACATACTATAGAATTATGTACTGTGGGCATTCCCAAGGACCCAATTTCGATCCCGGACCTATTTACGGTCCCTGACAACATGATATAAGCTTAGCAAATTTTTGCACTGTGAGCATTCCCAAGGACCCAATTTCGATCCCGGACCTATTTACGGTCCCTGACAACATTTTCATATGTATAAACATTACATCACAATCAAAATCACACATCGAGAATTAACATGGACAAATAACCACAATTGCTTAAATGTAACCCCACCTCGAAGTCTTGAAAGTTTTTCTTGAAAATTTAACAATTGTAATATTACCATGCTTCACACTTTGTCCGCGATCTCGTCTAGCAAGAACAAAATTAATGTAATTTAAGATACTAAGTTTAATTAAAACTTTAAAACCTTTAGGGACTAAATTGAAAAGATATTGAAGCTGAAATTTAAAAGTTTGAAGGCTGAAAATGAATTTTTGGAATTTGTGGACTAATTTTAAAAGTGATTAAAACATAGGGGCTGAATTAAACAATTTATAAAACTTTGAAATTGAAATAATAAACATTTAAAACTTTGGGCTAAAATGGAGAACTTTTAAAAGTTAGGGCTTAAGGGATAAATTTTCAAAATTCAATTAAATACATATAACCTATCTCTACACACTCTCTCTCTCTCTCTCAAGACAAATTGGACAGGGAGAAGGGGAGAGGCCGACGATGGAAAGGCAAGGCGAAGTGGGTGAACCCCGGCCAAAACCGAAGATGTTGCCATCGCGAGGGCGCCGGCGGATGAGGGGTCGTTTGGGGGTTGATTGGGCGTCGATCGGGGTCAAGAACCGAGGCTAGGAAATCGAAATTTCTTGGGTTTTCCAGCAGGAAGTCCGGCCAAAACGTGGGTGAAGTCGAGGTATGTGATTGGCTACATTATTCTTGGCTTTGGTGGTTAATTTTTGGGTTGCTTTTGGATGAAGTGGAGAGGTCGACTTGGGCAAACGGGGCTGTCGTTTTGGTAATTGCAGGCGGCGGTTGGTGGTGGTGTTTGGAAAACTGGGGTGTGATTGGCGTTGGTGGCTGCAACTCGATTGGTGGTTGAATTTTGGGTGAATGAAGGCGGCGGTTTGGTTGGAGTTGAATCAAACTGTGTGTGCGTGTGTGTGAAGTTTCATTGCACTGAGATAAAATTGATGGAGATGGTGATGGTGATCCCCTTACCTAGGTGAAGTTGCTGTGGATGTTTGTCTGTCGTGGGTGAAGTTGATGTGAGGCGAGGAGTAGATGGTAATGAACAGTAGGGCACGAAAAACGAGGCAATAAATTGGACTTAGAGTTTGTGTCGAAAAATAATTCTTTGGCTAACAGGATTTAATAAAATTGAATTAAAAGATAAAATTTGGACTAAAGGAGGGAATTTTGATTAATAAAAATTGGACATTAAATAGAATATCGAACATTAAAATTGAATTTAAATCGATAAGAATTTGATACTTTTAAAATTGTTCGAGATTGAACTCGATAAGTAAATATTGAAATTGTTTCAAAATTTTAAATTAATTGTTTGCTAGACAATTCGACAGACGTAAAATGAATTCTAAATTTTGACGGGATTGCCGTAGCGACACAATTTAAATTATGAAATTTGTACTTTTAAAAATTTCGGGCCGCTACAGATAGCTTTTTCCAATTTGAACGTTTACTATGTCAAAAATGGATTTCAATTTTCGACTAAAAATCTGAAACATACTGTGTAGTTGAAATTTGATTTATGAAAATATTTTGATCATATTTCATTCCCTTTTTTTAATTGACCCCTAGCATTCTCGAATTTTGTTGTGATTTTTGACATAACTTTTGAGTATTTACATTTTAGTCCCTAAACTTTAAATCTTGCTCTCTTTTTTGCCAATTTTTGCCTTTTTCTTTCAATTCCACTTCATTTTATCTAGTTTCACCCAATAAACGAAATGTACAATAAATTAGGCTATAATTGTTTACAAAAAAATTTAAATGTCTATTTTTTAACAAATGTTGGTCTTTGACTACAAGTCGATTGTTAACGGTTGAAAATTTAGAAAAGAAAACAGCATAAGAAGCAATCGTGTATAAAATACCTGTTCATTTGGAATTATACATTCATATTTCTCATTGTTGACCGTTGGATGACCCATTCTGGTATGAGCAATTGTTAAGACAATTAAATTAATCTATTCTAACATATTCTATATTCGAATAAGTGAATATAAAAGAGCAACATTGGCCACATAAGGTACCATAGAGCAAAGAGTGAACATAGAAAACGATCGACAGAATTCACATATAATAATATGGTCGTTGCTACAATTAAACCAACAAGGTTTACTATCCAACCCACAGCTAAGAAAGATTAAAATAAAGAGAGAAAAAAATAAACATTTATTTCTTGATTTACATAGACAAATCAAGCAAATAAATTGTACTGAGAATTGAAGACTGCTGATGTAAACTTATACCACGAACTACTAAAAACAAGATTGGCCAAATTGAGAGTAGCAGGTAAGTCCAAATTTGAATCCTACATGAAAAAAGTAGTAAGCATAAAAAATCTTATTAATGAAAATTGATTTACAAGTGAAATAAGAAAAACAAAAAATGCTTACATGTTATGATTGTTTGGAAATGATTAGCTCATTCCCATTTTTCTTAGGTTCTTATGACATATCCTCTTGTCATAACCTAATCCTTTGCATAATGCAGATTGGCCAACTCAATATTTGATCTAAACCTTCTTGAGCCAACGTCATCTTTTTCTTTATATTTCTTATCATTCTTCGGTCCTTTTTTTATTGAAACATTGGGATCCAATAGTACAAATTGAGAACTCTCCTCATTACAAATATTTAATTCCTTTCAGAAAGAATCAATACGAGTGTATGTTTGGATATTTATGCCATAAATCTGCTCAGATACTTCTTCAATGGCTTCAATAAGTAATTGGTATCCTTAATTTGTTTCGGTAGCATGATAAGCTAGTTGAATTGATTTCCTCCACATATGACCAATTTTTAATGCCTTTGTATGTTACTCACTATCACTATCACTAATCATATGACCAAAATATATATATATCATATATAAACAATAAAGTTTACACTATCAAACCCAGCAATGTTCATGTTATCTGCAAAAAATTTCAGTCAGATATTCTGCAGAAAAAAATAATGACCGTCAAAAATAGAAACATTTACATGATAATAATAATAATAATAATAATTTTAAAAAAAAAACCCCTAAATAAGAAACTAACAAGACATCAAATTGAGTAGAAAATGAAACTGAAGAAAAATACAGCACAGACTTGGGTATTGCATGAGTTTATGAGCATCTACAAATATCTTGAAATAACTGGATATTCAGGAATTACTCTGATCGATTGACTTCCTCATGAATTCTTGGGCAGTTTTACCTCTGAAAAACTGAATATAGAAGTATTTTAGATTTTGTAAGAAAGTCATCCCCATTATACTTGGAACGTATAAGAAGTATAAACATAAATATATTCATTGAATAAAATGCTTTTAATTCTATGAAACGTACAGTAATGAGACGATTTTGTATGCATGCATATGTTGATATACTACTACATGGGCAGCACTTTGAGAAGGTGAATCCAAGAAGGGAAGATCCAACATGAGAGATAAGAGCCGATTAACTAGCCAAGGTGACTTGCATACAAACCTAAAAACAAGAATCCAAGCATTCTAATCCTTAGGATCTTCTCCTAGGATGTAGGCAAGCCATCCTTGGCTAGCAAATAAGGACTCTTTATCTTCATGTAAGACCTCCCTTCTTCTTCTTCTTCTTCTTGAATGTCTCACTGATGCCAAATGCAACCTTCTAGGCATCTATTTATAGAGGACTTGGCCAATGAAGATTAACTCTTCACCGGTTTTGGATCACCTTGTAAAATTGTGTCACTGTCAATGGCCAATGGACATATTCTCGTTATCCAGTCATTAACCAAGAATTTGTTCATCTTGATAGAAAGTCCTCTTGATGGTTTATAAATTTGGGCCATCTTTGATAGAAATTATAGTTTAGATTTTTATCAAATTCAAATTCAAAATTAATAATTAATTTTAACCACATATTTTATGGTATACATAACTTTTCAACTACGCATTTCAGGAACTTTTATAAAAATCTAATTTTAATTTTCACCAAACAGGAGCTTAGTCAAAATCAAACATTAAGTTAAGACATATACAACTCATTATTATCCACATATATTTTGTATAATCCATTCTTATTCTTATTTATAAATCATTTAAAAAAATTTCAACCTGAGGCTAAATCTACTGGATAATGAAGAATTAAAGGCATTTTGACTTTAGTAATTAATGTGGAGAATAATAATATCAACAAAGAATATCATGATTTTGACTCTAGCTATAAATTTTGAGCTTAGCTTGATAAATTTATAACTCGTTTAAAAAAAGGAATAATAAGACAATATCACGAAATATATGGATAATAATAAGTTGCAGTTATAAAATGTGTGATTAATATAAACTATTGATAAATTTGTATCCAATGGAGGTCTCACTTATTTCTTCCATTTCAATGACATTTTTTACTGCATTTATTCTTCTTTTTGAAGTCAAAAAGATAATCAAGTACATCATTTGAGTGTGTAACACAAAAGGAAAACCAAGCGAACTTACTTCGGAAACTTAACTGAATTCCTAGTTGAGCTATTCTCTCGTATTCCTTATACAAATTCTCAAGGTTTGGAGCCTTCGTTAATTAATGAGCTCTCTAGTCATTAAGTTGAGTTCTTGATCTTGAGATTAAAGACTAAATTAAGGGGAACCTTTGAGAGCTCTCGATTAACTAATAAAATCATTTTCTTAAAAGAACATTCAAGATTCGAATGCCACTTAACTTAGGATCAATCTTCTCGTATAGGGTTCGACCTCTCCCTCCCACTCTAAAAGAACGTTCACTAGCAAGCCTAGCGGGGACCCTATCTGGATAATACTGAAAATCACTCATTTGATAACATTTTAATACATAGAGGATATAGTAAACGGAAATCATAGTCCATGTATATTATTTTGATATGTTTCCCACTTTTTATTGTCTCCAAATATTCTAATTTTAAGAGCAACCAAATCAATCATATATCCACATGGCCCACTGGCAACATGGATAAACCACAATTTTTGGTTGACCATACATATCTGCATTGCAACTTTGGCTTCATTAAAGCAATGAGCGAATTTCAACATATAAAGTAAGAGGCTAAGATGTCAAAACCTTGAACCACGCTTCTTCAACAAGAAAATAGAAATTCTATCATAAATTCCATCTGACGCAACCCATCTATAAAATGTACGTCTTGTCACGTGTCAAGATGTCCTTGCGTTGACCTCAATTTTTTGTCCTTAAAACGATATCGTTTTACTAGGCCTAAGCATTTAAATTGAAACCGAACCTCCCGAATTGGAAGCGATTTGGTTCTCAAAAAATATAAAATTAAGAACCGAAATCGAGAATCAATATGTGACTGAGTTTGGTTGGATTCTTGGTTCTTGAACCAAAACCAATCATTTTTATACTTTTTTATATATAATTTATAAGTTGGGTGAAAATATATAAAATAAAAAATCCCTTATTTGGTAGTAATTAGTCTAAAATTTTAAACTCTAATCCTAAGAAATTAAGACTGGCTACTACGTTTTTTCCTCTTGCCAGCATCAAATTATTACATTTCAAATGTGAGTACATGTTATTTTTTGTAATTTCAGCTTTTTATGAATCAAAAAAGTCAAGCAAGGTTATGGTGTAAATTGATGAATCAAACTGTTCATTTTTTGCCATTCGAGCTTTTTACTTTCTTGCATTGCTTATAAATTGAAGCGAATTTTTTTTTTTTTTTTTTTACAAGCTGACAATTGAACTTGATATATTCATAATTGTTTATAATATCTAGACATAACAATTACACAAGTTTACCATTGTATGTTGTTACGAACTCAGTTTCTCACATATTAAAACATCAATTAGTGTCGTACATGATTTATCGTCTGCATAATCAAATAAATGCATTCATTACATCATCATAGTATTAAATACTAGATAGATAAGATAATCTTCAAAAATATGATAATAGAAAATATAAATTACCTGCCACAACTTATCCAATACCTCCATTTCATCTAAATATTGGCGCAACACTATAGGTTCCTTCTTAGTTTCAACCAATTCTTTCCGCATATACAAGCCTCAACAATCCTTCCACTAAATGAACTCCTAAAGCAATCAAATATCCAATCTCCAGTTGAGAATGCAGACTCAAAAGCAACTGTAGAAATTTGAATCGCTAATACATTTTTGATAATTTGGGAGACAATCTTATACTTAGGAGTGTTTATTTTCACCATAATAAATGTTGAAAGCTCCTCAGTCAAATCTTTACATCGATCGGATAAGTAATTCATCAAATCATTTTTTCTCCAACCTGGGTGGACAGAGGCGAGGTCGCATTGCGTGGAAATGGGAAGAGAATAGTTAGGTTTTGGGTTTGAATCAATTGAAATGAGAAATGTATGAGTTGTGGGTTTTTGACTTTCTGCTTATGTCGTTATGGACTTATAGGTTGGGGTCGTTCACCGTTACGCTTAGGCAGTTGGGCTAGATAATTACCTATTCCTATTGGCTGAAAAACATAAAATTGAGATTATTATAATTTATATATATAAAATACAAAGTAGGATTATTGAGTAATAATAATAATTTAGAATTTTGGATGAATTTTCAAAAAAAAATCATTTTTTTTTATTTTTTTCACCAGTCCGGTTTGATTTTAAACCGCCATTAAAATTCTCAAACCCAAACCAAACCGGTTTTGGTTTGATTCAAAATCATTTCGTTAACTGGTTTATGTGGTACCAAATCGACGATTTCTAAATTGCGGTTTCGATTTGATTTTTCAGTTTGACAATTTTTGCTTACAGTCCTAGGTTGTGGTGTACCTTTTTCGTTATCTTGAGTTCGTAGTTCTCTTTTGAAATATAATTTTTTTATTCAAATAGAGCAAGTTCAATTTGTGGACTGCAATTTCTCTATACTATATAGTTATATACTAATATTTTTTATGCAAGTTCGTTTTAAGAGTAGAAGAATTTAAGTATTGCTCATAATTAAATTATAGGCTCCAGCATGCTTCACTTAAGGATCAAATAAGATTTATTAAGAAAACGTAATTTCTACTAAAATTGTAATCTAATTTTTTGATGTTTTAATTTTATCCCCTTTTCATGATTTTTAATCTCCACTATTTTGTTCTTGAAGATGTTTCTTCCAAAAATTGTCGGGTAGTAGCGTGTTGGACATATGTACTAAAAGGGCTTATATGAAAATATTTAATAAATATATACCAAAATAAGTTACGGGTATAACTGACCCGAACTAGAAACAATGATTCGAGCTTGGGTTTGGTTCCAATAATTACAAGCACCCGTATGGCTCAATTTACGAAATACTCGAAGTATAATGGGTGGCTTCGGGTATTGAAATACTCGATTTGACTCACTCAACACCCAGACCTATGTTTTACAAATGTTAAAAAATGACATCATTTCAAATCAAAAAGATGTGTACCTTGATTATCAAAACGACATCGTTTTGCTTAGGGTTTTTAGTTATGTTTGGCTTCATAATTTCTGTGCTTGCTTGAAGTGAACCCTAGCAATTGCTCTCCAGAATCTTCTCGCTCCTATTTCAATCCGTCATTTGTCCTCTAATTATCTCTAGATTGTTTACAGTAATCTTAAACTCGTGAATTGCACTTTGCAGTCCAGCAGTCTTTTGCAAAAAACGGATGTTTTTTCATGCTAAGGTAAGCAATTTATTCATTTTGTATTCTTTTAAATTAGAATTATTTTATTGCGTTTCTATTTTATGTGCGACTCATCCCCTGCATTTTGCTTCGTTTAGATTTTTTATAGGGTTTATACATACTTTGATTTTACGGCTAATTTTTTGTGTTTGATTTGATATTTTTAGGTTTTTGTTTGCCGGTTTTTTAGAGATTTGTGGTCGGTGTAAAATTTCAAAGGCAAACACCACTACTAATAACTCTTTTTTAGTAATGACGTAATTGATTTGAGCATCGTTGAGGGTTCGGGTGGCATAATAACTCACATAGAGTATTATATCCCTTCAGAAAAGTCACTTGCATCACACATAGGCTCAAATGGTAAATCCCAATCCGGTACCACGATGACATAACATTACTAGCATTTCCTTAAGCTTATTGAATGTTTTTAAACACTCTTAAGCAAGGGCGGAGCTAAGTTTGTGGAGTTGGGGGTCCTAGAATTGAAAATATAGAGGTAAAAGGGTGGGGGGCATGGGGGTTCTGGGCAGCACCCCCGATATTTTATTTTATTTTGGACACCTTATTAACTAAAAAATCAATAAATGTATAAAGGAAAGTATTTCTCGAGTACCAATCTTTAATTTAGTACAATCATACTTATTACAAACGTTCCTTTCGAGTTTTCATACTTTATTAAATAGAATCATTAACATCATCAATCACTCTTGACAAAATCACGATTATTTCTAAACCTGCTTTTCTTAGACAGCCAATCAAAGTCAAAGTCGATGGTGATTATAAACTTTCCAATTTTCGATCTTACAAAAAAGTAAACACTATAAATACCATATAGAGCACTTGCAAAATTATCAAATCGAAGTCTCAAGAATCATAAATATATTTTTCCATTAATGGCTGAAAATCTTAAGTCTTTTGTTTATGTCGATAAGTTTATCTCAATTTCTTTTTTAATCCATCTCTCAATTAAAAAAAAAACCAAAAAAAATAATAATAAGTCAAAAAATTGGGGGTCCGGGTCTCTCGGGGACCCCCTCCCTCCGCCCCTGTTCCAAAGTAAACTAAATCAAAACATCCTTCTCAAGTAGATTACATAAAAGTTTATCAATCTTTGAGAAATTCTTTATAAACCTTCTGTAGAATCCCGCTTGGCCTAGAATACTTCTAATCCCCTTTACTAATGTAAGTGGTGGCAATTTCTCAATCACTTGAAATTTTGCCATGTCAACCTCAATTATCTTTTCTAATATGCGACGACCCAATACAAACCCTTCCTAAATCGCGAAGTGTCACTTCTCCCAATTAAATACAAGATTGTTTCATTCACACATTTGTTGAACTATATACCCCTTTTAAATTTAATGAAAATAGTGAAAAGAAATTGGGTGGTTATGGTTAAATGTTATATGAAATTCGGTGAACATGGTGAAACATTATATGAAATTGGATAGTCATGGTGTGAAATAAAATCAAATTGGATGACAATGGCGACACTAAGTATAAAGTTGGGTGACCATGGTGAAACAATATCAAATTGGATGGTCATGATGATGCTAAGTATAAGGTTGGATGACCATTGATGAATTTAACCTTGACACATTTTGTTTAACTTTCTAAAAGGCAATAAAAAGTACTTGAAGGGCAATGTGAATGGCATAATTGAAGATTAATTAATTTTAGTGCAAGTTTAGTACGTTGGATCGACAAAGAAAGTTAAATAAAAATTAATACATGACTAAAGGAAAAAGTACAAGATAGAATTTGTAAACTATACAGATTCTTAATACAAGTATCAAATGAAAGCCAAATAGTGAGAAGTTATCCATAAATACCGTAATAAATTTTTCCACGATGTCCGGGAAAATTTCCACCATTTACCTCTGAAATGTAGTAGGAGTATTGCATAATCCAAATGACATCCTCTTGAGAGTGAAAGTGCTATAAGGATATGTGAAGGTTCTTTTTTCTTGGTCTTCAGGAGCGATTGATTATACCCTACATACTCATCCACAAAACAATAATGAGAATGTCCTACTAATCTTTCAAGCATCTAGTCGATGAATGGAAGAGAAAAATGCAGTATTTAGCTTTCTGTAATCGATGCAAGCCCTCCATCAAGTTATTGTTCTGGTCAGTATGAGCTCGTTACTCTCATTTTGTTTTCACAACTATAGTTCTCCCTTTCTTGGGCACTAAACTCACCATTCACTGTCCAAAATAGGATAAATGATGTCGGCATCCAACAATTTAAGTACTTCAGACCAAACCATCTCATTCATATTTGGATTTAATCTTCATTGATATTCTACTGGAGGTTTCAAATCATCCTCTATGTGAATCTTATGTATATATAACAATGGACTGATATCCCCGATATCGACAATTGACCATCCAATTGAACGCAATTTTGACCTGATTTTTTACTTCTATAAATACAAAACTTGGGCTAACATTCAAGGGATCTCTCTCCAGCCTCTTAACACACATCATATCACAAAATTCATCGACAAGAATGGGCCAAATCACACAATTTTGAGAGAGAAGATCAAGGTTAACAAGAAATTCAAGATAATTTTTATATAAATTTGAAGATTCAAGGCACGGATTCAAGATCAAGACCAAGATATTGGTTTTCCATCAAGATTATATTGTTTTATGATCCTGGTGATGTCCTTCCATAATTCTTTGTATAATTTATATATAATTATGCTAGGCTAGATCTTTACATGTATTGGATGAAAATGAACCAATTTACTTATTTATTTTAATTCAGGACAAATAATTTGGTTATTTCTTGCCTTTTTTTTATTTTTTTTTATTTTATCAATCTTGCATTCTTGTTGCATTATTTATTGCTTAATCATCAATTAGATAAATTAGTTGTTTGATGTAGTGTTGAGAAGCTCACAATTAAATAGAACACTGCATAATTAATTCAGGGGCAATAGATGTTAGGAATAATATATATCACTTAAGCAATCATGTTATTGAATGCGTTATTACCTATATAATCATGTAATTGAATGTGTTTTATTCATATAAATTCGAACTAGGGATAGGATCAGGCCGTGTCTAGAATAGAATTAACTTATATTGGAAAAGAAATTTGAATATGATAGGATTATAGATTATAAAAAATGCAAGAATGAAACCAAACTACATAGTTAATAATTGAAATAGATAACAATAGGCAGATTCTAAATCTAATACTATCATTTATTCATTTATACAAACAAGCACTTTTTACATAATTCTTAGAATAATCAAAATATTTTCTTTTGTTTTACATTATTCGAATTCGATACAATACTAGTACACTTGAATTAGAATTTGTTCCATGTAGGACAATAACTCTTTTCATCGCATCAATTACTTGTCAACGATTCCATACGCTGGCGAGAATTGTCCGAACATGAAAAACAAACGAAAAACCAAGAGAACTTATTTTGGAAACTTAATTGAAATCCTACTTGAGCCATTCTTTCTTCTTTTAATTCCTTACACAAATTCTTAAGGTTTGGAGCCTTCATTTAATGAGCCCTCGGATCTTTAAGTTGAGTTCTTGATTTTGAGATTTAAGACTAAATTAAGAAACACCTTTTAGAGGCCTCGAATAATGGATAAATTCTTTTTCTTATAGCACGTGCAAGATTCAAATGCCAATTAACTTAAGATCAGTCTCCTCCTATAGGGTCCGACCTCTCCCTCCCACTCTAAAATAACGTTCTTAGCTAAACTAGCGGGGACCCTATTCGGATAATATTGAAAAGAGTAATGCTATTTGCAGTCACTCACTGTCATAGTCGTCCTACGCGGCATACATGTGGCGGTTAGTGATTTGATACTTTAATGTGGTAGTTTTTTTATTACATTATACAATAAATCACTAATCGCTACATGTATGTCATGTAGGACGACTGCGATAGTGAGCGACTGTAAATAATATTATTTTATTGAAATCGTCTAATTTGATTACATTATAATACATAAAGGATATATAAAGGAAGTAGATGATGGACATCATATTCCGTTTATACATCAACTTTGATATGTTTCCCTCTTTTTATTCTATCAAAATATTCCAATTCTAAGAGCAACCAAATCAATCATATATCCCCATGGCCACTGCCAATATGGATAAACCTCAGTTTGTCGTTGACTTCCGTTAACATACATATCTACTTTGCAACTTTGGCTTCATTAAAACAACGAGAGAATTTCAACAAATAAAGTGATAGGCTAAAATGTCAAAACCTTGAACCAGTCTTCTTCAACAAGGAAATATTTTTTTTCTTTTACAGTCCATGCGATGCAATCCCTACAGAATCGATATAATGGATTCTAACCTAATGTGTCAATGATGGACGAAAAGTTATCCCTTGTTTGGACTTCACTAAAATCAAATTTTTTTGGGGGGGGGGGGGGGGGAATTATTTTAGAATAGTGATTTTTTGAATAATATGTGGTTAAAAAAGAAAAATAAGTTTTAGATTTACATGTAATATTATTTTATTATAGTATGTGTATTTTAAAAGAAAAGAAATAAAAATACATTTTGAAACAAATGGAGTCCAAACAGGATGTCAATTTAAATTTTGATTATTAGCCCATGTTTTGTAGAAATTAAAATTCAGACTTTAATTTAAGTCAAAGTCAATAATTAATTTAAACCACATATTTTATTGGACCCACAATTTTTTTAAAGACACATTTTGATGAGATCCCGATGGGTGAAATCGCATGGAACTCGCATTCGAAAACGTCGAGAAAGCTCAAATTTAGGTTGTAAACGATAGGATCTTGACCTGCAAATTATTGAACCAAGAAACAAAACAAGAACGAAGCTTGAAATATCTCTTAATTAGAAAATCAACGAATCTCGATTTTCGAATGCCACAATGGGTGTCTAATCCTTTGATAAATTTTAAGGGTTGAACGACACAAATATAACAATATATTTGATAAGTTCGAAAATTTCATCAAGAACTATTGGAGAGAAAATTCTCAATTTTTATTCATAATCAAAAGTTTATTCAATACAATGAAAAAATAAACTATTTATATGGAAAACCTAGAACTAATTAAAAACGGAATAAAGTCCTAAAATATGGAAAGTTACCAAAATATAAGAATTCTAGGTTAAATAAAACTCTCGCGAAAATAGAAAATAATCGTCCAAAAATAACCTTATGCCGAATCATATCATCCCCTCTCTCTTCGAAAGAATTCAATCTCGAATCCGAACCCAAGTTACAGCATTTATTCTCAATCATGTCAAGAACATGGAACCTATAGGATGTAATTTGGACCTCTTGTGAATTCGGACCCGCCTCTTTTGTAATAACTTCCAATAATCAACACGTAGATCAAAGTGTGCTCGTTTCAATGGCTTCTTTTTGCAAGTTTGAGATGCTCCAAAGACCGAGTAACCGTGTTTCCTCCATGTTTTACCTTGCTTAGGTGATTATAGCAATGTCACTACAAATGGACTCAACTCTCCCTTCACTTCACCTTAGTAATTCAACCCACCGCATATAAATTCCTTCCATGGCAGCTTCTTTACCTATTCAGGGATCACAAAGTTTGATAACCCAAGATTAACTAACCAAGAGGAGGGTGAATTGATTTTTGAAACATTTTCGACACTTAGTCCCAAAACACAAGTAACAAATGCTAAGTGTAACACAACAAGTAAATATGCAATTTTTTAAGTTAGTTCAAGTATATATATATTGCACACATTAAATGACAATGTAAATTAAAGTGCAATAATGTAAAGATAACCACCAATTTAAAGGGGTTCGAACACAATGTGATCAACGTCCCCGTTACCAAACTCTTCGTCACGAGCAAGGTCAAATTCACTAAAATGGTAACTTACAACAAGGAGTACCAAATAGCCTTAGATAACTTACAACAAGGAGTACATAATCCTTAACAACAATCGAGTTTTCACAAGGCTCTCGAAACCGTCACAAAGTAAATGACAATTTTACAATAGAAGGAACTCTTTTAACAATTGATAAAATCAAGTCAAGTATTTAGAGAGTTGGGATAACACTTCAATAGATAGGAAATGGTAAAGTTCAAGTGTTTATGAAGTAAACTTTGATAGATGATGGATAATGAAATAGTTTGTACTTTTGTATCAAAGTTTTCAACCGATCAATCTCTTTTAACAAATAATACAAGTTAAGTATTTAGAGAGATTAACACTTCAATATAAGTGTCGGCAAAGAAAATCTTTTTCAAGAATAGAAAATAGATGAGATTAAAGTTTTCTTGCAAGAGAAATTTCTTGATGAAATAGATGAAAACAAGTTTTGGATCAATCAATAAATTCTTTGTAATAGATGAAATAGAAGATCAAAACAAATAAATACAATGTCTTTCAATAAATAAACACTCTTAAAATCTCTTGTAGGTTGGTGGAATTGAATGCCAAAAGAGTGCCCTATTTATAGATGAAAGAATGAGGTTCAGGGAGTTTCGGTTGAGCTTTTTCGGTCGACTGGAACTCGTAGCCATTATAAGATTTTAAACATTTGAATTTTCGGCTGACCAAAGGAAAAGTTTCAGTCAAACATGTTTCGGTCGACCGCTACACATTTCGGTCGACCGAAATATGCTGAAATTGATTTTTTGTTTTTACATCAAAATGTTGATTTTTGCAAAATCAATTTCATGCAAGTGGTGAAATATGAAAAATATAAGTTGAGCTTTATGCACTTGCTAAACATTGATAAGTTATACATTTACATATATAATGACGTTCAATAAATAACTCTATCTTCAATGTTCTTGTTCTCTTCGAGCCTCATTTTGGCTTGTATATCGATTTGCGATTCTGTTAAGTTCCAATTTGATCGTCACATGTCATTCGCTATTGTCTTGAAAGATTTTCCTTGAATGCTCGTTTAACCTTCACTTTGAGTATGAAAAATACTTTCGATGGCTTTGAAGGCTTAATTACTCAATTCAATTTGCTAGTAAACAAATGTGATTTGTTTGTTATAATCAAAACAATAAAGTCATAATCAACCATAGGTCAACAAAGTCAACCTCCGATAATAGAGATATTCCCAAGCTAATGTAAGGATGGTTAGCTCATTCCGCGAGTTGTTGTTCCATAAGTTTGTTTTCATGAACCAAGTCTTTAAAATCCTACAAAACAGAAGTAGCAAAACTAAGGAGGGAATTATTAGTTCTCACTACAACCCTCTCAACTTCACTCTATTTTTCATGCAAGCTCACTTCTAAATTTTGTTTTTCCTCTGAAGACTCATTCTCTTTTTCCTCTTGTGACTCCATTTCATTCTTTGTTACCTCTCTACTCTCATTTTCACTCTTTATTTCCTTTCGCTCATGTGACTCTACTATTTTTTTCATCACATTTAGCCACCTCACAATCTTCTCTTTTTTTTTTCTCACTTGCTCATTGGTATGATCATTTTGAGAATTAATCATGTCGTGAATCTTTGAAAATTCTAGTTTATAATCCAAACTAGTTAGCTTATTTGACATACTACTAACATGCTTCACAATAGGTATTTTACCCCCCCCCCATTGAATTCTCAACTTCACCCCACCTTCTAGGATCCTCTCGAAACCCTCTTCCATGTCTATCACTTATATTTCCAAAATAATGATTAGGTGCATATCGTTTTCTTATAACACTCACCCCAGGTTTCAATAGGTCTCTCATAATTTCTCCGCTTCGATATTATCAACTAATCCCACCATGTTATGACATAATCAACAAACTCAAGAACTACTATTTTCACATTATTTTCCTCCGAATAATTATGGCACTCAAATATCAACTCTACATTTTTCTCTCATTCTAAATAAGCCTCTGGATCACTCCTTCCCTTAAATGGTAAAATTGACATCTTAATATTGCCCATATTCCCATCTACATCATCTCCAAAGTTATTCATAACCCTTCATTCAAATCTACCACCTCTATTCATCATCCTTCCCATTTCACCTACCATCGATGCACCATAATCCAAATTGCTATCATACTCATAATCATCATGCAACTCCCTCCTAGGCTCTCTCCTACCCGGTCTCCTTGCATTTGAGTGTCCCCTATGACTATTTGACATTGATGCCTCTAACCTACCAAGCCGTTCAGTCATATTCCCAAGCACCCTCGCAAACTGCCTTACTACATGTTCTCCCATGTTGATTTGATTCGACTGCTTGATTGAATTTGAACCTTCTCTGTCTAACATCCTAATTCTATAGAATTTCAACCTCACAATGTTCACTCGTGTATCACTCAAATATTTGTTTTTACCCTCTAATAATCTCACCATTCTTGACTTTTACCATTCATTGCTTTCGCCCAAGTATCATCAAAAAACAAGGTGAACTCACAAAATATAACTTCGTGGATCCAATTGAGTTTGATCACAAATTTTGATAGAAGAAAAAAGATGAAGACTTAAACAAGAACAAAGTATGTAAATGGGAAACTAAAGAATTTAAGAAGCAAGAAAAAATGTAAGAATTGAATTGAATTTTTTTAAACTCAAAATTGAAAACTGATATTGCTAGAAATTTTCGTAACAATAATAACGATATATTATTATTATTATTATTATTGATTTTCGAATTTTGTTTAATTCTAATTTTTTTTACTTGGAAATTTGACTACAAGCTCAGCGAAACAAACGAAAACTGATTTGGACTCTTAAATAGCCGAAAAACAATTTTGACTCTTTTTTGTGATTTTTTTGGATCAAAACTCAAAAATTATTTCTAACCTGAATAACACGAAGAACACAAATAACAAAAGACTCAAAAAATAAAAAAAGATAGAACCTGAATTTGGAGCCCAAACTCTGATACCAAATGTAGATGATAGGATCTCGACTCGCAAATTATTGAACTAAGAAACAAAACAAGAACGAAGTTTGAAATATCTCTTGGTTACAAAACCAACGAACCTCGATTTTTTACCGTCACAAAGGGTGTCTAATCGTTTGATAAATTCTAAGAGTTGAACGCCATAAATATAACAATATATTTGATAAATTCGAAAAATTCATCAAGAGCCATTGGAGAGAAAATTCACAATTTTTATTCATAATCAAAAGTTTGTTCAATACAATGAAATAATAAATTATTTATATGAAAAACCTAGAAACTAATTAAAAAGGGAATAAAATCCTAAAATATGGAAAGTTACCAAAATATAAGAATTTCATTCTAAATAGAAAATAATAGTCCAAAAATAATCATATGCCGGATCATATCACATTTCATCATTTTTTATCAAAATTTATTAAAAACATGAATTTTAATCTCCATCAAACAAGGCCTAAGATTGAAGTTGACATGATGGTATTGTAATCATTTCGATTTTACACTAGTAGACATGGTTTCCGATTTTAATCTAATGAACATTAATATATTTCAAATCAATTATTCTATTTGTCATTTTAAAATATGAATATACCTAATTTATTATTTAAAAAAAAATCAATGTAATGTAGACATGGTTTCCGATTTTAATCTAATGAACATTAATATATTTCAAATCAATTATTATATTTGTCATTTTAAAATATGAATATACCTAATTTATTATTTTTAAAAAAAATCAATGTAATGTACGTCTCATCATGTGTCAGCATGTCCATGTGTCAATCTCATTATTTATTTTTATTTTTTGTCCTTGAAAGTTGAAACAACGCGTTTACAAATGTTCAAGAAATGACATCGTTTTGGAAAAAAAAAAAAAATGTGTCCCTTAACTATCAAAAGGGTATAATTTTGCTTTAGGTTTTTAGTTTTATTTGGCTTCATTGTTATGCTTGGAATCTTCTTGCTCCTATTGCAATCCATCATCGTTCATTTACAGCAATCCTAAAATTGTAAAATGCGCTATGTTGTCCTGAAATTTTTACATAATTTGATGATTTTCATGCAGTGTTAAGAAATTTATGCATTTATTATTTATTTATTTTAGAAGTTTTTATTCTCGGGTTTCTTTTTTTTATGTGCGACTCGTCCCCTGCATTTTTCTTTGTTTAGATTTTTTTTTATTGGGGGTTATAAATATTTTGATTTTTTGGTTAAATTTTTGTGTTCAATTTGATTTTTTAGATTTTTGTTTACTGGTTTTTGAGAAATAAATGATCGGTGTAAATTATAACTTTTGAACGATGAGATATGATCAAAACTTGTCAAAGGCAAATACCACTGCTAATAACTCCTTTTCAATAGTGACTTAATTGATTTGAGCATTGTTGAGTGTTAGATTGGCATCACAGATGAATTCAAATGGTACATCTCAATTTCGTGCCACGATGACGGGGCAATTTCTAGCTTTTCCTTAAGCTTATTGAATGTTGTTAGACGCTCCTTAGTAAACTGAATCAAGACATCCTTCTCAAGTAAATTATATAAAGGTTTATTTATCTTTGAGAAATCATTTATAAACCTTCTGTAGAATCCGACTTGGCCTAGAACACTTCTAATCTCCTTTACTGATGTAGGTGATGGCAATTTCTTAATCACCTGAAATTTTGCCTTGTCAACTCTATGATATGCAATGACCCACTACATTCCCTTCCTAAGTCATGAAGTATCACTTCTCCCAATTAAGTATAAGATTTCTTTCTTCACACCTTCGTAGAAATATAGCTAAATTCTTAAGACAGATATCAAATGACAACCAAATACTAAGAAGTTATCCATGTATACATCAATAAATGTTTTCACCATATCTGAGAAAATTGCCACCATATATCTCTGAAATGTGCAAGTGCATTGCATAAGCCAAATGCCATCCTCGTGAAAGCAAAAGGGTTGTTGGATTTTTTATTCAAAGAGGATAAAAAAACAAACAGAAAAATCGAGCTTACCGGATATGAGAATACCGGTTTTCATTCACTTACCGTATTTGGATAAGGTTTACCGTATTTCACTTTAGAATAAATACCTAATTTCACTCTTACCGGATTTCACTTTAGTTTCAATACCTTATTTCACTCTTATTGGATTTCACTCAGGTTTGCATACCATATTTCACCTTACGGGCTTTTCACTCAGGTTCAAATACCGTATTTGACTGAAACTTATCGGTTTGCTCTATACTTACCGGTTTGGATCAGTTCTCACCAAAAATAAAAGAGAAAGGTTTAAACAAACAAGAGGAGAAGAAACTTGGATGATTCCATTCTACTTCAATGGTTCTACAAGGCTCTATATATAGCCAAAATTAGATACAATACAAAAGTGCTTTTAACCATAATCATACCACCTATAATACTAGACAATACTTAACATTGTACTTAACATAAAGTAGGTAAAAAAAATTGCCTAATTTTCTATCATTACATAAGCTATACCAAACCAAAAACATGTAACCAAATGATAAACAAAAACGTTGGTTAGGTGACAACTAAAGTGTCACAATACACAGTTAAGTTCAACAACGGTCACAATGACGTGAAGATTGTTTTTTCTTGATCTTCAGAAACAATTGGTGCCTTCGAAAATAGTAATGAGAATGTCCTACTAGTCTTTCAAGCATTAAGTCAGTGAATGGAAGAGAAAAGTGCAGTATTTATCTGTCACTAATTGATGCAAACCCTTCACAATGTTATTGTTCTCGTCATTATATGCTCATGACTCTCCATTTTCATAATTGTGGTACCCCTTTCTTTGGTAGTAACTTGCACTGGATTCACCATTAACTGTCAAAATAGAATAAATGATGCCGACTTTCAACAATTTAAGTACTTCAGATATAACCTGGAGGTTTGAAATCATCTTTCATAAGAATCTTATACATACATAATGATGGATTGATATCCTTAATATCAGCAATGGACCATCCAATTGCAATCTCGTGTTGTCTATGCACTCTAAGTAACTTATCTTCCTCTACGTATGCTATGGAGTTTGCAATAATGACTTGCAATATAGAGGATTCTCTCAAATAGGTAAACTTTAAATGCGCCGGTAGAGGTTTTAACACGAGTAGGTAGATGTTGAATAGATGGTAACATTTTAGCAGGGCATTTGCCAAGTTCTTCAAATTAATGCCTCTTTGTATATGCAACTAGCAGTGATGCATCCAAATAATTGACATACTCAATTTGTGGATTCTCCATTGTTTTGGAGAATGAACTAAACATGCTTCCAATCGTTCTTTGGATACTCAGGCAAAGATTCTAATACCAATTCATCAACAGTATCTATCTGAAAACAAGAGTTGTCCTTAGATGGATACTTTATCGCCTTGAGGATATTGAAATTAACTTGCTCATCTTCCAGCCTTAGAATTAAATGCCATTGATGTACATCAATCAAAGCTCATCCCGAGGCAAAGAATGGCCGACATAATATAAGTGGAATGTCTCAGTCTTCTTCCATATCCCAAAAAAAAAAATTGCAAGGTAAATGAATGTATCCACCTTCACCAAGACTCATTCAATAATACCCCTTGGATGCTTTATGAAACGATCAACCAACTACAATGATATTGTGGTTACTTTGACCTCTCCTAATCCTAATTTTTAGTACACAGACAATGTCATTAAATTTGTACTTGTACCTAAATCACATAAAGCATGTTAAAAATAATTGTTTCCTTTTACACAATGTAAAGTAAAACTCCATCGATCCTTGAACTTAGGGATAATCTAGTTTTCAATATTGCACTACAACCTTTTGTTAGCATAATAGTCTCATGTTTTTTCCAGCTTCCTCTTTTTTGTGAGAATTTCCTTCATGAATTTTGTATAGCTGACATTTGTGCTAGGATATCTATGAAAGGAATGTTGATCTACAACTTTTTAAACACCTCAAGGAACATTGAAAACTGCTTGTCCAGTTTATGTTTCTCTATCCCATAAGAGAATGAGATGAAAGGTACATATTCTCTAATACAGGGGCGGATCCAGGCATGGGCTGGCCCGGACTACAGCCCGTGCTCGCCCAAGCCCAAATCCAGATAGTTTCCTTTCTTTCTTTTTTTTTTTGGTTGAGCCCATTAAAATTTTGTGAGCAGCCCGTGTCCAACCAGAATTGATCCAACTCCATTTTTTTGGCCCAAACAAAATTTAAATTTGTATACCCATTTATAAGCCAAATCCAAACCTAAAACAACTTCTATTTCTAAATTCTAATATATTAGGGAGCGTTTTCTTTGCTGTTCTCGGGCCGTTTTTTATTTTCGATTTTTCAAAACATTGAAAACGCGTTCTCTTTCTCATTTTTTAAAACGGCCGAAAATTTTGCAAGAAAACAAAAAACAACTTTTGTACATTTTGGCTTTTTTTCACAAATCTGCCAAAACTCAAAAAACACAGGTTGAGAAATATTTTTTCAAAACGACAAAAAGAACGAGTTTTCAATAATCTCAAAATGGACACCCAAAATACAAAACACAAAACGAATTCATAACTCAAAACAAAAAACTGAAATACGAAGAGAACGCCCCCTTAGCTTCCTCCCCAATCTCCTCATCCGTGAGGCGCCATGAGTCAGTGACCGACTCACCGTTTGTGAGGTGAATCAGGTGATTTTCTTGGGCTTTTAGAAATTCAGAATCTAGGATTTTTCTTTGTGGTGGGTTGCTACTTGCTAATGTTTCTTAGATTCTAATAAGATTATAAATTTATAAGAAGTTTGACTTCTGAAAACCATTAAAGATTGAAGAAGGCATGAGATTTTTTACTACCGTTGGAAAAAATTTGGGATTTGAAGTTTTGAATTTGATGATTTCTAGAGTTTACAGTAAGTCAGTAACCTTTTGTCACTCTTTTCTTGTTTAATTATTACTTTTGAGTAATTATGACTCTTTTCTTGTTTAATCGTTACTATACTTTTTTACTTTCACCTTTGAGTGAGTAACTATTTTGTTTCATGTGAATCCAGGTTTCTCCATATTAATTTTTCTTGAGAAATTCAAGATTAAGAAGTCTTCTGAAGCATAAATTTTCAAGTAAATTTAGTCCGTAGCTTCAATACAAAATGAATTTGTGGATTTTAGTCATGTCATACTTTGTTATAGCTAATGCAACAATTGTTGACCTATGGTCAAATCATACGTTTTGATTATAACAAACAAACTTTGCTTATCTCTAATCAAATCTTCAATTATTGCATATGTCGGCCAAAATTGAGTCAAAACTATTGGACGGGAAGTTGTCTATCAAGAAAGCTCAACATATAGTTTGATCGAGAAGACATGAAGACAAACCTTGCGTCATATCAAAATCAAGCAATCGCGCCTCGTAACTAGATATTTTTTGGATCGTTTGTAAAGGTAAAATACTTTGATTCTTGGCATATTAAAAAGCTCAAGTGTTAGATCTTTCATATACGGCAAAAACTGACATTCGCACAAAACCATTTTGAAAGAAAGGAAGGCCAGAAGAATTGCTGGCCATCCGGACGTCCGGATGGTGAACCGGTCGTCCGGTTAGGCAGCAACGGTCAAAATTTTTTTACCGTTCTGACAGACTTTAATGCATTGGATCGTCCGGTCGTCCGGTTGGTCGTCCGGTTTGGCAGAATTTTTCACGATTCTTCACCTATAAATACCAACTCATTTTGCATTCATTTTAACACTTCCAAAAGGCATTAAAAGTGAGATACTCTTGAGCTTAAATATTGTTTTTATACTCTTTACTCATTATTTGATTCTTGAAAAACCTTTTGAGTGATTCAACCTTTGAAAATCATTTTTCACTCACCAAACACTTGAGCTTCATTTATTGCCATCTATTAAAGTGTTTGCCTATTTTCTCTCATTGTACTCAACTTTGAATATATCATTTATTGAGAGGAATAGTTTTAAATTGTAAACTCAAACTTGTGGGTCGTGTTGAGGTCCCGGAAAGCTCAACGTTGTAAAAGGATCGGTGCTCCTTGGTTGTAAGTCACCGGAAGTGTTGTAAAGGGTTGGATTGCACCATAAGTCAATCAACATAGTGAAAAAGGCCTTGCTCGTGACGGAGAGCTTGGTAACGGGGGACGTAGATCATTGCATTGGATCGAACCTCCATAATTATATCGTTTGCACTCTCTATCCCTTCTACTTAGCATTGTTTACTTTGTGTAAATTATATTGCTCCACTCACTTGTATACTTGTGCCTAAGTTGCCTTTTATCATTTGATTGATTATTTTATTAAAACTTGAATCATTGTAGAAAAAGTTTTTAATAACCAATTCACCCCCCTCTTGGTTAGCCAATCTTGGGCTTTCAACAATTACTGAATTGTTGTTGGAGTTTTAGTGCGTTTGCCTTATTGATTAACTGTTGTTGATGTTTTCTGCTTCGAGACAATCAAAATTGTATTTCTCTAGAATTATCTTCTATATTAAAATATTGAAGAAATGGAAGTTGCCTTGTCAGCTTAATGATTGTTGTTATTACCTTGTTGGCCTAATGAATTATTTTTGTTACATTGTCGGCTTAATAAATTATTTTTTGATTGTCATTAGAGTAATATCATTGACGATTGAATTTTTTTTACTTTTAATTTTTTTGCAATTTTATGAAATCGAAAATAGAAGGTCAACCACATCTAAAGAAGAATAAGAACTTATTTTCCTTCTTTTAAAGGACAGATCGACCTATTAAAAGCACAACTTCTGATGGACTAACTGAAAATCAACCTTCATTTCTACTAGAAATCGAACTACATTCATCATCAAATATTAGCATTGATTGGGAACGGGGAAACAGAAGGCAAATACTTGAATTATCTTTTAATCTGAGAGATGAGGTTAGAGTAACATATCTAAAGGCTGGGTCTTATCAACCAAAACTTGTTGAGTATCCAAAGGCACAAGGCAAATCTCAATCTCGTCGCTTTCAAGCAAAATGGTTCAACCAGCTTTCGTGGCTAGAGTATTCACCTATAAGAGATAGGGCATATTTTTTTTATTGTTATCTTTTTTGGAATGATGGGAATCCGTCCAATTGTTCGACACTAGTAACTTCTGGATATAACCAGTGAAAAAGGGTAAATGATAGATTAAAATGTACGATCTTACGCATTTGCGATCACCGAATCATAATTTGTGTGAGAGGAGCTAAAAATTTAATGAAACTGTCTCAACATATTGATGAAGTGATGCATACCTGATAATAATACATTTGTTACGTTTTCACCCTTTAATATTTTCATTTATATGATTATTTGACACCGAAATGCACTAAATATTTTTATATCTTGGTTTAAGTGGCAAATGGGCGAACAGGTGAAAATGGAAGAAACAAGTGAAAATGGATTAAAATGGAAGAAACAAAAGTTCAAGGACCAAATTGCAAAAATCAAAAGATGACTCGGAAGGCAAAATGAAGATATGAAGATTTGAGGGTGTTCGGCATCAATTGGATGAGGAAAGAAGTCGATGGGATGAAATATATTCAAAACGTCATCACATATGCTGAAAAGTTTTGCATCAATTTTCAGCCTCATATTTAGATCATTTTCATATGGTATAAGATCGAATTGGAAGTTAACATCTGAATAAAAGTTGTACCCCATCGAATGAGGATTCCAACGCACTTTGAATCACCTCAATAGGATATCAAGAGAGAAAGATATGACTAAAACACTAAAAGCTGTCCAGCGAAAAATTGGCAAAACAATGCGGTCGCATTGTTACAAATCCATGCGGCCGCATGGCTATTACCGAGGAGTTTCAGGGTTGAATCACTTTGTTCCTTGCGACCGCATGGATTTATACCATGCGGTCGCATAGGTATAAACTGGGCCAAAAATCTTTTATTTCCGAAAATCAACCAAATCAACTATGAAATATTTTGGACGCGTTTTTCTCACCCTAAAGTCAACCAGAAGAGGAAAATTCGACCATTCTTCATCTTGGAACCTTTTTTCTACCATTTTTTTCTCTCAAAAAACCTATGGAGAACTAATCAAAACATGTGAAGCAAAGAATGAACTCATCCAATTTTGGGGAACTCATGTCGATTATTCAATCATTTGGTATTTATTTTAATAAACACTTGTAGATCTGGATTCTTATCTTTATGAATTTATGAAGAATTGGTTTAACTTATATTAGGTTTTTCATAGGATTAATCACGTTTTTTCTATTGAATGATCGAAGTATTTGTTGAATCTTTCTTGCATTGATATTATTGATGTGATTATTTACAACTTTATGCTACATGTATATGGTTGGTTTATAAACTAATTTTAATAATTGCTTGTGAAAATTGTGAAAGGAATCCTAAATCTAGAAGTACAATTGTGAACGATATTGATCTTAAATGTTAAATCTAGATTTTCATCTTTGTGAATTTATCTTGAAATTGGGTTAATGATTATTAGATTGTTCATGGATTTAATCATGTTTTCTCCATTGTTTAATCTAATTAATTATTAAATTTCAATTTCACGAATTTATTGGTGTGATTATTAGATTATTTCAATTTCACGAATTTACTGCCCTATGCTATAAGTATATGGTCGTTTTGTAATCTGATTTCAATAAAAAAAAATGCGTGAATTGTGAAGAGAATTTAGAATTTAAGAGTACATGTATGAATTATTTTGGTCTTAAACGATAAATCTTTCGATTAAAATGTCGGGACAAAAGCCTTTAATTGTGCTGTTAATTTGAATGATTGACATTGAATAATCTAATCCGGATGAGGGAATTCTGAGCTTCACTATTTTAATTACTGAATTTTATCCCAAAAACTTTGATATTGATTTAACTGTCAACAACCAAACTTTCTTGTAAACTTTGAGAGAACAAATCACCATTTTTGAAACCTTTAATAATTTTTCCATCTCTCTTGCATCATTGGGAACCATGAGATTGGACAAGCCCTTCTTGATCTAGGGGCTAGTGTCAATCTCATGCCTTATGAAATTTACTCGCAGCTAGGATTAGGTGAGATGAAGCCTACCTCTGTTGTCCTACAATTAGCTGATAGGTCCACTATTAAACCTAGGGGAGTAATTGAAGATGTCTTAGTTCAAATTGATAAATTTTACTATCCCGTTGATTTCTTGGTCGTGGATGTAAAAGCTAATGTGACTGTTGCTTCTAAAATTCCTATCATTCTTGGTAGACCATTCCTTGCTGCTACTAATGCTTTGAATAATTGTAGGAATGGTCTCATGAAATTATATTTTGGGAATATGACTCTAGAAGTCAATATTTTCCATATCACTAAGCAGCCAGAGGAGGACGATGAGTGTCAACAAACCTACATGATTGATACACTCACATAATAAGTAGTTGATAATATGTTCATTGGATAACCACAGGAATTTCCATAAGCAAATGGTTTGGACATTGTTGAGAGGACAGATCATGAGATAGGTAATAGTCCTTATTTTATATCACCAGTTTGTAACAAGAAGACTTTACCTTCTATATTGCAGGCCCCCACTCCAAATTTCGAGCCCTCTCCTGGTGCTCCCACTCCAAAATTTGATTACGCCCAAAGTTTACTGCGGTATTGTAGTGTAGTTTTGGGGTGTCGTATCCACAGAGAGATGGAAAAATTATTAAAGGTTTCAAAAGTGGTGATTTGGTCTTTCATAATTTGCAAGAATGTTTGGTTGTTGACAATTAAATCAATATCAAAGTTTTTGGGATAAAATTCAGTAATTAAAATAGTGAAGCTCAGAATTCCCTCATCCGGATTAGATTATTCAATGTCAATCATTCAAATTAATAACACAATTAAAGGCTTTCGTCCCGGCACTTTAATCGGAAGATTTATCGTTTAAAACCAAAATAATTCATACATGTACTCTTAAATTCTAAATTCTCTTCACATCTCACGCATTTGTTTATTGAAATTAGATTACAAAACGACCATATACTTATAGCATAGGATAGTAAATAATCACACCAATAAATTCGTGAAATTGAAATTCAATAATTAATTCGATTAAACAATGGAGAAAACATGATTAAATCCATGAACAATCTAATAATCATTAACCCAATTTCAAGATAAATTCATAAAGATGAAAATCTAGATTTAACATTTAAGATCAATATGCCACGGGTAGACTTTAAATTGGGAATGATCCAACTTCTTCCCAATTTTCATGGACTTGAGAATGAGAACCCGTATGTGCATGTTAGGGAGTTTGAAGAGGTAGTAGCGACATTTCACAATCAACATGGTACAATAGATGCAATTAGGCTTAAATTCTTCCCATTTTCTCTAAAGGAAAAGGTGAAGAGCTGGTTGTATTCATTGAGACCACGTTCAATTGGAACTTGGGCAGAAACGACTCAGGCATTCTTTGGTAAATACTTTCCACATCATAAGACTAGTGCCTTGAAAAAGCAAATCAATTCCTTTGCTCAAAAAGATAGTGAAACCCTATACCAAGCATGGGAAATATACAAAGAGTTGCAAGCCCTTTGTCCCCACCATGGTTATGAGAGCTGGTATATTGTGAGCTATTTCTATGAAGGGTTGACACCTAGGGAGCGCCAGTTTGTAGAGATGATGTGTAATGGTGAGTTCCTACAGAAAGATCCAGATGGTGCCATAGAATATTTAGATGACTTAGCTGAAAAAGCCCATACCTGGACTGGACCTAGTGCTGCTGAGAGTACTAATAGGTTACGACCCACAAGTAACCCCCCCTAGCACAGGTATTTATCATCTTAGGGAAGAGTATAGCCTTAGGGCAAAGGTAGAAGCCCTAACTAAAGAACTTGAAGCCTTACGTGCTAGAGACTCGAAATCTGTACATAGTGCATCCCGTGTTGAGTCTAGTGGAACTTGTTTTGTGTGTGGAGGAAGCGAACACCCAGCGCAAGAGTATGCCACTTACGCTGAGATGAGGGGAGTGTATGAGGAACACTGTAATGCTTTAGGCATGTACCAAAAGCCATACGCCCCCTTTTCTGAAACCTACAATAAAGGGTGGCGAAATCATCCCAATTTCAGCTGGAAGTATGACAATTAGCAACCTACAACCTCAAGGAACTCTTTAGAAGACACCTTACATGCTTCTATAGAGGCTCAGGGTAAAACCAATCAAAAGTTTGAAATCATGATCAATCAGGTTGTTGAGGATAACAAGGAAATGAAAAGCCACATGTCCAAATTGACCAATGTACTAACTGTAGGGGAGCGTGGGAAATTCTCGGCTCAACCTCAGCCAAACCCTAAGGGACAACACATGGCTCAGACCTCAGGTTCAGAAGGAAATAACTTTAAGGAAGTCAATGCCATCACCACTAGATCTGACAAGGTTATAGAACCAATCACCAAGTCTAGGGAGTTGGGGAAAAAGAAAAAAAATTCTAGAAATTTTGAGGAGAGTGCCCCTAGTGAGGAGGTAGTAGAAATCCCTACTACATTACCTTTCCCTCAAGCTCTAAAGTTCACCTCGAAATCTGCTAGCCATCATAGCGAGATCCTAGAGCACCTAAAGCAAGTAAAGATCAGTCTGCCTTTCTTGCATGTGATTTCATAGGTTCCTGCTTATGCTAAAGTCCTTAAGGATTTATGCACTGTCAAAAGAAAACATCATGTCAAGAAAATCGCTTTCTTAACTGAGCACGTGAGTGCCGTAATCGAGCAGAGGACCCCACCAAAGTATAAGGATCCTGGTTGTCCTACTGTCTCTTGCATCATTGGGAACCATGAGATTGGACAAGCCCTTCTTGATCTAGGGGCTAGTGTCAATCTCATGCCTTATGAAATTTACTCGCAGCTAGGATTAGGTGAGATGAAGCCTACCTCTGTTGTCCTACAATTAGCTGATAGGTCCACTATTAAACCTAGGGGAGTAATTGAAGATGTTTTAGTTCAAATTGATAAATTTTCTATCCCGTTGATTTCTTGGTCGTGGATGTAAAAGCTAATGTGACTGTTGCTTCTAAAATTCCTATCATTTTTGGTAGACCATTCCTTGCTACTGCTAATGTTTTGATTAATTGTAGGAATGGTCTTACGAAATTTATTTTGGGAATATGACTCTAGAAGTCAATATTTTCCATATCACTAAGCAGCCAGAGGAGGACGATGAGTGTCAACAAACCTACATGATTGATGCACTTACACAAGAAGTAGCTGATAATATGTTCATTGGACCAGCAGGAATTTCCAGAAGCAAATGGTTTGGACATTGTTGAGAGGACAGATCATGAGATAGGTAATAGTCCTTATTTTATATCACCAGTTTCTAACAAGAGGACTTTACCTTCTATATTGCAGGCCTCCACTCCAAATTTTGAGCCCTCTCCTAGTGACACCACACATATATCCAATGGAGTTGGAGGAGCAGGACCGACAATGGTGTCCAACAAGCTTGGAACTCCGCAAGGAAGATGGGAACATCCTTGGCTAGATGCGGGCTAAAAATGGAAAATATTGGGTCGAGCCAATGACAATAAACAAAGGCGCTACTTGGGAGGCAACCAAAGGGAAGTCATTTCTTTTTTTTTTCTTTCCTTTTTATTTTAGTTTGCATTCATATTTTCATATTTTTATTAGATTTCTTTTCACCATCATCCTTGTAAGCACTTTCAGGCTTTCTATCCTTCATATTTGTGTTGGTTCACTGTAATACCCAGGTGACATCTTTTCTCTCATTTTATTTGGTATATATGTTAATGCATGGGACAATGCACAATTTAGTTGGGGGGGGGAGGATCCATGTGGATTCTTATTGAAAATTGCATGTGAATAACATAATCACGGACATTTTATAGAATTTTTTTTTATTTTTGAGCCCCTAATTTGCTACATGTTGTGCTCTTGAATGACAAATGTGCCACTACGAGTTAATTTTGTTATGAAAGTCTAGACGTTAAAACAGTTGCTAAACCACTTTTGTGCACACAAGTCGTGTGGTAAGATAGTTGTTTAACACATGTGGTTAGAGGAGTCTCTCGTTGAAGTTTCTTTATGTGAGAATTGGTGAGAATTGAGAGTCATATCACACTACAAACGGTGGTAAGCATCCATTGATTTTGTGAATTGGAAACGTTTGTGGGAATAATATTACTTGGTCTGTGGTAAGATAGTGGATTACTTGGGATATGATAAAGGTCAATTTAGGATCAACATTTGAGCCCCTCAAATGTTTTCTTTGCAATAAATACAACCTCTAGTCGCCACTTTGAGCCATATACACACGTATAACCTTTCCCTTCTTGCACATACATTATCCATACTTTTCCATACCGAAGTATATGCTTATTTTCCCACTTCTTTTACTTCCAAGTGTGTAGTAAGTATTAAATGCGATTTTTGAAGAATAAAAGCAGAAGAATGACAAGAGTTGGGGTGGATTCAAGTGTAAAAAAAAATATGAAAAAAAAAAAATCATTGAAGGTGCTCTATTTGATTGACTTTGGGGTTTGAAATGTCGACAAATGGTACCTATTGAAAGCTGTGATCAATTTGAAATGCCAATTAGAAATGCTTGATAATGTGCTTGGTTGCATGCTTGGAAGTGCTTTGAATCTTATACCTTTTAGCCTCATAAAACCCAACATAAACTTCGTCCAACCTTTTGTATTGACCGTTTGGATCCCAAGTAGGTTGTCGTAAGAAGTTGATAGATTCTCGTGTGAAAGTATGTCTATCACAGGATCAATATTTGCTTATTACTTGTGCATGAATATTTAAGCCTCCATATTTGAGTGTATCTTATTCTCAGCTCCATAGAGAGAAATCCCGTACTAAACACTTTGATACCCGTGAGTTATGGAGCTGAAACTTTAACTCGAGATATACTTCATGTTGCATGTGTTAGGGTTAGCGGTAAGATGATTATGGCTTGACACACACTTAAACATTTGGCATGTGCTTTTGACATTTTGGTGATCATGACACTATTGATTTCGTTGTGGTGTTAAGTTTGAAAAGAGCATGCATTGTGGTAAATTAGAACTTGGTAATTTGGCTTGCAACGTTGACTAGTCTTTGATTGTTTCGTTTTGCATTAAATTGCTAGGGACTAGCAATAAGCAAGTGGGGGGGGGGGGTGAGATAATAGCACATTTGTTACGTTTTTTACCTTTTAATATTTTCATTTATATGATTATTTGACACCGAAATGCACTAAATATTTCTATATCTTGGTTTAGGTGGCAAATGGGTGAAACAGGTGAAAAATGGAAGAAACAAGTGTAAAGGGATTAAAACCACTAGAAAATACCCAGGTGATTTTACCCTAGTCTGCACTGGTGTGAATGTGTTTCCACAGTGTATGGCTGTTATTGTGATTTTACCCTAGTTTGCATTGGTGTGAATGTGTTTCCACAGTGTATGATTGTATGGTGATTTTCCCGCTCTGCACTATTGTGAATGTGTTTCCATAGTGTATGACAGATTATAGCTCTGCGCGCGTATGACTGAATTTAAGAATTACAGAATTTAGTAGTTTTGCCATGTATACCGGTACTAACCTATACATGAGTAAGGCTGTTACGGGGTACCTTTTTGGTGTGATTTTTCATTGTTGCTTATCAGATTGTAGAATGCAGAATTTAGTTTATACAGTATACAGAATAAATGTTTTTATGATTTCATGATGGTTAGTTTTAAAAGTATTATCAACTTCAGGAATATTTTTAAAGTAGTCAAGATGTTGGAGTTTTTCATAAGTTATCATAAATGGAAAGTTATATCTAATTGCGAAATTATCCACTCACTGAGTTACAAGCTCACATTTTTGTTAAAATTTTCTTATCAGATAGTAGCTGAGTTGAGCCATTCTGAGCCTGACGATCTGTCAAGTACTTGAGCCACCAAGTTTTTGATTGTATGGTTCTTATTATGAGTTTATGGGGTTCATATTTTGGTAATATTCATTTTGGGTAAAGATGTAACTATATCAGGGGTTAGTACACTTTTTGTATCTTTTGAAAGTATAGTGCAATTGTAGTATTCGAGGTGTATAATAGTGAAGATTTCATTCCAGTGTATGATTTGTTGAATTGGTTGTGTTTGTAGGGGTGTTATACCCTATTTTAAAATTGAAGGTGCATGTTTGAGGAAATTAATTTTATTCAGGTTGTTTTAGTCCATATTTTAGAGGGAACTCTACCAAAATTCTTTTAAAAATATGTCACTGTCAAAGGAAGTCAAGTTTCATTGGTGGTGGGTCCGTTGTTTAGTTGGAATCTACCATCGGTGCACGACACATGTCGGGTCAGTTTGGTTGACTCGGGACGGGTCGTGTCAATTAACTTCTTTGTTGCTTGTGATTCAATCTAGAATCTTCAATGTTGTCAGCTCCCCCTTAATTATCACAAACCAAGAATTTTGTTTCACTGCATTTGCTGAAGTTTTTATTTTCTATTGATCTTTCACATTCTTTTCTAAAGAGGAAATCTATGCTTACAATACAAAGAAGGTATCTATATCATGTATACCTGATGGATTTTTGTAAGTAGTTCTTTCAGAAGTCCACAAGCATATTTGCTCTCATAGTTTCAACAGTTCAACAAGTTCATTTGGTGATTTCAGTGTGACAGATCCATTGGCAACTGAATCAATAAATGTACTACATGAAAGGTTTAGCTCTTATAGAAGTATTGGACTTGCAAAGCCTTCTTAAAAAAATTGTTTGGACATTTTTTGATCTTGTCTTTAAATCTCTCCCATGCTTCATAAAAAAAAAACTCTGATTCAACTGCTGCGATGTTGAAATCTCATGCCTCAACTCGGCTGGAGGAAAGTACTTTGTGACGAACTTTTTATGAGATCACCATAGATCCGAAAGTTTTTTCCCAGAATCTAACCATTTTCTTTATCCATCTCAAAGAGTTGTGAAAAGAAGTCTTAATTTGATTGTTTTGTCAAGCACATCATCAAAATTATAGTTTCGGTATATGTCCAAAATATCACAAAACATGAGTGTGTGGATTCTAATGTGCCTTCCCATAAAATCATAATACATAGTTGGAACAGTGGAATGATGTTCGTCCTTAGTTGGAAGTTAGGTTTCCCAAATGCTAGATAAATCCTTAGTTGGAAGTTCGATTTCCCAAATTCTAGATAAACGTTACTGGACTAGTTTGGCGCAACTTGTGGTGTTTAAATTACCTAAGTGGTGTGATTCCGCAAGTTAATATCCTATGTGGGACACAACTTCTTTGACTTGCACAAGGCAACTCTATTTATTCCTCCTTTTGTAAGAGATCTCTCACCATGCAAGATGTTTTGTAAGACTACGTAGGGAAGCCAAATTATGTTTTTCAAGTGGAACTTGCCTCCTTTAACATGTGCGAGCCAACTCTATCTATTTCTCCCTTCATGAGATGCCATGCGAGATGATGATTCTATAACCACCGGTAGGGGAACCAAGCAACTTTTCCAAGTGGGACTTGCCTTCTTTAACATGTGCAAGATACTATATTTATTCCTACCTTCTGGAGATATCTCTCCATGCATGCCTTGATGTGGAAGATAAGTTTTTTTTCAAGTGGGACTTGTCTCTTTTAACAAGCCCGAGCCAACTCTATATGCAACAAAGACTTAGGTCCCATTTGGCCTGACCTTTGAAAAGTAAAAAAGAGCTTTTGAACCCTTATGGTTAATTTTATGATAGTGTTTCTTCTAGTTAAAAGAACCTTTAGAGGAAGTTTGTCAAATGTGGCTTTTTTCTAAAAATGCTTCCGGAATAGGAAGTTATTTTAAAAATTGTTTACAAACAAAAATTAATGTAATTTTCTACTAGAAAAGACTTAGCTACCTCTTTAACGAGAAAAATGTGTTCACAAGGTGACCTCTACTGGGACGCAAGAAACCTTAGTGGACACTTTCCTTCACAACCAATAGTATCATATTGTTATTTTATAGGCATCAAGTTTGATGAAGGCGATGCTTGTACCACAATTCCATCACCTCACTTAAGATGTATCAAGTCGACCTAGTTGACTTAGTTCAGTGAGCTACATCATAATTTCAAAATCCACTTTCTTGTTGAAATCATTTGAAGTCTATAAAATTGGGTAATTCTATTTTATTCGAAACAAAGTTAGTCCGTTACTCTGATTTCATTCCGAGGCTAATTACCCAGTTATTAAGTTGATATGTTATTGATTGATCCAAGGCGTCGAAACTCATTTATTTTAGTTGATTCATTCATGTTCATCTGATGTGCAATATTATATGAACTAACGTTACATATCCCATACAGAATGCTCTCTAAACTCCTTTCCTAAAATAACCACCACCGTCTCCCTCACCCTTTTTCCGGCCACAACCCTAGATCTACAGCTGCCATAATAAAGATCCTACACCACCCAATCCGAAGATTAACACCTCTTCTCTTACGGTCCCAATTTCTTACGCAGCAGCCGTATCTTCTTCATTGATCCGCCATGATCTCTCCTCTATACCTGTGATGGATGTTGTTGTTTCAATAAGGCAGCCACAATGGAAAGAAGGGAAGCACGCTATGGTATTTTCTCCTCTAGAATTACAGAGATCTGAAGCTCCTCTGCAATTTGCCCTCATTGCAAAATTCTCAAAATCTCGCCCACGAATGGATGTTATTTGACATCATATCAGCACCAAATGGGGTTATCGACTATTCCAATTGTTAGCTTCGTTGATAGGTGCCATGTTCTGATCAAGCTTTAGAATGCAGAGGACTTCTCCAAAACGTGGACGTGGGATTCTCACTCCATTGAAGGTTCTCTATTTCGGCTATTCAAATGGTCAAGGGATTTCAATGCTAAAGAAGAGTCTCTAGTCACTTCAGTTTAGATCAGGTTATCCCTTCTACCATTAAATTTCTACATTCCTTCCTACCTACAGGCCATTGTGAAACCACTTGGTAAGTATTTGGATACAGATCTTCCTACAATTACGTTTACAAGGCCTAGTTATACCAGAGTTTGTGTAGAAATTGATATTTCGGTTGCAAGGAAGGATGTGATCTGGATTGGATCAGATAATGGGGAAGGGTTCTGGCAAGAGATGGTGTATGACAGATCCCGTAAATATTGTGTGCATTGCAAGCTACATGGTCATGAGAAGCTTGATTGTAAGAGATTGAATAAACAACTTTACAATGTAGCAGATTCTAAGCAGATAGATTCTAGAAAAAATACCTCAGTGCCTACTCATAATAGAAGTAATTTGAAAGTGGATATCCTAGCAGAGGGAGAAAATGAGAAGAATTTGAATGCTGCAATTGATAACGGAAAAAATGGTAATGTAGAAATGAGCCCGAAAAATCTTGTTGCACATGCCAATTTTCAAAATCTAAGTTGCAGCCCCACAACGGAGGAATTACATGATGTAGGACAGGAAGTAATTATGGAAGAAAACAACCAAACTAAGGACAAATGCACTAGAGAAAAGAGTCTCAATAAATAATTAGGAAATGAAGTAATTCTTGCTGAAATAGGAGCTCCTCTAAATGGGGATTTTCATCCAATTAAAAACAGAGCTTTGGCTTCACCACAAAACATGATCCCCACTCAAAAAATGGATAGCATTCCTATCGGCAATTCCTTTGACACCTTGGTTGACACTTTAAACTTAGAGGCCCCATGACAGACTGGTGATAATCAGACTTTAAGACCAGAGAGGGATGAGTTTAATCCCTTAAACTCAGTTACTCCAGATATCAGAGCCAATAACCGACATAATAAGAAGCTCAGTTCCATCTCTGACCTGTTAGTCAGAGATCCCTCTCAAAAATTACTCTGATGAATGCATTCCTTATATGGAATGCTAAGGGGGTTGGCAATGCAACAACAACCTGTCACCTTAAATTAATTTACAGAAAGTATAATATTGCTTTTCTAGCCATTCTTGAACCTATGTTGCCTTTTAACAAAGCCCCTCATTTTGCCAGAAAGTTAGGCCTCTCCCAAGTCTGTTCCAATGACATTGAAGGAGGAAAGGTTTGGCTGTGTCTCCCTGGAAATCATAGCTACACAGTCTTGGGAGCTACAAATCAATTACTAGCAGTAACTTTGGATTAGAAGTGAGTCACTGTACTGTTGGTGGTGGTTTATGCAAAATGTGATTATTTGTTTAGGAGAACTCTTTGGTCATCCCTTTTGCCAATTCTGTCTACTAATTTGCCTATCATGTTGATATGGGATTTTAATATTGTGAAAATTGATGAGGAGAAACTTGGAGGTGGTCTAGTTTTGCGGGTTGCTAAACAAGACATTATTCAATTTATTGATACAAATTCGTTATATGATATTCCTTTCACAGGTTCTTAGTTTACATGGCATCGTAATAGGAATGGTTTGTTATTATGGGAACATCTTGACCGGGCCCTTGTCAACCATAACTGGATGGTTGCTTTCCCAGACTTTATGGTGGTGCATCTTAAGCAAAACTATTCTGATCATGCACCCTTTCTACTAAGCACAGAGGAAGATAATAACAGGGGACCCGTGAGCTTTAGATTTCAAAGGATGTAGCTTCAACACTCCACTTTTCTCCCTATGGTGACAGAATCCTGGACAAGACCTTGCTCTTTTTTGGGTATAGCTCTAGTGTCTTATAAACTGAAAAGATTAAAGGTTGATTTAAAATTCTGGAACAAAGTTGTCTTTGGGAATATTTTTCAGAAAATCAATGAAACTCGTGACAAAAAATAGTGTCCATTCTGATCACACTCTAAATGCTAATCTCACAGCTCTAAAGGTGGAGTTAGATAGACTGCTACTACAGGAAGAGATTTATAAATGGCAATAGTTATGAGTTAAATGGTTGTCCTGTGGAGATAAGAATATTGCCTTCTTCCATGCCTCCGCTAGGCAAAAGAGATTGAAAGCTATGATTTGCAGTATCAATACCGAGGCTAGTATTCTCACCGAGGAAAATTAGTTACTAAATCTAATAATGACATGCTTTTGAAGGAAGTTTCTGATGTAGAAGTTCTTGATGCAGTTAAGGATATCTTTGAAGATTCTGCTCCGGGGCCTGATGGTTTTACTTCATCCATTTTTATTCATGCCTTGCCAGTGGTAACTGAAGATGTTGTTACGGAAGTTCGTGAATTCTTTAGGGGCAAACAACTGAATGATGTAATGGGAGCTTCTATCATTGCTTTGGTTCCTAAATATGAAAATCCCAGGACTTTTCAAAATTATAGACCTATAAGTTTATGTCAGGTATTCTACAAAATCATATCCAAAGTGGTAACCAACCGTTTGATTCTGATTTTACCTAAATTAATTTCTATGAATCAATGTGGCTTTGTTATTGGTAGAATGATCTCTGAAAATGTTGCTCTATCTTAGGAGTTAGTTCATAATCTAAATAAGCGTTCTCGAGGCACCAATGTGATAATTAAAGTAGACATGGCAAAGGCTTTTGATAGGGTCTCTTGGGGCTACTTGTTAGAAGTGTTAAAGGCATTTAGATTTGCAGATATATGGGTCTCCCTTATTAGGAATGCTATGTCTTCACCACAGTTTTCAGTTAAAATTAATGGTGTTTTAGCTAGATTTTTCACTCCATCCCTTGGGCTTAGGCAAAGCGATCCATTATCTCCATTGTTATTCATCCTCAGCGAAGAACCCCTCAGTAGGGGCCTAACAAAACTTCTGGAAAATGGTAGAACAACTCCTTATCAAGTTCCTGCCACATGTTCTCCCATATCACATCTCCTATATGCAGATGATTTCTTGGTGTTTACTAATGGTACTCGACGTAGCCTTAATAATTTAATGGGATTTCTCCGACGTTATGAACCTACATCTGGGCAGTTAATTAATGTGGCTAAAAGTTCTTTTATAGTCCACAAGCAGGTTACAACGTCTAGAAAGTGTATCATTGCAACTACAACAGTATTCAAAGAAAACTCTCTCCCGTTTACTTATCTTAGAGCCCCTCTTCATTACGGCAAACCCATCTCCTCTATGTTCACCCCGGTGCTTGATAAAATCAGGAAAAAATTAGCAGGTTAGAAAGGAAAGCTTCTATCCATGGGTGGTAAGCTCACTCTGATAAAATCAGTATTAAGTTATATACTTATCTATTTATTTTATGTGATCACCCCTCCCATAAAAGTCGTTAAAGAGATTCAAACTCTTTTTGCCAACTTTTTTTGAGGAGAATCTAAAGATAGTTTTAAACGTCATTGGGTATCTTGGAATAACATCTCTTATCTAAAAAAGGATGGAAATTTGGGTGTTCGCTCTCTCTTTGATCTAATCAAGTCGCTTCAATGTAAAATAGCATGAAGAATTATTTCTTCACACTCTCTATGAGCTGATTTCTTACGACAAAAACATCTCAGTCATCACCTAGACATGGCCAACATTCCCGTAAGTATTAAAGATTCGTCAATATGGAAACATTTTCACATCACTTCCCATTCATTTTAGAACATAGCAAATGGATGATCCGAGATTACAGTGCTCTATTCTGGTGCGATAATCGGAGGGGTTCAGGTAGTTTGTCTGCACTTGGTTGGACTATCATTTCCACAAATTTAAGACTTCATGATGTAGTTTTAAATGACAAATGGAATTTGGATAAGCTTTTTTCTTTGGGTGGTTCAGCTTTAGTGGAGGAAATTCAACGTTCACAAGTCCAACTTCGCAAAGGTACTGATGAACTAATTTGGTCCCCTTGCAGTAATGTTTATTATCTACAAGCTCAGCTTGGTCTCTTATCAGACCTACTAGATTTTCTACTCTTTTTTATAGGATCATTTGGAATCCTAACATGCCACTAAAAATTTCTATTTTTTATTGGCACCTTTGGCATAATGTAGTTCATGTGGATGAAGTGGTCTGGCGTTGTGGGGTCCCTATTGTCTCCAAGTGTCAATGTTGTTCACAGTGTTATGAAGAAACAATAGATCATGTCTTGGCAACCAATTCTACTGCTATTCAAGCATGGCAATACTTTGGAAAATTATTTGGGTTAGAGTTTTTACAAATATTTCTTGGTGGTCTGCAATGTTACTTTGGCAATCTCATTTTGGCGGGTCAACACCAGAACATCTTGTAGCTTTACTTATCGCACCTCTTCTTTCATGGGAGTTGTGGTTGGCCAGAAATTCTGCAAGAAGATGAGGTTGTAAACTTGCACAAAATTTGTGCAAAAGTTAAACGTTGGCTACACGAATTAAATTGTTTTCTTAAACCTAGGAAAATGTCTCTTCCTTCTATTTCGCGCTGGTATTACACATCCCTACAGTTCCAATACGAGTAAAAACCCCATTCTTTGTAAAATGGTACCCCCCCCCACAACATGGTTGTTACAAACTAAATATTGATGGTGTTATTACTGAAAATCCAGGCCCGACAGGTTGTTGCGGGCTGCTTCGGGATTAGCAAGGAAAGGTAATTTTCTGTTTGTATCATTCTCTGGGGGTTGGTACTAACACTCTAACAGAAGTATCTGACCTGAGAATAGGTCTCCAAATATGCTATGTCCTTGGCATAGAAAGGATTGCAATAGAAACAGATTCTAATGTGGTAGTCCATTAGTTTCATCATCAAGTTAACGTACCTTGGTCTATTCGTCTTATTTGAGAGGATATTTTGGAGCTTGCACATGTTATGTCTATTGATGTATTGCACATTTATCGAGAAGCTAACCAGGTGGTATATTCATTAGCGTGACTTGGAGCTCAATGTAGTTCAACCTTCTTAGAATCAATCTCTAGTTTCCCTATTTATTCTATTGGTTGCATTCGCTTGGATAATTGTAACTTGCCTTGTTTTCGTTTTCCATAGTTGTAATGAGGTTCTATTGTAAGGGAAGTAGTACTTCATTTTTTATTGCTTTACTTTATTTTTACTGTAAAGGAAGTAGTACTTCCCCATTTTTAGCTTTACATCATTTTAGTTGTAACCACAGTATTCCTCCACCACAAGTGAGGACATATTAATAAAATTTCGGAGGTACCGCTCTCCTTCCACTAAATATAAATATATATATATATTATATTATTTGTAAGATTGTAATTAAAAAAAGCTGAGGCAAAATTTAGAAAGAATTATTTCATTAATAATTGAAAGTACAAAAATTAAAATTTGAAAAGCAAAAATCTACTAGGCCCTATTCGATCATATCAACTTCAATGTTGTTTATTTTGTAATTGTTATCCTATTGGCCCGATGCTTATCTAGTCTTTTTTTGTTAACGATGCAACAACAAGTTTTTGTGATCACTTTTTTGTTCTTGGAACGGTGATTGATCTTTGTTTTGGCTGCTAAAAAAGTGTTAGACATCGTCTCATTATTTTATTTCTTTTGTAAATCTACTAATGCTTACTATGGTTGATCGAGTTGTTAGGTCCAATGTTGCAATTGACAATTCTGTGAACAAAAATGATTTAATTGATCATGTGTAAAAATTCAAGGACTTGGGTTGCAATTTGTATAGATGGTTTAGGCTAGGGTTTGAGTTTGGAACAAGGTAGAAGACTCGTCGGATTTTCGCTAGCTGCTCGCCAAATTGTTGCTCGAGCGTTAAAAACAGTAAGCTCGTTGCCCCTGCATCGCTTGCTTTTCGTCGAGTTGTCACTCGAGCGACAGTGTTACGTACTCAAACCCTAGATTGCGATTTTAGAGAATTTTACATGGCCTATGACACCTATTCGCCCCCAACTATAAATACAAAAGTCATGGATAAACATTAACAAGGTTGCTACATTGTGCTATCATTGAGAAATGCCTTCATAATGTCTTTGAGAGATTCAAGAACACAATTCAACTGGTGGAATCAATCATTCATTCTTGAGATTTGACAACCTAGTTTTGGGAAAACATCATATCTATGTTATCCAAAACTCTTGGTTTCCTTAACTCTTTGAGGAATGGACTCTCTCACTGGGGATTTAGAGAGATGGACTTCAAGCACAGGAAAAGTGCAGAGGTTCTTTAAATTCCACTTGAAAGAGGCAATTGGTATAAGATCAGGCGGCTCGAAGAAAACAACATATCTTGGAGGCTGCAGGAGGTTGATCGGGAAGTCTAGTGGAGTGGGTAAACAATATTCACAGAAGTAGATCGTAAGACTAGAAGATTAACAATAGATTTTATAGATTACAGGAATTATAACAATTAGAACTAGTGGAAATTACTAGATTGGAATCGCGATGTATCCCTATTTGTCTTTAGTGGAGGTAACAGGCTTGGTCCTGAAATTTTTCCCATATTGGATTTCTCCGTCAACAAATCTTGTGTTTTTACTGCTTTCCATATTATTATTGTGGCATTCAAATTTAGGGAAATTTGACTTCTATGTATAACCATCTAGAAAACTAATTAAACGTGACTTGTTGCTTTAATTAGTCAATTTCGTACATAAGGTCGAACTAGTCTAGCGTATCTAGAACTTTGACAAGTGATTAGAGATATGTCACGTAGAATGACTACGATAGTCATTCATTATGAATATCATTACTTCTAAAATTAATAGTAAGGAATTATCGAGTCATGAGTTCTCTCATATGGGTAACTAGATTAAGTTGTAAGTCCATTTGACTTGTGTCGATTGTTTAATGTGACTTTTATACCACTATTCCTCGCCCTTACAACTCCCTTATTATTGCTTTTTTTCCTAACTTGGCTTTCCGAACATGTAACTAGGATGATCATCTTTTACTTTTGTGGCCACTGCAATTTACGGTAAGATGCATTTATAATTTCTAGTTTGCTTAGAAAAAATTGCAAGTCCACTCGACAAGTTTTTTGCTAGACCTCCACTGCAGCTCGTGTCTTCACTTGTAACACGACGCACAAGTTCTTGTCCGGATAATGAAATCCGTTTTCCCGTTGAAAGCTTGTTGATTCCTTCCATGGCTGCAATATCGAGAATGACTAACAACATGCTATATTTTTTTATTTTTAAGGATTCATTGTCTTAACTAAACTACGGAGGTATCTAGAAAAAAGAAACAACAGAAATTAAGTTATTGATGTTTCATTCACTCACGACAATGATATTAATCCTTCACCTGAATAATAGTTCCCTTCTTTCTCAAGTTCATGCTCGATGGAACTGGAGTCACGTTTTATATACCTAAAATAACGATGCTTTAGGTGAATTTTGGTAAGAGGACATTTTGTATTCGTTACGAATGCCTGAAACTCCTTTTTTGTCAAGTCAGTAAACTGAATGATGCCATCTTAGACATATTAGCAAGCCGTTTTTTTGTCAAGTCATGTTAAATAATAGACAGCTGACTAATTGGATAGTTTGATTCAAACCGCCAATATAGTTTGGTGATGGCAATGAAATAAATTGAAGTTCATTGGCCATATTAACACTATGTGAAATGTGCAGTGATCATGAATTAAATTAACCAATAAGTTAATAAAAAAATTATTTCATGCCAAAATTTTCTTTGTCACGAACAAGGTGCTATGTGAAATGCATGACAATACGTTTCGATCGAGTATCAAGCATTACAAGAATATGTTTGCCTATGCAAAGTATATACGTAATTATGCATTTCCCAATTTTTAATTTCATTTTATATATTTTAAACTAATAAATAAAAATAATAATGCATTCTATAAACTTTATACATATTCTTCAAATTTATAAAAATAAAAAAATATTGCTCAAAATCATAAATAATACAATTACTTGAACTATATACATATTCTTCAATTGTTTAACAAATACATAATGCTCAATATCATAAATACTACAATTATTTGGTAATCAATTTCTATAATTAGATTAGGCATGAATATCGGTTTTAAAAAATTCTAAATATTTTCTAACTCTTTATCAAAGTTCAATTCAAACTCATTTTCATCCAAGTCATCTTGTGTGTTATCCGATGTAAGTTCATCTTCATTGGACTCTCTTATTTAGAATCCAAAATTTCTATTATCTTTTGTAGATGGTAGAATATCATTATTAAGGCCCTCCTCATCATGACAACCATCAACAATTCAAAATTGTTCTTTACTAGCATCATTTGATAGTAAAATTAGAAAGAAAAAAAACTGTAGAAAAAAGGAGACTCAATTCGGCGTAAATAGTTTGCAACTTTATGAAAAAAATTGTTATGAATTTTTATTATTTTAATTGTTAGAACCTTACAAATCGTTGTATATAATTCATGGGTTTGAGTGATTTCGGTTAGTTTGATATTTGTTGAGCTCAATTTACATTTTTTAAGCTATAAAAATGGGGTGTTATGAATGGTATGTTTATTATGTTTATTAGTGAATGACAATTATAACCTCACAGTCCTAGAAATTATTACCATTATATCACTGATTCTACCTATAAATATAAGGATTTGGTTCCTAATAAAATATACACAGGTCTATTGACTTTAATTCTCTCCTTTTTTTTCTCTCTCTTTTCATAACACGTTATGAGCACGAATCTCTCAAAATCAACGTTAATTAGTTATAAGATAATAATTTTTATAAGCAAAATCATCTATCACGTATATCAATATTAATTTGGTAACGCATGAATTTTATATATACAAATTGTCGAACGTGTAATGAATTGAACATGCCGCACGTTTTCCAAATTAATTGTGTAATGGTTTACACGTAATCCTATGTGCATGTATAGCCTTCAATTTTGTGTACTTGGAATCAATTCTACCTGTCATGAATAATGATAGCTTCTGCCATCATTCTTTATTTACAATTTGATTTAATCATTGCACGTGTCATCCTCATTTATTATTTCTGTCATGAATAATTTTTAATTGTATTCATGTATCTCTGAGTGTAAATCCGTTGAGAAAATTTAATTATTCTTCAATTTTAATTTTGAATGTGAATATGCCTTAATTTTTTAATTTTTTACTTTCTTCTTGTTTATTGTTCGATTAATTATCGTTTAATTAATCATCAAATTGTTGTTATAAAATATTGTTGCTCTTGAAGTAGCACAACAATATAATTAATATTCTTGAAGAATATTACTTGCTTCGAAAGAGTATAAATTATAATTTTCAATATTTTAGAAGAATATTGATATATTGCTTTTGAATAAGTAATAGTAAAATACAATGTGCTCCCGAATTAACACATGTTTTGAAACATATATTATTTTAAATTAATGTTTATCCCTGAGAAAAATACGTAACTTATATCATGTTGATATTGACTACTTGATTAACTATTATATATTTTTTGAAACCAATTGTATTTCTTTATTGTGTAGTTAATCAAATGGCAAACCTCACAAAACTTAAGTTTGCTGCACTAGACATTTCTAGTAAAAAACTATCTATCATGGGTACTCGATGCGGATATCCATCTTGTTTCAAAAGGTTTGGGAGAGACAATAAAAAAAAGAAAACAAAAAATCCTTGCAGGATCGTGCAAAAACACTCATCTTTATTCATCATTATCTTTACGATGGATTTAAAATTGAATATCTCACTTAGAATTATCCACAAATTTTTTGAAAAAAACTAACTGAAAGATTTTATTATCAGAGGACTATAGTCCTCCCGAAAGCCCACTATGAGTGGATATACCTTCGTTTGCAAGATTTCAAGACTATTAGTGAGTACAATTATAAACTGTTTAGAATATGTTTAAAATTAACACTGTGTGGAGAAAAAAAAATCACTGATGAAGATATGTTGGAAAAAAAATTCACCTTTCACGCCTCGAGCGTGATTTCAAAAGTACTCAGAACTTATATCTCGCCTAGTTGTTATTGAAGAAAATAATGAACTGCTGATGAAAAATCATGAATTACATCCAACTGGTTCTATAGTGGCCTGAAGTAAATTTTACTGCATTGCCTAAAGCAAATGTAATATCAAGATGTGGACGTGGACGTGGACTTGAACGGGAATTTGGTCGTGAACCTGGATGTACACATGCAATAAACTATGGACGAAATAATCAACAAAATTATAAACAACAAGACAACAATTTCAAAAGGCATAATTCAAACAAAATTAGCACATCTAAAAAGGTGCACAAAGAAAGTTGCTTTAGATGTGGAATGAAAGGGTATTGACACGTACCTGTCGTGCGACAAAATATCTTGTGGATCTCTACCAAAAATTAATCAAGGGAAAAGGAAAAGCGGGAACAAATTTCACTGATTATGATGGTTCGATTGATGTGATTCATCTGAATGTCTCCAATTTATTTGTCGATCCAAATGAAAATATTCACCATTTAATTAGGGGTGGTGTGATAGAAGATATATATTAGATAAATTTCTATGTTTCTAGTACTTTCCTTTACTTTAGAAATTTAGTTTGAAATATGCTTTTACTTTTTGCCAAAAAAAAAAAAAAAAATTGAACTTTATTATGCATCGTTAATTCCACAGTATTAATTATGTTTAACTTTTTAAATTTAAATTCAAGTTTTTTTTAAAAATATATTTATTTTGTTATAGATTCATGATATATTGTCAAGACACCTGCTTAATTGATAGTGAAACTACGCATACTATTTTTCAAGACAAAAATTATTTTTTGGACTTAACATCAAAAGAAAATAATGTTAATACGATATCAGGTGCATCGAATATCGTTGAAGGCTTCAGAAGAGCTTGTATTATTTTACCAAATAATATAAAATTATATATTGATGATACACTTTATTTTAGCAAATCCAGAAGAAATTTGCTTAATTTTAAGGATATCCGCTGCAATGGATATTATATTGAGACGATGTAAGATTATAATGTTGAATATCTTTGCATAATTTCTTTTGTTTCTAGTCGGAAGCGGATAAAAAAAACTTCATGCACTCCTATCTGACATGTATTATACATTTATAAAAACGGTTGAATCAAATAATGTCATGAACTAGAAGTTCGTTGATCCAAAAAATTTTATACTTTGACATAATCGACTTGGACATCCTGGAAGTATAATGATGCATCGAATAATAAACAACTCACATGGACATCCTCTAAAAAATCAGAAGATTCTTTTACCTAATGATTATTCATGTGTAGTTTGTTCGCAAGATAAGTTAGTCATTAGACCTTCGACCACAAATGTCAATATTGAATCTCTAATTTCTTAGAAAGAATTCATAGAGATATGTGTGGGCCAATACACCAATCATGTAGACCATTTCGTTATTTTATGATACTAATTGATTCTTCTACTAGATGGTCACATGTTTGCCTACTTTCTACTAGAAATGTAGCATTTGCTAGACAACTTGCTAAGATCATAAAATTACGAGGGTAATTTCTCGTTACTCAATTAAGACTATTCGTCTTGACAATGTTGGTGAATTTAGATCACAAGCAATTGATAATTATTGTATGTCAATTAGGATTATAATTAAACATTCAGTTGTGCATGTCCATACATAAAATGGTTTAGCATAGTCATTTATTAAACGTCTACAACTTATTGTTAGACCATTACTTATGAAAACAAAACTCACAGCTTCTATATAGGTCATACCATATTACATGTTACATTATTGGTTCGTATAAAACCAATTGCCTATTATCAATATTCACATTTACAGCTTGTATTTGGTTATGAATCTGATATTTCTCACCTACGAGTTTTTAATTGTGCTGTCCAAGTCCTTATTTCACCCCCACAATGTACTAAAATAGGTCTCCAATGAAGACTTGGGATTTACGTGGGTTTTGATTCACCATCCATTATTAGGTATCTTAAACCTCTAACGGGTTATTTATTTACTGTACGTTTTGCAGATTGTCATTTTGATGAAACGATTTTCCCATTTTTGGGAGGGAAAAAACTACATTCTGAAAAACAAGGTAATTCTTGAAATGAAACAACTCTATCTTATTTTGATCTCCGCAACAATCAATGTGAGCAAGATGTTGAAAAAACCATCCATTTGCAAAGAGTTGTAAATCAATTACCTGATGTATTTGTTGACACGAGGAAAGTAACAAAGTCATATATACCGTTAGAAATTATTTCAGCAAAAATTGATATCACTGTAGGTCAATCTGCTATAGCAAATGAATCTTACATACGCCAAAAGCATGGTCAACCATTTGGTTCAAAAGATTTTGTACCTAGAAAAAAAAAGTGCAAGAGAAAAACCAACCAAATCAGAAGAAGTAACATTAGAAAAGAAAATAATGAGATTTCAATAAATTATATATTATCTCATAAATTATGAGAACGGAATAATGTTGTTATAGACAATATTTTCGCATTTAATGTGGCTCCTGATATTATGTAAAATGAGGATCATGAACCACAATCAGTTAAAGACTGTCAAAATAGAAATGATTGGCCAAAATAGAAATAAGTCATACAGGCGGAATTGAATTCCTTAAAGAAACGAAAAGTGTTTGAACATGTAGTTTCAACACCTGAAAATGTAATCCATGTAAGATACAAATGAGTTTTTGTACAAAAGTGAAATGAATATATCATAATTACAAGATACAGAGTTCGACTAGTAGCTCAAGGTTTCTCATAAAAACCATAAATCAATTATGAGGAAACATATTTTCTCGTAATGGACATCATCACTTTTAGATTTTTTATTAATTTAACAGCGTCACAAAAACTTTATATTACAAAGATCATTATATGGATTAAAACAATACGAACGCATGTGGTATAATCGTCTTAGTGAATATTTGTTAAATGATGGTTATAAAAATGACGATATCTACCCATATTTTTCATAAATAAGACAAATGTTGGATTTACAATTATGACAGTTTATGTTGATAATTTAAATTTAATTGGAACTCTTGAAGAGCTCAACAAAACTGTTGATTATTTGAAAAATAAATTTGAGATGAAGGATTTAGGAAAAATCAAATTTTGTCCCGGATTGAAGATTGAACATTTCACAAAATGATTATTTGTTCATCAATCTATATACACAGAAAAAATTTAAAATGTTTTTTAGATAGATAATGCACATCCATTGATATCACCTATGGTTGTTCGATCATTTGATAAAAAAAATGATCAATTTCGTCCACTTGAAGATGAGAAAAATATTCTTGATCGTGAAGTACCATATCTTAGTGCAATTGAAGTAATAATCTATCTTACAAATTGCATTCGACCCGACATAGTTTTTCTGTAAATCTCCTTGCAAGATATAAATCTACACCAACTCAAAGAAATTGGAATGGTGTTAAACATATTTTTGTTAGCTAAATGGTACTATTGATTTGAGATTATTTTATTCTCAAAGGTCAAGAAACATATTTTTAGTTGGATATGCAGATGCAAATTATCTATGTGACCCACATGAAGCTAAATCACAGAGAAGATGTGTTTACACGCCGAGAAACTGCTATATCATGGAGATCTGTAAAGCAATATTTGACAGCAACATCCTCAAATCATTCTGAAATTATTGTAATCCATGAATCATGGCAAGAATGTATATGGTTGAGGACCCATCATATCGAAGTATCATGCGGTTTAATTTCAACAAATGATAGTCCAACAATTTTCTACAAAGACAATAGAGTTTGTATTGCACAACTTAAAGGAGGCTATATCAAAGGTGACAAGACGAAACATATTTCTCCAAAATTCTTTCATACAAATGAGTTTCAGAAGAATGGTGACATCGATATTCAACAAATTCGCTCAAGTGACAATGTGACCGATTTATTCACAAAAGCACTACCAGCATCTATATTCAAAAAATTAGTTTATGAGATTGGAATGCGTTGACTAAAATATTTTCAGTTATTAACATCAAAGGGAGTAGTTGTACTCCTTTTCCTTCGCATAGGTTTTATCCCACTGGATTTTCCTAGCAAAGTTTTAATGAGGCAACATTTAATACTCCAAAATAATTGTACTCTTTTTTCTTCGTTTGATTTTTTTTGTCACATTGGGTTTTTATCAAACAATATTTTAACGAAGCAGATATTTTATAATTTGTCATTCAATGAGAGTGTTATGAATGGGTTAATTAGTTAATGAAAATTATACCCCCGTAACTCTAGAATTTATTATTATTGTGTCTCTAATTCTTACCTATAAATATAGGGTTTTGATTTTTAATAAAATACACACAATTCTATTGACTTTAATTCTTTTTTTTTTCCTCTTTTCATAACAGGGCGAACTTTGTTAGGCTAATTTTGACACAGTTTGTAAAAAAAAAAAGGCATGTGCATTTTGACTTTTAAGCGTACGAAATGGGTTGACTGCATTATTACGTGCATACCCCATATACGAGTCATTTCAAGAAAACATCGAACATATGCGAGTATATGCAAAGCATATGCGGACATTTTAAAACACTAGTTATGAATATGGAAAGTTTTAATTAGGATATTCTGTAGTCGGTTAATTAGTTCAAATTAGTAATGGGACCATATCTTTGCATTGAGTAATTTCTTCTAATAGAATCCTAAGTGCATATTCTTCTAATTTGGAATTATTCCTGTGATAGAGTGATGAAAATTACATAAAGGGCATGTGTCAAAATAATAGCTAGACAGCATGAAAAGTTGGTGAAACATTCAGATGTCGATCATGACCGTGATTTCCTTTTTTTGGCAGCAGAATAGATTTTCGATGTGTTTCCCTGAAAAAATTATGGGGTGGGTGGGAGATGGCCATCTTCCTATCAGGGTTAAGGTGTCAACTGAGCATCTCAGCGGCGAGATTGAATACCCGGATCGAATCAGAGTTAGCGGGATTGTTGCCCAGTTAAGATACGAACAAGAGGCATGCATTCGGTTGTCAATCACGACCTTGGGAAAAGAAGACCAACCGTCAAACTCTCACTAATTTCAATATTTTTTGACACATCACCCACCACCTCTCTTATTATGCCCTATTTGATGAGGATTAAAATTTTATTTTTAATAAATTTTGATAAAAATAGATAAAATATAGAATTAAAAAGTTGTGTATTTCATAAAATATATTAAAGGAAATTACAACAGGTGTCACTTTTCTCTTTTGTAAATACAAAAAAGTCACCTTTTGAAAGTTATTTCAAAAATGTTACTTTAGGACATTTTTGCCCTTTGAAAAATTTTTAATACCTTACAGATCCTGTACTTTATTAAGGCATGAAATGATGGAAAATCATACTTACACTGTGTGAAATGTCAAGATTGAATTGACTGAAGCGGGTTTAGAAAAAAAAACAAAAAAGGGTAAAACAAAAAAACGAAGGGAAGAAAAAAGAAACCAATCGTCTCCCTCTCTCACTTGCCCTTAAACCCTAAACTTCCTCCCTCTCTCACTTGCCCCAAAAATCACCCGACTTGAACTCAAAGAAAATTACTGAACACATAGCCAAGGAAATCGCCAAGCACGTAAATCCGATGGAGAAGTGCATCAGACTTCTTTGCCACAGCCTCCTCCGCAGGCGATGACCCATCATCTACATACCACATTGTAAACTCACTGACTTGCTCTCCTACAGGATCAACCACCGGCGCCTCTCACTCTTGTCTCTCGCCTTCCAGGACCTAACTCAAAATATTTCTGTAAGTTTTTGTTTACTTTTATTTTGTTATTTTGAATTTTGAATTTTTGTTGATGGTGTGTGTTTTATGATTTTATGTTTACAATGTGTTATTTTTAAACATCTGGTTAAGGTATACGATAATTGTTGCTTAGAACATGCATTTGCGTAATCGATTGTAGGCCGAATGTTTGTGACCAACCTAATGTGACCATTCGATTCATTTAAAACATTTTCAGTTAACATCAAAGGCCATGGCGATTTTTTAGTCTTTTACTTGCACATTTCTGTCTTTAATGAAGTTGAAGAGCCAAGGGTAAATTTATAGATTTATAACTGAGCATTAAGAGAAACTCTATCAATGTTAGAGTTTTATATCAAATCCAAGCTCGTCTAGGATTAATGTTACAATCTACCAGTAGTTAGTAATTGTCACTCTTAGTCCCCCACCGTAAGATAAAATTTTTAAATGCATTATATTGTTTGTTCTCTTTATTTGTCTAGAGTGATTAAGAATTTTGCACTAGATTTGAATGGATTTACTCATTCCCAAGTGAGGTTTAGGGAGTCTGTTCTTTTATGTAACGCCCCAACCCCTAGTGGACCGGAACGCTACTTACTTTACTTAACTTAACCGGTGGTTTAGTAACAAGTGTACATATCTTAGCGGAAGCTTAAATCTTAACAAACATTCTTTTTGAAATATATTGGATTAAATAACTTTATAACTTTCCAAAATCACGAAATATAATTTATTTGACGAAATCATGACTTGTTCAAGATACTCAAAAGAAATAACGTTGGAAATAACATTTGAAACATTAAAGACTTTAAATCTAAATCACTTGTTCACCGGGTTCCCATAGGCTTATTGCATCTCCTTCCATCTCTTCCATCATCCAACCCGGTGCATCAACATTCAATCTGTAGATATAGGGTAGAAACCCGTGAGTTGAAAACTCAATAGGCGCATAGGTGCAATCGTGATTAAGCTAAGCATTTCATAACAATTAACATTAGAACTTCCATAAAACATGCCGTACCCGGAGGTACCATTTGACATGAAAATGTATGCCGTACCAACGGAACCATTTGACATGAAAGGTGCATGCCGAACCGAAGATACCATTTGACACACAACATTAACCTTTAAATGTATGCCGCACCGACGGAACCATTTGACATGAAAGGCACATGTCGAACCGATGATACCATTTGACACACATTAGCCTTTAACATAGAACATTACTTGCTAGAAATTATAACTTAAACACGTATAACAACTTTATGCACCTCTACCTACCTCGATTTTGATGCTTGATGAACTTTGAAAAGAACTTTGAAAAACTTTGGATGAACTTCAAAACTTTGACGAAGTTTGTACGTTTAGGCATTTCTTTGTTGTTTGAAAACACCTTTTGAAATCAAAAAAACCTTCTTGCAGAATATTTTTGCCCACCCTTAAAACTTCTGGAAAACACTTTGAAAAATCACCTTCCTTTTCTCTCCCAAACTCTCTATTTTTCTCTCAACTTTTGAAAGCAAATTGGAAGTGCTTTTGGTGTGAAAAATCAAATGAGTGAAGAGGGTATTTATAGGTGAGGTTTGGGGTGGGTGAAATGTCATATTAAATAGAGTAATTAAGTAGTGCAAGTAGTGGCCATTAATTCAAAAAAAATCGTGGGTTTTTCTGCTTTTCCGGTCGACCGGTTGTCCGGTTGTCACTGCACAGTTTTCAGTATTTTTATCATAACTTTTTCTCCTGATATCCAATTGAGGTGATTCAAATTGCGTTGGAAAGCTAACTCAAAGAGCTACAACTTTTATTCAGATATTATTTTCAAATTCGAATGTTTTATATGTCGAAAATGGGTCTCAAAGGAGACTAAAAATATTTGAAGTGTACTTTTAGCCATAAAATGAAATACTTTGCATTCCGTCCAATCTTCATCAAATTATTTTTAAGAAAATATTTTATAAACATCATTTTACCTTTAAACATGTATTGGACTATCTTTTGGGCTTATATTTCCTTTATTGGGCCTAATGTGAAGTTAATCACACAATTATGGGCCTAGCTTTATAGAAAGATTTGGGCCTCTACATCCCTCCTCCCTTATATAAATTTCGTCCTCGAAATTTACCTTACAATTGGGCAAGGAGTGCGGGATACTTGACTTTAACTTCTTCTTCCTTTTCCCACGTAGCTTCTTCCATTCCGTGATTATTCCACTGTATCTTAACCAGTTGAATCTCTTTATTTCTTAGCTTATGCACTTTTCGATCCAGTATCTTAATTGGTGATTCCTCATAAGATAAATCCTTTTGTACTTCTAGGGTCTGATAACTTATCACATGATTAGGATCGTGCACGTATTTCTTTATCATTGATACGTGGAACACATTGTGTACTACTGACAATTCAGGTGGCAAAGCTAATCGGTAAGCCACGTTCCCAACCTTATCAAGTATCTCGAAAGGTCCAATATACCTGGGTCGTAGCTTGCCTTTCTTTCCAAATCTAAGTACACATTTCATTGGTGCTACCTTTAGAAAGACTTTGTCTCCCACTTGAAACTCTAAATCCTTTCTTCTCGTGTCAGCATAGCTCTTCTGCCGATCCTGTGCTGCCTTTATCCTTGCTCGGATCAGATCGATCGCTTCAACTATCCTTTCAACTATTTCTGGTCCCAAAATTCTCTTCTCCCCGACTTCGTCCCAATGAATAGGGGATCTACATCTTCTTCCATAGAGAGCTTCATACGGTGCTATTCCAATAGTTGTTTGAAAACTATTGTTATACGCAAATTCTACTAGGGGTAAGTATGACTCCCAACTACCACCTAGATCCAAAACACATGCTCTCAACATGTCCTCTAAAGTCTGGATGGTCCTTTCAGACTGTCCGTCAGACTGCGGGTGATATGCTGTACTGAAATTCAGCTTCGTTCCCATAGCTGCTTGTAGGCTTTTCCAGAATTTAGATGTAAACCTTGGGTCTCTATCAGACACAATAGACACAGGTACATCGTGTATCCTTACTATTTCTTTTATGTACAATTGTGCCAACTGGTCCATACTGAAAGTCATTTTCATTGGAAGAAAATGAGCTGCCTTCGTCAATCGGTCTACTATAACCCATATAGCATTGTGTCCTTTTGCTGACTTGGGAAATCCAACCACAAAATCCATTGTGATGTTTTCCCATTTCCATTTAGGTATCTCTAAAGGATTCAGCAATCCTGCTGGTCTTTGGTGTTCCGCCTTAACCTGCTGACATACTATGCATTTATGCACGTACAGTCCGATACTCCTTTTCATGTTTCTCCACCAGAATGTATCACGAAGGTCTCGATACATTTTCGTACCACCGGGATGTGCGGTGTACGGGGTGCAATGAGCTTCTTTTAATATCTCGTTCCTCAAATCCTCATTCTTAGGCACGCAGATTCTTCCTTTAAACATCAGTGCTTGGTCTGCGGCTATTCCAAAATCTTTCCTCTTATCTGTTCCAACTTCTTCCTTGATCTTCATCAAGAACAGGTCATTACCTTGTGCTTCTATAATTCGCTCTCGAAGAGTAGGTCGAATTGTCAAAGCTGCTAATTTCCCTGTGACTTATCTTGGTGTGGTAACCACCTCAATCTTCAATCTTTCCAAATCCTTGTCTAACTCTATTTGACAAGTGAGTAGTGACGTCAACTGTCCCGTCAATTTCCTACTCAAGGCGTCGGCCACCACATTTGCCTTACCTGGGTGGTAGTGAATGGTGCAGTCGTAATCATTCACTAACTCTAACCATCGTCTTTGTCTCATGTTTAGTTCCTTCTGTGTGAAGAAATATTTTAAGTTCTTATGATCCGTATAAATTTCACACTTACTTCTGTACAAGTAGTGTCGCCATATTTTCAATGTGTGTACTACCGCCGCAAGCTCTAAATCATGCGTCGGGTAGTTCTACTCATGCTTCTTCAATTGCCTTGAAGCATAGGCTACTACTTTTCCATTCTGTATCAGTACACATCCTAGCCCTTGCTTGGACACATCACTGTATATAACAAACCCTCTGTTCCCTCAGGTATTGTTAACACAGGCGCAGATATCAGCCTCTGCTTAAGTTCTTGAAAACTCTTCTCACAGATATCCGTCCATTGAAATTTGACTCCCTTTTTTGTAAGTTGCGTCATTGGGCTAGCTATCTTGGAAAATCCTTCAATAAACCTTCGATAATACCCGGCCAATCCTAGAAAGCTCCGTCCTTCACCAGCATTAGTCGGCGCCTTCCAGCTAGTTACTACTTCCACTTTTGCTGGATCTACTTCAATCCCTTGGGCAGTGACTACATGTCCAAGAAATTCAACTCGTTCAAGCCAGAATTCACACTTCTTGAATTTGGCATAAAGTTTATCCTTGCGTAGCACCTCTAGGGCTACTCTTAGATGCTCTTCATGTTGCTCCTTACTTTTGGAGTATATCAAAATGTCGTCAATAAAGACTATGATAAATTGATCTAAATACTGATGAAATACTCGATTCATCAAATCCATGAATACTGCTGGTGCATTGGTTAATCCAAATGGCATCACCGTAAACTCGTAGTGTCCATAACGAGTCCTGAAAGCTGTCTTAGGTATATCCTCTGTCTTCACTTTTAATTGATGGTACCCAGATCGTAAATCGATCTTGGAAAATACCTTGGCTCCTTTCAGTTGATCTAAGAGATCCTCGATTCTTGGGAGTGGGTACTTATTCTTGATGGTTAATCGATTCAACTCTCTGTAATCGATACACATCCTCATGCTTCCATCTTTCTTCTTCACGAACAACACTGGCGCACCCCATGGAGATACGCTTGGTCGTACGAATCCCATATCAAGGAGTTCCTATATTTGCTTCCTTAACTCTTGTAGTTCCTTCGGAGCCATTCTATATGGGGCTTCCGACATTGGTGCCGCTCCAGGAATTAGTTCTATGGTGAATTCCACTTGCCTATCTGGTGGAATACCAGATAGCTCTTCTGGAAACACATCTTTGAACTCCCGTACTACTGGTACGTCCTCAATCTTTACTGTCTCCTGTTTTCCTCCTAGGATATTTACCAAATATCCTTGACAAGCTCCTTTTCTCAACATCTTCTCAGCTTGTAAAGCCGATACTAGTCGAATAAAAGGTTTCGTCTTGATTCCAAAGAAAGAAAATGGTTCCTCTCCTGGTTTCTGAAATAATATTTCATTTTCCTTACATCGGATGGTGGCATAATTACTACCCAACCAATCCATGCCTAGTATTACATCGAAGTCATTCATCTCTATCATGTATAAGTCTGCTTCCATAGGTCTTCCCTCAACTTCAATACTAACGGATTTGGCTATCTTATCAGTACCCAAAGGGTTACCTGTAGGGATACTAACTTCTAATATGCCTTCCGATTTATCACAAGTAATACTAGACTTAGCCATAAAAATCGTCGATGCAAAGGAGTGCGTAGCTCCTGAATCAAATAGTACATAAGCAGACATATTAGCTATCAACAGAGTACCTGCTATGACGTTCAAGTTCTCCTCCGCCTCCTTTTGAGTCAGTACAAAAACTCGTGCTTTTCCCTTCTGATCTTGATCCTTGCTGTCATCATTTTTCGGTGCAGACAAGGGACAATCCCTGATGATATGTCCTGGCTTCCCGCATCGGTAACAAACATTCTTCCCTTGCAGACATTCGCCACGATGTGTCCTTCCACACTTAGCACATGGCGCAATGACTGGCACTATGCTCTTATTGGCATTGGCTCCGCCATTAGCCCTCTTGTTCTGCCACTTGCTTTTTCCTTTATCTTGGTCGTTCCACCTTCGTTTCCTAAACTGCCATTTATCTTGTCGGTTGTCCAATTGAACCTATTTCTCCGCATTAGCCTTCTGATACCAGATTGCATGAGCTCGTTCCAATATTCCACTGTAAGACGTGAAATCGTGGGACATAAGGATCATACTCATGTTCGAGTTCAGCCCTTGCTCGAACCTTCGTATTTTCTTGGCCTCCGCGTCTACCAAATGTGTAGCATACCTTGAGAGTTGGTCAAACTTCCGTTCATACTCCGTCAGGGTCATGGTTCCCTGTTTGAGTTGAAGAAATTCGCCCTCCTTGAAATCCCTTAGAGATTGAGGAAAGTACTTATCCATCACTTCCTCCTTGAACTGTTCCCATGTTAGCGCCAATTGTTGCTCCGGAGTCCTAGTTCGAGACATTGATTCCCACCAGTGACTTGCATCACCGGAGAACATAAACTCAGCACACTGGACTTTTTGAGCGTCCGTGCACCCTATCAATCGGAATATTCTCTCCAACTTGCGAAACCACTCCTTGGCTGCAAGTGGATCAGTTGCTCCATTGAAAGTAGGGGGCTTGTGCCTTCGAAATTGTTCGACCACTGAAGCATGGGTTTGAACAGCATTAGGAGCTAGTGCTAGGGGTTGAGCTTGGTTAGGGTTTTGTCTGCCTAGGTCTTGCACTGCTTGGAGGAGATCTCTTATCAGGTTGTTCTGGTTGGCTCGCGACATTTTCCTACGGATAAGATGTAAGGTTTCTTATTAACTTCTTTTTTTTTTATAAGGAAGAAAGATAAGATCTTTATTTCTCATACTTCTTGAAATCAGGATACATCATAGCATGAAAGAAGACATCATAAGGAAATGGGAATATCTAGATCTCTAATCCCTATGAGTTTTACGAAGCTTCCTTGGTGGAGCTTCATCTTCGGAAGAATCTTCCGCCTCAGGCCCGGACTCTATATCTATCACCACTTGTGGTTCTAGTTCAGGCTCCTGCTCCTCCTCGGGTTCCTCTTCAGGGTCTTCTTCCTCAGCCACAGGTTCTTCCTCAGGCTCCTCATGGATTACATCATCCCATAAGTCTATCAGGGCATGGCAATATCTCTCGAACTCGAACAAGTTTGGGTTGCCTTCTAACATCTCATCTCTAACTGTGACTCCCATATCTCCCCATTGAGGTGGGAGGGAATGTATTAGGTTATTTATGGCTTCAATATGGGTGATCTCCATACCAGCATTAACCGCCCTCATGCATCGTTCATAGATGTCATGTACATGATCGCTAAGCGGTCGGTTATGATCCGTTACATAGTTCTCATAAGCATGGATAGCAATTCTACGGTTTAAATCTGTCCTATAAGCCCTAGCCGTAGTCTTCCTTGCCGTTTGTAAATATCTAACCATTCTGTCACATAAATGCTCAATTATGCCTTTTATCACATAACATCATAACATACATTTCCTTTATGCCCATAACTTTAAGTTTTAGCCCAAGTCCAATACATATCTTTGAAACAACACATTTAACTTTAACATAAACATATACTTGAAAATGTGTCATAACTTATCAAAGCATCAAATCATAACTTCCATAAAAATAACTTCCATAACTTTAAACTTTGCACATACCTGGGCTGTAGGATGAGATTCAATGGATGAATGCAATATGCCATGGAATACCTTAAACTTTCAATTTTTGTTTTTTTTTGTTTTGAAAACATACTTGGTCTACAGAACCGGTTTAAAAACCATTGCTCTGATACCACGCTGTAACGCCCCAACTCCTAGTGGACCGGAACGCTACTTACTTTACTTAACTTAACCGGTGGTTTAGTAACAAGTGTACATATCTTAGCGGAAGCTTAAATCTTAACAAACATTCTTTTTGAAATATATTGGATTAAATAACTTTATAAATTTCCAAAATCACGAAATATAATTTATTTGATGAAATCATGACTTGTTCAAGATACTCAAAAGAAATAACGTTGGAAATAACATTTGAAACATTAAAGACTTTAAATCTAAATCACTTGTTCACCGGGTTCCCATAGGCTTATTGCATCTCCTTCCATCTCTTCCATCATCCAACCCGGTGCATCAACATTTAATCTGTAGATATAGGGTAAAAACCCGTGAGTTGAAAACTCAATAGGCGTCATAGGTGCAATCGTGATTAAGCTAAGCATTTCATAACAATTAATATTAGAACTTCCATAAAACATGTCGTACCCGGAGGTACCATTTGACAGGAAAATGTATGCCGTACCAACGGAACCATTTGACATGAAAGGTGCATGCCGAACCAAAGATACCATTTGACACACAACATTAACCTTTAAATGTATGCCGCACCGACGGGACCATTTGACATGAAAGGCACATGCCGAACCGACGATACCATTTGACACACAACATTAACCTTTAACATAGAACATTACTTGCTAGAAATTATAACTTAAACACGTATAACAACTTTATGCACCTCTACCTACCTCGATTTTGATGCTTGATAAACTTTGAAAAGAACTTTGAAAAACTTTGGATGAACTTCAAAACTTTGACGAAGTTTGGACGTTTGGGCCTTTCTTTGTTGTTTGAAAACACCTTTTGAAATCACAAAAACCTTCTTGCAGAATATTTTTGCCCACCCTTAAAACTTCTGGAAAACACTTTGAAAAATCACCTTCCTTTTCTCTCCCAAACTCTCTATTTTTCTCTCAACTTTTGAAAGCAAATTGGAAGTGCTTTTGGTGTGAAAAATCAAATGAGTGAAGAGGGTATTTATTGGTGAGGTTTGGGGTGGGTGAAAGGTCATATTAAATAGGGTAATTAAGTAGTGCAAGTAGTGGCCATTAATTCAAAAAAAATCGTGGTTTTTCTGCTTTTCCGGTCGACCGGTTGTCCGGTTGTCACTGCACAGCTTTCAGTATTTTTATCATAACTTTTTCGTCTGATATCCAATTGAGGTGATTCAAATTGCGTTGGAAAGCTAACTCAAAGAGCTACAACTTTTATTCAGATATTATTTTAAAATTCGAATGTTTTATATGTCGGAAATGGGTCTCAAAGGAGACTAAAAATATTTGAAGTGTACTTTTAGCCATAAAATGAAATACTTTGCATTCCGTCCAATCTTCATCAAATTATTTTTAAGAAAATATTTTATAAACATCATTTTACCTTTAAACATGTATTGGACTATCTTTTGGGGTTATATTTCCTTTATTGGGCCTAATGTGAAGTTAATCACACAATTATGGGCCTAGATTTATAGAAAGATTTGTCTTGGACATCTCTAGTTTCTTTTCTCAGATTCTGCTCTATTTTCGACCTTCAGACATAATAGATATTCACGCTCACTAGAGCAATATAACAGCCTCAATAAACTCCCATCACTACCAGCTATGAATCTGATAATCAATGGTTCTTGGTAAAAATTTTGTTCCTTAAACCGCCCCCAAATGTTCCTTAAACATAATTTTCTCCCTCAACCACACAACATAATTATCCCTTAAAAACAATGATTTTTATGCCAATAATAAAAAAAAACTAAAGGATTACTGAAAAGATAGGTGGATACACTTTAAAGTTCATAACTGGAAAATGAAGAAACTAAAAAAATGGCTGCATTTAAGGAAGTGCTAACATTAGTAAACAATTAGTAGCCTTTGTTTCAACAAGTAAATGTTCCAAGACAACTCTTTCTGGAAACTAAACGCTAATTACAAGAAGACAAGACAGTAGAACCATGCAAAATACCAAAATGTTCAAAGGGGAGGAAATAGTATATCAGTACAATCCATATGATTATCACTACTTTCCCAAAGTAACAAACAATAAAAGCCAAAAAGTACCATTACAAGTGGATCAGTATATGTTAGACGGCGAGTTTACATAATCTTATGCAAACCCTATATAACAAAATGAAAAATTAGATCCATACTCGATCAGATTCATCAAGGTTTAAATCTTATTACGATAATAAAACAAATTAAGGTGTAAAAATGATGCAGAAAAGCGTAGAGAGAATTACAAACAAAAGAGCAAGCAAGAGAAATTAATACGCTTACTGCCAAAACTTATAGTTTGATTCTTCAAAAAAGGGGGATAGAATTAATATGTAATTCAACAATCACTCTTACGCCTATTTGTCACAAACTAGTAATATACTCAAGGCTAACGTGAAGACTTCATTTAAACTCCATAATTTCAGTTTTATTTTAAATGTATTTTGTTACAGTTGTTTAAATTAGTCAGTTTACTGTGGCTGATGTCACATTGTATTTTTATATTCTAATGTAATCTTCCTTGCACCTTGATATACGCTGGTGCATGCCTTGAGGTGTGAGAGATCAATCAAGAAAATTTTAATTCAATCAAAGAGATTTCTCTCTTTCTCAGCTTCTCTTCTCTCTCCCTGTGTTTGCATTGTTCCAGCATTAACATAATCAAAAGGATCGAGTTGATCCATTGTTAATCTTGCAAAGGATATTGCAAGTGTTTGATCAAAGCTTATTCTCATCTTGGAATATAGTTAACAAGTGGTATCAGAGCCTTTGGATCGTTGGAAAAGGGACCCAGAAGAAGGAGGAGGAAGAAGAGTTCGAAACTAGTAGCTGAAGAGGAAGAAATCAATATACGATAAGTGAAGGAAACCGGTAAGCTGATATCTGGTATTTAAATCAAAATCCATTCTTGCATCATGATATACGGTAAGCATCTCATATCCGGTATCTCCAAATACAGTATCTTCAAAACCGGTATTTCAATATCCGGTAACCTTTTATATCTGATATCTATTACATACCGTATTTCTATATCCGGTATCTGCCGTCAATATCCGGTAAGTTCAATTCTACCAAATCCAGTAAGCTGCTATAAAATTCGGTAAGTTCCTTGAATCCGGTATTGTTATATACGGTATTTCAGTGTTAAAATGTCTGGGTCAAGCTCATCTTCACTACCATTACCTGCTATGTTCATTGGTGAAAATTATGACTTTTGGTCAGTTAAAATGAAGGTATTCTTGATGGCACACGACCTTTGGGATGTGATTGAACAAGGGTATGATAAACCTGATGCTGAAGGAAATTACACTGCTGCTCAATTAAAGAAACAAAAAGATCAGTCTATGAAGAACATGAAAGCCTTAGAATCAGTAAGCTTCATTAGCTCATGAAAAGAAGGCTGAGGATCATCTAGTCCTGGCATTTCATATGACCAATATGATGGAGAAAGATTTATGGTTTATTGACAGTGCTTGCACAAATCACATGACAAACAATGAGGAGATATTTTGCAACTTGAATCCAGATTGCAAAGCTACAATCAAGATGGGAAATGGTGAAGTTGTATCTGCCAAAGGAATAAGAACCATAGCAGTTCAAACCAAGAAAGGTATGAGGTATATTGACAATGTTTTACTTGTACCTGGTTTGAGTTCTAATTTGTTAAGTGTTGGACAAATGGTTCAAAATGGTTATTCATTGCATTTTAAAGATCATTTATGCAAGATACATGATTCAAATAATGTTGAGATTGCTTGTATGCTATGAAGAATAAACGTTTCAGTATTTATTGGCAAAATGTGATTGCAAATGCTGCTGAGATTAACTTTGATGAATCAAATCTGTGGCATAAGATGTATGGTCATTACAAATTTAGATCCTTAGCCAACCTACACTCTCAAAGGTTGGTGAGGGATTTTCCTGTAATTCAAGAACTAGGAGGAGTTTGTCGGGTTGCAATTATGGAAAGATGCATAGAGAGGCATTTCCAACTGATGGAGCTTGGAGAGCAATACAGAAATTACAACTGGTACATACTGATATCTGTGGACCTATGAGTTGTACTCTTTATTGATGATTGCACAAGAATATATTGGGTGTAGTTCATGGAAAATAAATCTGATGTGTTTCACATGTTTAAAAAAGTTCAAAACCTTAGTTGAAGGACAATCATGCTCGAAAATTCAAGTGTTAAGGTCTGTTAATGGCAAGGAATATACATCGAAGATGTTTGATCAATTTTGTGAAGAAAATGGGGTACATCACCAGCTTACAGTTTCTTACACTCCACAGCAAAATGGAGTGGCTGAAAGGAAAAATAGATCAGTGATGGAGATGGCTAGAAGTATGCTAGTTGAGTGCCAAAGAATATCTGGGCTGAGGCTGTGTATACTTCAGTCTATTTGCAAAATAGATTGTCAACTAAAGTTGTGAAGGGCAAGACTCCAATTGAGGCTTGGAGTGGTGTGAAACCTACATCAAAACACCTCAAGGTGTTTTGATCTTTGTGCTACATCCATGTTCCAGATCACAAGAGGAATAAGTTGGATAACAAAACTGTGAAAGGAATTTTCCTTGGCTATAGTTCTTAAAAGATTATAAAGTGTATAACCTGGAAACTGAATGTATTGCAGTCTCGAGGGATATAAAAGTTGATAAAAGTGCAAAGTGGAATTGGGAAGATCTAGTGGCAGAACCAGAAGCTCAGCCACAGTAATTGAGTCTAGTGCTTCAAATGATGGACTATCTGAGTCCATTTCCTGCTCTTGTCCACCTCTTAGAGGTACTAGACCATTGAATGAAGTTTATGAAAGGTGTTATATGGCCATTGTTGAGCCAAACAACTATGAAGAAGCTGCCAAGCATCTTGAATGGATTGATGCAATGGAGGAAGAGATGAAAATAATTCAAAAGAATGATACTTAGATGTTGGTGCCAAGACCAGTAGATAAGAAAGTAATTAGAGTGAAATGGATTTACAAAGCCAAAGTAAATCCTGATAATTCGATTTATAAGTACAAGGCTAGACTTGTAGTCAAAGGATTTTCTTAAGAAAGTGGAGTTGATTACTTCGAAACCTTTGCTCCAGTAGCAAGACATGATACAAACTGATTGCTTTAGCAGCTCAAAGAAAGTGGAAAATTCATCAGTTAGACATCAAGTCAGCTTTCCTCAATTGTGAACTCGAGGAAGATGTTTTTGTGGAACAACCTGATGGCTTTATCTCAAGATCAGTCCTTGATCATGTATGTAAGCTAAGAAATGCTTTGTATGGATTGAAGCAAGCCCTAAGAGCTTAGTACAGTAGAATTGATGGATACTTGTGTGGAAATGGATTCCAAAGAAGTGAGAGAGCACACACTCTATGTGAAATAAGATCTTCATGCAAATGTTTTAATCATCTCATTGTATGTGGATGATTTGTTGATCAGTGGAAATAATTTGGAGTTAATTCATTCATTCACTTTTGAACCTGAGAAGGAGTTTGAGATGACAAACTTGGGAGAAATGAAGTATTTTCTTGGGATCGAAATTGAGCAGAGGTCTGATGGAATCTTTGTATCACAACACAAGTATGCTGCTAACATTTTAAGGAGATTTAAAATGATGGGTTGCAAGCCAATTGACACTCATATTGCAGTAAACACGAAGTTATCAAAGGATGATGGTGATCAGCTAGCAAATGAGAATAATTATAGAAGACTTGTGGGTAGTTTCCTGTATTTCACTTCAACAAGACCTGATCTAATGTTTGATGCAAGTCTGCTATCCAGATTCATGACTAATCCTTCACAAACTCATTTTCCAACTACCAAACGAGTTGTCAAGTACATTAGAGGAACTCTCAATTATAGGATTTACTTTGAAGAAGGAGTTGGATCAGATTTATTTGGTTATTCAGATAGTGATTGGGCCAGTTTTGTGGATGATATGAAGAGCACCTCTTGGTACTTGTTTACTCTGGGGTCTGGTGCATTTATTTGGAACTCAAAGAAGTAAGACATTGTAGCTCAATCAATAGTAGAAGCAGAGTATGTGGCTGCATCAGGGGCTGCTAATCAAGCGGTTTGGCTGGAATTTTTTTTGAGCGATTTGCATCAGAATCAAATTAATCCTACTTCAATTTTAGTTGATAATCAGTCTACTATTGTCGTGGCTAAGAATTCAATTAATCATGGAAGGACCAAGCATATTAAAGTTATATTTCATGCAATTAGGCAAGCTGAGAAGGAAGGTGAAGTTCACTTGCAATATTGTCCATCTCAAGTCCAGTTAGCAGACCTGTTCACCAAGCCACTTGCTAAGTCTTGTTTTGAGGAATTGAAGTATAAAATTGGAGTGTTAAGTGGAAGCTTCAAGGAGGAAATTGAAAGCTAACGTGAAGACTTCATTTAAACTCCATAATTTCAGTTTTATTTTAAATGTATTTTGCTACAGTTGTGTAAATCAGTCAGTTTACTGTGGCTGATGTCACGTTGTATTTTTATATTCTAATGTAATATTCCTTGTACCTTGATATACGCTGGTGCATGGCTCAAGGTGTGAAAGATCAATCAAGAAAATTTTAGTTCAATCAAAGAGATTTCTCTCTTTCTCAGCTTCTCTTCTCTCTCCTTGTGTTTGTATTGTTCCAGCATTAACAAAATCAAAAGGATCGAGTTGATCCATTGTTACTCTTGCAAATGATATTGCAAGTGTTTGATCATAGCTTATTCTCATCTTGGAATAGAGCTAACATATACAGGCACAATTATACAAAGTATAAGTAACATTATCATGAGGGCCCCTGCTGCAATGAGAATAATAGCTTTAGTACTTAGTTTTTGGCCTTGCTTCTTCGATGCTTCTAGTAATGGAGCTGAGGAAGCTTGGAAGGGTGAAACCGGACATTTGGTTGAAGAACTATACCCACATAGTTCAAAATTTCCCACAAAGACACTTGAATCAAATAGGAGTAGAAAGCTAGGCTGGAACAGGACCAGAAAGGTTGTTGTCTGAGACATTAAATTGAATCATCATTGAGTAAATTACTAATAGAAGTTGGATTTTCCGCACTAAGGTTGTTAATTGATAAATCAAGCTCCTAAGTGAAGAAATATTCCCAATTGTAGCTGAAATCTGACCATTAAACTGGTTTTTCCTCAAATTGAGAACTGGTAAATTTTGTAGATTAGATAGACTATTAGGTAAGCTCCCATTGATGGCATTAAATGAGAAATCAATTGTTCTATGCCTATAGAGATTAACAATATTACTTTGTAAACCTCCACTCAATTGGTAGTTGAACTTTTTGTTCCATAGAATTCAATTTTGAATTGACATGCCTTTGATTTTAGATAATGTTAATCAATAAATAGTTCTTACGATTTTTTCACGGGGGGCTTAATTTAGTTATATTCTGTGTCTTTGGAGTTTCTAAAATTTTGCAGCAATTTAAGATTATTAATTCTCTATGTTACTGAGATTGTGGAGAAACAAAAAATGAGAATAAAAGCCTAGATTATATAAACGGGTTTGTTCAGAAATAGGTGAGTGTGTGATAGGGAGCTTGTCCTTTGAGGACAGAACAATTGAACAAATGGCAAGGATTGGGGTATTGACATTTGAAGAAATTATGAAATTGATTAGAAGTATATTTTAGCTATTAAAGGTTTGTTAGGATTTATGAAAAGTCGGTACTTTTTCTTCTCCTCTTCTTTTTACATGGGCAAAGGGATAATTTCATTCACTTGTTTTCCCTCCAATTGTTACTAATTTGGATTTAATGCCAAACTTTTCATACTTATATTGGTGTTTGATGTTAAATTTTTATTTCAGGCTCGTGAGTTGTGAGTCGTGACGGTGTAATTCTGTCGGGTGTTATTCCACAGTTTTCGTTGAACTTCTACTTCTCAGGTAAGCAATGGCTTGCCCTAACTTGTTATTGAAGATACTTGAAATGTTTGAAACCTAGTCGGCTTAAGTAATTGCTGTCTGGTCGGCTCATATGAATGATTATTGTTTGATCAACAATTGCACAAGCACTCATACTTTTTTTATTCAAAACTGTAACTGTGAGATAATTGAGATTTTTAAAATTATTTTTTAGGTTAATCTTGGGCATTACTGTAACAATTGGCTATTTAAAACTGTAAAACTTTAAAATTGTAACAGTTGGCTATTTCGCTTTTTCAGCATGCTTGTGTGCATTCAATAGGTTTCGCAAGGTGTTCGAATACGTGTTGAGCGTGTCACTGTATTATGCAATGCATACTTGTTAGACATGCCCGATGCAATGAAATGTATGCAATACATGCTTCCTAAACATGTAATGACACGATATTTAGAAACAATTACACTGCATTCACAACAAGTGTTGTTTGTTTGAAGTCAAAATTATAATTCTCGTATGTTGACTTCAGTCTACAGATTTTTACTAAAAAGTTTACATATCTATCCATTTATATTATTATGCCTACTTCAACGTGTGACACGCAACATCTAAAAATTACGGATTCACGTATAGGTCGGGAATAATTTTCCCGACACTTCAGTTCTCCGTATAGGTAGAATCTATGCTAAATGTCGTACCCGACAGTTAGCCTCTGAAGTTCTCGAAATTTGGGTGGATCCTGACAGATGAAATGTCATGTCTGACATTTGAATGCAGTCTTTCTCGACAGATGGTGCATCATTTACAGATTTTTTTAAGCCATCTGTTTGTGGTTATATTTTATTTTTTTCAAGTATTCGATGTTCGTATTATGTGATATTCCTATGTTTTCATGATCGATCTTCTTATTACTTCGTTATATGATCTTCAATGTGCTTTTTGTATCCCTTTTGACATTATTCCTGTCGCCCACCTATGTCTTGCAGAAATTATGGAATTTTAATTTCTCGTTCTAGAGAATGTACGCATGCGGGCCCACATCTCACAGCGGAGCAATTTGAAGTACGTAAAAATAGTAATGGAACACTTTGACGACCGCCAGCTCGATGGCTTTCAAAACTCGTTCCTCGGCTTCTTGGTTGATGTTCCGAATATCCAGTTTTCTACCCAACTCATTCATGTTCTTGTCTTCCACCAGATACGAACTAGTAAGAAACATGAGTTGTGGTTCAATCTGCAAGGCTACTACACTAGGTTTGGCATGCCAGAGTACACGCTTGTTACGGGGCTACAATGTGGCTGTTTTCCAGTAGGTGACCAGTTGACCCAAACATTAGAGAAGAGGAGACTGAAGGATCGATACTTCAAGTCTTTGGATAAGATTTCTTGTGCCCACCTAGAGAAGGCCTTTGTTCGATCGTCGACCCCCCGGGCTAATAGATACAAGCTAGGGCTTACCCTTCTCGTCGAAGGAGTTTTCAATGGTCCTAACAATAATGTGGGTATTGATCAGGATACATTGTCCATCGTCGACAACCTTGATATATTTTTTTCCTACCTTTGGGGTAGAGTAGGATATAGGTGTCTTTTGAAGGGCTTCCAATGTACATGGGCTAGGAAATTCCTTGATGCGAGGACGAATAAGGAGAATGAGGTCAGTTACACAGTTCACAACTTCCCAATCGCCATGCAGGTACGAAATTCAGTTTCTATATGATGTTTTCATTTTCTCGAACATAAATACAATGTCTTGACGGTCGGCGAACTAACATTTAATCTTTGCTTGCGACAAATTTGGGCGTATGAGGCTGTGCCAGAAATTGGGCAACGATTTGGTCAGCGGGTTTGTAAACGGTTGCCATGGCTCCTATACTAGACTTCTACCAAACGATCGCAGTAGCGTACGTATGATGCGTTCTTCAAGAACGTATACGTACTTGAACATGTCCAACTTTTTCCTATCATTATATTTACATTCTTTATCGACTACATTCCCCGTGACTATCTCTCTATTTTTGCAGCTGCACGTGTGTGCTACGCTCCGTCCCAAGGAAGCTGAGCTTGATCAACCTTACATATCCACCATCGAGCCTTTTGAAGACAGTCATGTGCCCGGGTTTGACGAGTTAGCCAGGAACAGCATCGCGCCACAATTCAATACAGAGCCGCAACATGGAAGTACTAACTAATTGGCAGCAATTGAAGGCCTCAAAGAACAGTCTAGCGAAGACCACTTCGATGATGGTACGTCTAGTAGTGAGGAGGCCGAGGGCAGGTCGGGTTCGCTGGGTAACCTGGACAGCGCTGAAGGTGATGGTAGTGGTGATGCGTCCAGGGACGACGAGATGAGTGAAAGCAGTGGCGAGAGTGGGACAGTTGCGATGAGCATGCCCGCACACGGAGACCGAGTATGGTGCCCACGGCTCATGAGGCTATGCCCTTGTCGGGTCGACGAGATAGGGCTGCTCAAGGAGCAAGCCTCACGAGATCGGATGTTGAGGACTTGTTCTTCGATCATCATGTGTTGACCGAGATGCGACTCCGTACCGTGAAGCTTGAAATCATGCAACATGTCACCAATGAGTTAAGAAAGCTTAGGGACTTCATATCTACTAGCCTACCCCATGTGGATAGTCGGGAAGTGCAGCTTCAGTCCATGATGGCAACGAACCAAGTGTGTCAGGTAACTTACCGCACTGTACGTGTGCTACATGTTCGTAATTTTACATTTTTTACATTCTACCTTTATGGATGCATTTTTCGATATTTCAATGCCCTTGTATGACCGACTCACTAACTTAAATGAATTTGTATTACAATTCTGTGTTAGCCACTGTTCGAGGTGCCAACGAAGATCTACACGTTGGAGACATGTTCCCATCCCTGGTTGACCACGAAGTTCCACAGCCCAGTGTTCACTTGGATGTGACATGTATGCGCGTTACTTTGTATGATCTTCGGTCACTTTATTTTCTTGTCATCTCACTTGCTATGTGTTTGATACATTTTTTTTTCTTCATATGGTGTAGGATTCAAAATGGGTCAGGCTATGCAGGATGGACCGTTGACCGAGCATGTGCATGACGTCAACGGTACGACTTTCACTGATTTAATACTTACTGCATATTTGTTCTCCTCACAAATCATTGCTCCATTTATTTTGGAATTCTCGAAGAAAGCTCATTGTTTCAATATGGTGTCTTGCAGACGATGGAGCAGGCACCAGTCCCGGACAGCCGTGCGAGGAGAACGAAGAAATCCCTACTATTTTTGATACACCATAGCAAGACGGTAAGTCAGACATATTGAACTTTTTGTGGTTTAATTAAGTGTAGAAATTCCATGGACAACTACATGCTCAATTTATGTTCACATTCTTTACATGCAGCCCATCAAACAGAGTTGCTGGTTGCTGCCACCGAACCTAGTGAACATTGAGAAGTTGTCAGTACAAAGAGGAGGCGATCGACACACCTACGACGTCCTGTAGCAACTACAGGACTCCATGCTCAAAGGGGATGGAAAAGCATGTGAAGAAATAGGCGAGTTTTCAGTTTACCCCAGGAAATTCTGTTTAGGCCATTAGTTGGAACACACCGCTATCAATACTTAAATGACCATTGGCTTAGGATCACATGCAAATCAAATTTAATTTGATATTGAAAATTGAATATATGAAAAGGCTTCCACCATCGTTGCTATGTATACTCCATACAAAGTATGGTAGCCGAAGTTTTATTTTGCTTATGTTCGAAGTTCTCATTTACTACCTTGGGCTGAGAGGACAGGAAGCATGATTGTTGTACATGTATTAATAAGTCGGAAACATTTTTTAGATTTTGTGTCTATGTCACATTATGGGAGATTGTATGAAATTTGAAGAAGGTGCAAATGGAAACATTTATGGGCAATAAGAATTGTGGCCAAATAATAAACTTCCTCATATTTGTGTAAAGAGGTGTAACTTACATGTGTGTTCATAAATTTAAACATCCAAGTTTGTAATTATGTAAATGTGACATGGGTACATATAGGAATCATAACTCAATCTGCCAACAATATACAAACCTACAATTTACTTATTCTCAAAACGGAAGGGGGATGTAAGTAACTTTTGCTCCTCACAACGTGTGTATTTGACCGATCCATAGATATTTTAATTTTTTATGAAGTACGATACGTTCACCTAATGTCATTTAACATGCTGAAATTGATGGATGGACATATACTTGTTCAACCAGTCAAGCTTTTCTTTTCTACTGCATACGTAAAATTTATATAATTTCATATGAAAATGGAAATATAGCTCTAACAATTTCCATTGGCTTGAGCAGATGGCGAAGGCGTGCATGTATGAAATGTGGTGACCGGTTTGCTGAACACGAGTACAAATTACATTTTTTGTGGAAGTTTGTCGAGCATAGCGAAACAATGAAACAAATGTTGGAATGTGGAAACCTTTTTTTATTCGTAACATTAGCGTCGGACATAATTTCAATTTTTTGACTGTAGAAACATTGAATTAACAAAATGTGGGCATGTAGATCAAATAGTTCATCGATCAATTTTTGGTTTCTATGACTTTTAGAAGTTCTAATTTCAGTTGGAGCAGGAAAGTAGGAAAGTTCGAACACATTCTACGTATGTACTTTTGACAATTAAGTGTGTTAACCAATTAAATTCATCGTGTCTTGCTAAGCAAAATGTATGGAATGTTTGATTTACAAGAAATAAAAGGGACTGGAATTTGCCAGACAATTTTTTCCGATGTGGAAAATTAAAAATAAATACCTAAGAAAGTAATGATGACCATGGTATGAACAAACAATAGAGCACCCATGAATCCTGAGATACATTAAAGAAGAACTATATTCAATATGGAAATGTACAAAAATTATTAGAAGTACAGATTTTTTAGATTTTACAACAGTGGTCATCAAAGCAAATGTCTATCAATTTATGGAAGCTAAACAATCACATAATGGTGTCAATCATCCTACGTTTCCATGCTGTTTTCAGTTTGGTGGATGGGGGCTAAATGACAATCAATGCTTCCTTCCAAAAATTGTGTTATAAGTAGCATGGCATCTCCAACCAAATGACTTACACTTTCATACTTCATATATTCTGTGACACCATCAGCTTCTCCAATTCATCCATTGTAACATAACATGAAGCACCATGAGCATCTACTTCGTAAATGGGAAGCAATTCTACGTTCAACCTGAACGAGCATCCACCTATGCCTAGTTCTTCCCCAATATGCCCATTATTATCTCTTCAGAAGTTGAGGAAGAGGAACTTCCAAGTGCTAGGAGAGACATTCTGTTGTTCCTTTTGCGAACTTGGACGATGTTGCAAGTGAAGAGACAAAGTCACCGAAAGCTGTATTCGACTCATTGGTCGAGTTCGTAGGTCCGCATGAAGATGAATCTGAGGATGAAGGCAATTTGGAGATCATACCGGGTCTCGAGATAATAGTCATAAGCTCCGACGATTCGGATAACGACATCCGTGGAGAAGTTCAAGTGTCGACGACGAATGAAGTCACACATGAATATAATCTAGGGTTGTAGTCCTGTACAGTACTCTTTTGTTTGGGAAGAATCTGGTGATGTTAGACCAAATGCTAAACTAGAACAGAAGTCCTTTTTTGTGTTTTGAAAATTAGCCCGACGGACCAAATGTCGAGAATTAAGGAACTCGACTGTCGGCTACGACGGATGAACTGTCAGGAAAATATGTAATATTTTGTCTACATTCTACTTTATCATAATTTCAAAAATGTGCAGTCTTGTAATTCATGTTGGAAACTTGTACCTAAATGCTAACTGAGTTGATAAGCATGGATAGGTGCCTGAGTAGACGGAACACGTGACTAAATGAAAAATGGATTGGAACATGGAAAACATACATGTGATGGAACGTGTGACACGAAACAAAGTCAATATAGTATTGATGCAAGAAAATCATCCAGTTAGTGAAACATGTAACTCACAACTATAACGGACCATGTTACGTACAACTTCAACTAACATTGGAGAATATCCTTTACATGACCAATGTGTTACAAAATGAGATGCGCACGTGTACTTTCGCAACATAAGAAGCACTAGTGTATGCCATCGGCAACGAAAAGAAAAATGTAACTTACGATCGGGATATACAAGAAGTCTCATCATCGCGAAAATGTAACATAACACTTCCACAGCGGGTTTACACGGACTGTGTTGGAATGGGGCTAGAACATGTGGTTCGGCTACGATCAACTATACCACAGCGAGTGCATTTATGAAGTCGTGTGGTAGACTCGTATCTGGATCAATTTCGTCGGGTTGACGGTCTACCTGGAGGACGATGTACACTGGGAGGCAAAATAGAAGTACTAACAATTTCGATCGGAACTACCCAATCCACTTCCCGCATCAAAGGATATGTTGCTTCGCTATAGGCACCCCTCCAATAATCCGATGTATAATATGGTGAGCATTTATCGTACCTCTCAAACATGTTGCACGAGTTGCATGAACACATAACATGTGATTAAGTTGGAACTCCCGGCAAGTGTACGTATTGTCGGAGAAGTCTACAATGTCGGTGTCATTGGCTATTCTGACCTGTGTTAAGTTGGTTGTTAGTCCATGAGCTCGAAGCCTAGTATTAGCTTCGAAATTTGTCCATAACTCTTTCTCCATCCTCGCTGACAATATGGTACTACACTCAGTGGCATTGACATGACGCTCGTAAAACCACTCTGCATTGTGACCTGAATGTGTTCAACCAAACACGTGATAGGTAACGAACGAGCGTGTCTCAACATAGAGTTCGATGATTCCGCGTTATTTTTTGTCATAATCAGTATTCTAAAAAGCTCGCCTAGGCTTGAAGCTCGGGCAAAACGCCTCGCTTCGTGCCTAGACGCTTTTTTTTCAATTCCTAAACAACTGAATTGTTTCCTTCATTTTCGTCTTCCGTAGACGCGCTTTATAAGTTTTTTTAAAAATCTTTTATTTGACTTTAGCTTATTATTATTTTAAAAAAAAAACTTTTCATTTGACTTTAATTTCAAGTTTTCAAAAGATTTTATCTGTACAAAAGTTAGAAATAACTTTATCTAAATAGTTAAATAATATTTAAGTTTTGGTGTTATTTGCATTACGTAATTATGATCTTAAGATTCATTTTATTACAAACTTCAAAAGTATGTATGAAATTCCTATAAATATATTAAGTGGGACTTGTCTAGTTGAAAATTCAAATTACGAAAAATAATCTAATTTTTGCATTTCAAATACTTGGAAATTGTATAATTGACTCATAATAGGAGTCATCAAGTAAATATTGTATTTTATAATTTATAGATACTTAATATATATTATTTTAATTTTAAAATAATATTTTAAACGATTAAAATTTTAAAATAATATTATAAATAAGAAAATATTTGTTTATGCCTAAACCTCGCCTAGGCTCGCTTAACCTCGTAAAACTTGAAGTTTCGGCTTCACGCCTAACCACACTTTACGCTTTTTAAAATACTGGTCATAATGTTGTAGCGCTGTTCGACGAAACGTGCTCTTGACCAAAATGAAAAATTGTTCGCTCCAAGTACTTATACGAGCGTTTACTGATCCTATGAATCTGTCTCATTAGTCTGTTAAACTCTTCGACCCGATAAGTTGTAGCCGCTCGTTTGAATAGAAATATGGAACTTGTGTTGTTGTACCTCTGTATTAAGTTCGTTTCCATATGTCAGATACAACTTTCATGGTAAGACAAAGGAAATAGATGAGCAATGACTTTTTCAATACTATTTTTCCTGTCCGAAACGAAATTGAGTTCATCTGAGTCACCTATAAGATCTTTCAAATTTGACAAAAATCACGTCCACGACTTATTTGTTTCGATGTCCACGATCTTTCATACAAAGGGGTAAATCTGTTTGTTGGTATCTTGGGCAATTGCCAGTAACAGTGTACCTTTGTATGGACCTTTCAAGTGACTACCATCAACACAAATAATGGGCTTCAAGTAGTGCAAGTAACCATGAATGCTTACACTGAAAGCTAGGAAGAAGTAATGAAACCTATTATGGGAATAGACTTCAATGTGGGTTATTGTCCATGGGTTCATCTCTCCTAGGATGTGACAGTAAAAAGATAGTTGTTGAAAACTAACCTCTAATGTACCATGTAGCATATATAAAGCACTAACCTTCCCACTACGTGCTTTTTGGTAACTGACTTTCAAACCAAAAATGACGTTCCATGTCACATGCAATAGCGGTAGGATCATAAGATCGGTTTGGGTTATCCAGTTTTCCAAAAATATGCTTGACAATTATAGAAGTAGTGGCATGTCGATGTGCGTTACGACAAAGTTCTACGGAACATGTGTGTACGTTGTTAAATTTATGGATCATGAAGAATGCAGACTACTTCACACAAGAAGCACGTAGTATCCACTTGCAATTGTCTTCCGCGCATACAATAGTTAACTTTTGGAGTCTATACCTGCTTACCTGAAAATGGAACTTGTCTTGCAAATCGAGTAGACGAATTTTCAAGTACAAATCATTCTTACTGAAGAATATTTTCCTTTCGACGAGATCGGATGTATTCAAAGTTTCAATTAATTTGCATATATCCGAACTCCTGCAATGTGATGAATATTCCTTGTCTATGGCAAGAATATTAGGAGCATATTCACCATCCAATGGGTTGTCAAAGTTCTCATATAATGGTGCAGCCCCGAAATCCAAAAGTCCAGTATCGGGTGCATAGGTGTTCGACGCACTGTGCTGAACATTGAGCTCGTCACTTTGTACATTCTCAAGAATACCCGCTGCGACAAACAACCAATCATGGAGATTAGAATCGATCTGAATGTCAACACTTGGTAATTCAGTTTCTACAGTAGTAACGCAGATAGCAGTTTCCTTATGAACTGATATGTACCGTTGTAGGTCTTCATCTTCTCGTATTTCTGCTGGCGGAATATTCATGTTCGGGACTTTGAACTTCAATTCCAATTTAGTTTGGGGATTGAAGATACCAAGTTTGTCATACAACCTTAACACAAGTCCGACTAGATTAATACTTCTTGGTACTAAAAGGGAAGTGATTTTGTCCCCTGTCGGTAGATGCCCGAATCTTTTCTATAAAGCTAGGCCCATAATTGTGTGATTAACTTCACATTAGGCCCACTAAAGGAAATATAAGCCCAAAAGATAGTCCAATACATGTTTAAAGGTAAAATGATGTTTATAAAGTATTATCTTAAAAACGATTTGATGAAGATTGGACGGAATGCAAAGTATTTCATTTTATGGCTAAAGTATACTTCAAATATTTTTAGCCTCCTTTGAGACCCATTTTCGACATAGAAAATATTCGAACTAGAAAATGGTATCTGAAGAAACATTGTATCTCTTTAAGTTAGCTTTACAACGTACTTTGAATCACCTCAATCGGATATCGGAAAAAAAAGTTATGATAGAAATACTGAAGGCTATGCAGCATTGACCGAACTTGGCTGCAATGCACGATTTTTTAGAATTAATGGCCACTACTTGCACAACTTAATTACCTTATTTAATATGACCGTACACCCACCCCAAACCTCACCTATAAATACCCTCTTCACTCATTTGATTTTTCACACCAAAAGCACTTTCAATTTGCTTTCAAAGTTGAGAGAAAAAAAGAGAGTTTGGGAGAGAAAATGAATGTGGTTTTCAAAGTGTTTTCCAGAAGTTTTAAGTGTGGACAAAAATATTCTACAAGAATGTTTTTGTGATCTCAAAAGGTTTTTTCAAACAATAAAGGAAGGTCCAAACGTCCAAGGTTCGTCAAAATTTTTGAAGTTCATCAAAGTTTTTCAAAGTTCTTTTCAAAGTTCATCAAGCATCAAATCGAGGTAGGTAGAGGTGCATAAAGTTGTTATACGTGTTTAAATTATAATTTCTAGCAAGTAATGTTCTATGTTAAAGGCTAATGTTGTGTGTCAAATGGTATTATCGGTTCGGCATGTGCCTTTCATGTCAAATGGTTCCATCGGTGCAGCATACATTTAAAGGTTAATGCTGTGTGTCAAATGGTATCTTCGATTCGGCATGCACCTTTCATGTCAAATGGTTCCGTTGGTACGGTATACATTTTCATGTCAAATGGTACCTCCAGGTACGACATGTTTTATGGAAGTTCTAATGTTAATTGTTATGAAAATATGAAGGTTCAGGCAAGGGCTGAACTCCAACATGAGTATGATCCTTATGTCCCATGATTTCACGTCTTACCGTGGAATGTTGGAACGAGCTCATGCAATCTGGTATCAGAAGGCCAATGTGGAGAAATCGGTTCAATTGGACAACCGACAGGATAAAGGGCAGTTTGGGAAACGAAGGTGGAACGGCCAAGATAAAGGAAAAAGCAAGTGGTAGAACAAGAGGGCTAATGGCGGAGCCAATGCCAATAAGAGCATAGTGTCGGTCATTGCGCCATGTGCTATTGTGGAAGGACGCATCGTGGTGAATGTTTGCAAGGGAAGAATGTTTGTTACCGATGCGGGAAGTCAGGACATATCATCAGGGATTGTCCCATGTCTGTACCGAAAAAGGATGACAGCAAGGATCAAGATCAGAAGGGGAAAGCACGAGTTTTTGCACTGGCTCAGAAGGAGGCAGAGGAGAACTCGAACGTCATAGCAAGTACTCTATTGATAGCCAATATGCCTGCTTATGTACTAATTGATTCAGGAGCTACGCGCTCCTTTGCATCGACGATTTTTATGGCTAAGTCTAGTATTACCTGTGATAAATCGGAAGGTATATTAGAAGTTAGTATCTTTACAGGTAACCCTTTGAGTACTGATAAGATAGCCAAATCTGTTAATATTGAAGTTGAGGGAAAACCTATGGAAGCAGACTTATATATGATAGAGATGATTGACTTCGATGTAATACTAGGCATGGATTGGTTGGGTAGTAATTATGCCACCATCCAACGTAAGGAAATGGAAATATTATTTCAGAAACCAAGAGAGGAACCATTTTCCTACTTTGGAATCAAGAAGAAACCTTTTATTCGACTAGTATTGGCTTTACAAGCTAAGGATATGTTGAGAAAATGAGCTTGTCAAGGATATTTGGTAAATATCCTAGGAGGAAAATAGGAGACAGTAAAGATTGAGGACGTACCAGTAGTACGGGTTCGGAGATGTGTTTCCAGAAGAGCTATCTGGTGTTCCATCAGATAGGCAAGTGGAATTCACCATAGAACTAATTCCTGGAGCGGCACCAATGTCAAAAGCCCCATATAGAATGGCTCCGAAGGAACTACAAGAGTTAAGGAAGCAAATACAGGAACTCCTTGATATGGGATTCGTACGACCAAGCGTATCTCCATGGGGTGCGCCAGTTTTGTTCATGAAGAAGAAAGATGGAAGCATGAGGATGTGTATCGATTACAGGGAGTTGAATCGATTAACCATCAAGAATAAGTACCCACTCCCAAGAATCAAGGATCTGTTAGATCAACTGAAAGGAGCCAAGGTATTTTCCAAGATCGATTTGCGATCTGGGTACCATCAATTAAAAGTGAAGATAGAGGATATACCTAAGACAACGTTCAGGACTCGTTATGGACACTACGAGTTTACGGTGATGCCATTTAGATTAACCAATGCACCAGCAGTATTCATGGATCTGATGAATCAAGTATTTCATTAGTATTTAGATCAATTTGTCATAGTCTTTATTGACGACATTTTGATATACTCCAAGAGTAAGGAGCAACATGAAGAGCATCTAAGAGTAGCCCTAGAGGTGCTACGCAAGGAAAAACTTTATGCTAAATTCAAGAAGTGTGAATTCTGGCTTGAACGAGTTGAATTTCTTGGACATGTAGTCACTGCCCAAGGGATTGAAGTAGATCCAGCAAAAGTGGAAGCAGTAACAAACTGGAAGGCGCCGACTAATGCTAGTGAAGTACGGAGCTTTCTAGGATTGGCTGGATATTATCGAAGGTTTATTGAAGGATTTTCCAAGATAGCTGGCCTAATGATGCAGCTTAGAAGAAAGGGAGTCAAATTTCAATGGACGGATATCTGTGAGAAGAGTTTTCAAAAACTTAAGCCGAGGCTGATATCTGCGCCTGTGTTAACAATACCTGAGGGAAGAGAAGGGTTTGTTATATACAGTGATACGTCCAAGCAAGGGCTAGGATGTATACTGATGCAAAACGGAAAGGTAGTAGCCTACGCTTCAAGGCAATTGAAAAAGCATGAGCAGAACTACCCGACACATGATTTAGAGCTTGCGGCGGTAGTACACTCATTGAAAATATGGCGACACTACTTGTACGGAAGTAAGTGTGAAATTTATACGGATCATAAACGCTTAAAATATTTCTTCACACAGAAGGAACTAAACATGAGACAGAGACGATGGTTAGAGTTAGTGTATGATTACGACTGTACCATTCACTACTATCTAGGTAAGGCAAATGTGGTGGCCGACGCCTTAAGTAGGAAATTGATGGGACAGTTGACGTCACTACTTACTTTTCAAATGCAGTTAGACAAGGACTTGGAATGATTGAAGATTAAGGTGGTTACCACACCAAGACAAGTCACAGGGAGATTAGCAGCTTTGACAATTCGACCTACTCTTCGAGAGCGAATTATAGAAGCACAAGGTAAGGACCTGTTCTTGATGAAGATCAAGGAAGAAGTTGGAACAGATAAGAGGAAATATTTTGGAATAGCCGCAGACCAAACACTGATGTTTAAAGGAAAAATCTGTGTGCCTAAGAATGAGGATTTGAGGAACGAGATATTAAAAGAAGCTCATTCCATCCCGTACACCGCACATCCCGGTGGTACGAAAATGTATCAAGACCTCCGAGATACATTTTGGTGGAGAAATATGAAAATGAGTATTGGACTGTACGTGCAAAAATGCATAGTATGTCAGCAGGTTAAGGCGGAACACCAAAGATCAGCAGGACTGCTGAATCATTTAGAGATACCTGAATGGAAATGGGAAAACATCACAATGGATTTTGTGGTTGGATTTCCAAAGTCAGCAAAAGGACACAATGCTATATGGGTTATAGTAGACCGATTGACGAAGACATCTCATTTTCTTCCAATGAAAATGACTTTCAGTATGGACCAGTTGGCACAATTGTACATAAAAGAAATAGTAAGGATACACGGTGTACCTGTGTCTATTGTGTCTAATAGAGACCCAAGGTTTACATCTAAATTCTGGAAAAGGCTACAAGCAGCTATGGGAACGAAGCTGAATTTCAGTACAGCATATCACCCGCAGTCCGACGGACAGTCTGAAATGACCATCCAAACTTTAGAGGACATATTGAGAGCATGTGTTTTGGATCTAAGTGTAGTTGGGAGTCATACTTACCCCTAGTAGAATTTGCGTATAACAATAGTTTTCAAGCAACTATTGGAATGGCACCGTATGAAGCTCTCTATGAAAGAAGATGTAAATCCCATGTTCATTGGGACGAAGTCGGGAAGAAGAGAATTTTGGGACCAGAAATAGTTGAAAGGATAGTTGAAGCGATCAATCAGATCCGAGCAAGGATAAAGGCAGCACAGGATCGGCAGAAGAGCTATGCTGACACGAGAAGAAAAGATTTAGAGTTTCAAGTGGGAGACAAAGTCTTTCTAGAGGTAGCACCGATGAAAGGTGTACTTAGATTTGGAAAGAAAGGCAAGCTACGACACAGGTATATTGGACCTTTCGAGATACTTGATAAGGTTGGGAACGTGGATTACCGATTAGCTTTGCCACCTGAATTGTCAGCAGTACACAATGTGTTCCACGTATCAATGATAAAAAAAAAATACGTGCACGATCCTAATCATGTGATAAGTTATCAGACCCTAAAAGTACAAAAAGATTTATCTTATGAGGAATCATCAATTAGGATACTAGATCGAAAAGTGCATAAACTATGGAATAAAGAGATTCAACTGGTTAAGATATAGTGGAATAATCACGGAATAGAAGAAGTTACGTGGGAAAAGGAAGAAGAAGTTAAAGTCAAGTATCCGGCGCTCCTTGCCCAATTGTAAGGTAAATTTCGAGGATGAAATTTATACAAGGGAGGAGGGATATAGAGGCCCGAATCTTTTCTATAAAGCTAGGCCCATAATTGTGTGATTAACTTCACATTAGGCCCAATAAAGGAAATATAAGCCCAAAAGATAGTCCAATACATCTTTAAAGGTAAAATGATGTTTATAAAGTATTTTCTTAAAAACGATTTGATGAAGATTGGACGGAATGCAAAGTATTTCATTTTATGGCTAAAGTATACTTCAAATATTTTTAGTCTCTTTTGAGACCCATTTTCGAAAAAGAAAACATTCGAATTGGAAACTGATATCTGAAGAAACTTTGTATCTCTTTGAGTTAGCTTTCAAACGCACTTTGAATTACCTCAATCGGATATCGGGAGAAAACGTTATGATAGAAATACTAAGGCTATGCAGCATTGACCAAACTTGGCTGCAATGCACGATTTTTGAGAATTAATGGCAACTACTTGCACAACTTCATTACCTTATTTAATATGACCTTTCACCCACCCCAAACCTCACCTATAAATACCCTCTTCACTCATTTGATTTTTCACACCAAAAGCACTTTCAATTTGCTTTCAAAGTTGAGAGAAAAATAGAGAGTTTGAGAGAGAAAAGGAAGGTGGTTTTCAAAGTGTTTTCCAGAAGTTTTAAGTGTGGGTAAAAATATTTTCCAAGAAGGTTTTTGTGATTTCAAAAGGTATTTTCAAACAATAAAGGAAGGTCCAAACGTCCAAGGTTCGTCAAAGTTTTTGAAGTTCATCAAAGTTTTTCAAAGTTCATCAAGCATCAAATCGAGGTAGGTAGAGGTGCATAAAGTTGTTATACGTGTTTAAGTTATAATTTCTAGCAAGTAATGTTCTATGTTAAAGGCTAATATTGTGTGTCAAATGGTATTATCGGTTCAGCATGTGCCTTTCATGTCAAATGGTTCCATCGGTGCGACATACATTTAAAGGTTAATGTTGTGTGTCAAATGGTATCTTCGGTTCGGCATGCACCTTTCATGTCAAATGGTTCCGTTGGTACGGTATACATTTTCATGTCAAATGGTACCTCCGGGTACTACATGTTTTATGGAAGTTCTAATGTTAATTGCTATGAAATGCTTAGCTTAATCACGATTGCACCTATGACGCCTATTGAGTTTTCAACTCACAGGTTTCTACCATATATCTACAGATTAAATGTTGATGTACCAGGTTGGATAATGGAAGAGATGGAAAGAGATATAATAAGCCTATGGAAACCCGGTGAACAAGTGATTTAGATTTAAAGTGTTTAACGTTTCAAATGTTATTTCTTTTTAGTATCTTGAACAAGTCATGATTTTATCAAATAAATTATATTTCGTTATTTTGGAAAGTTATAAAGTGTTTTAATTCAATATCCTTGTTACATATCGGCATATTCATTGTTCATGTTTGTTAAGATTTAAGTTTCCGCTAAGATATGTACACTTGTTACTAAACCACCGGTTAAGTTAAGTAGAGTAAGTAGCGTTCCGGTCCACTAGGGGTCGGGGCGTTACACTGTCCACTTCCATTCGTCATCGACATGAATGAACTTGCCTCCATGCAATACGATGAATCTCAAATGATTGCTCATACCTGAAATTTTGGGATTGCAACTATAAGAAACATGAACAATGAATATGCCAATATGTAATAGAATGCAAGTGGAACTTTCAATTTTCACATCAAGAAAAATGGAAGGTGAGATAAATTCCTGTGTCAAGTGTTCAACTGTTGCATACGACAATTAAATTGTCCATCACAACAGTTCCTAAATGTCGGGTTCGAGAATTAAAATGTAGTTCCCGAAATTTTTAAATGTCTTGTTCGACATTTCAACTGTCGGGATTGTAATACTCCGAAATTTTATGCTCGTTTAATTTGCTCATTTAATTTTTTTTTTAAGATAGCAATTTAACTTTCAATTCTTTATTAGCCAAAAAAATAAGGGGAAGTTAAAAGGACCTAATCATTTTTTTTTATGGAGGTTTGAAGGGCTTAAGTAGAAATATTGTTTAGTGGTTTACACTTGGCAACAAATTAAACCATTTCTCTCATTTTTTTTATACACACATATACAATATACATATATTATAGCAGCTGGACGGTAGAGAGGATTAATGCATGAGGTGTTATTTTTAGCAAGTAGGAGGTGTTAAGTGCATTAATACATGCATGGAATGGGAATAGTGCAAGCACAAGTGGAGGCTAATCCTTCATTGTTATTTTACTAGACCAGATATACATATTATACACCTACATATAGAAATAAGGAAAGGGAGACAGTGGAGTAGAGAGCGAGAATTGAGAAAGAGTGAAAGAAAGCTGGCGGAAAAAAAAAAAGAGAAAGACAAAAGAAAAAGGCAAGTGGTGGTGGATTATGATATATATCAACCAAATCATTTCATTTCTCACATATTCTGTAATGCCCCGAAATTTTTAGAATAAAAATTTATTTATTCTATATGTTATTTTTATTATTTGAAAAGTTTATGGATTGAAGTAAAGCATATTTTAAACCTTTATATTTTTGGCCAAATAATTAGATTTTGATAGGGCAAATATAAGTATATCAATATTATACTCATTGGATAGCTCGTTTTTAATCATATATTTTAGGTCCAAGAAAAAGTCGATTCGGATATGTTAAACCCAAGTTATTGACATTTTAAGATTAATTTATAAGTTGATTTTGGTTTTTAGTGTAAATTGTGGTTTTCACGTGTAGGGTTGGATGATAAATAGGGTGATTTATTTTATTATTATATTCAAGTGTAAATTTTTCCTAGCATGCCAAGTGTCCCACGTGGTGGTTGGTTGAGATATATCATGATTTGTTTTACCAAAATATTCACTATCCAATTGATTTTATCACCATACGTAGAGTACTAATTGCATTTCATATTTATTTTGATAAAAAGGTTATTAGTTAATTATAATTCTATTTTAAGTAGAATAATTGTTAACTGTTAATTATGATTGGGTATATATTATTATGTTTATTTTCAAATTAAAAATGAAATTTGAAGGTTGTATATATCCACACTAGAATTTTATCCTCATGTAATTAGATATCTTTTATAATTTGAATTTCTTGATAAGATGATTTATTTGTTAAGAGTCCAATTTAAATTTAAATTAAGAGTTTTATTTGGAGTCTATTAAGTCATCATTATCTATTAACCACTATAAATACCATGCATGTGTCACTTTTTTTACACACACATACTTTTATACGGTAGAAAGAGAGAGAGAAAGAGAAAGAGAAGGAGAAAGAGAAAGAGAGAGGGTACTACCTGTAGTGAGAGAAAGAGAAAGATTGTGAAAAGTCAAGTACACACATCATTGTCAAGCAATTTTTCACCTAAGGCAGGAAAACAAATATTTTTAACGTGCCGGTAGATATTTTTTAATATTCCAATAATTAGGTAAGATACTTATGTGCAAGTGTTTTATTTCTTTATGCATTTATATTCAATTAAATATGCATGAATTGTCAGTGGACCTTTGGGTTCTTAAGAAAGAGATATAAAATTATAAGAGGACCTAAGATGGGTGTATCGCTTGGTCACTGATATACTCCATAAGAGAAGAATGGTATGAAGTGTATAGTTTTAATTGTTATGTATTTGTATATGGAAACTGTACGTATCTTACTGGGTGTTTTTAAAATACTCACTCTTACAAATTTTACAGGCTAGTTCGAGTCGATTGGAATAATGGAAGGACGGTGCAGCGGACTGCCAAGGGATTCGAAGAAAAGGGATTTTCGACAAATAAATTTCTAGGTTTTATTGCATTTTGAATTTATTGTCTTATTGAGAATGTTTAAGCTGTTTTTATTTAAAAACATGATTTTATGAATGTTCTGTTTATTTGGAGATTAAAATATTATCATTCCGCATTTAAGTAAGTGAAATTATTCCTGGTAACACCTCAAAAGATGTATGAAAAATTGGGGCGTTATAGTTTGGTATCAGAGCCCAGAGTTATAAAATCGATTCTGTATACATTTTGAAAGTATTTATTCTTACTAAAAGTTAAGTTATGCACCTTTAAAAAAAATTTGTGATCAGTACAGGTACTATTCATGTGAACAGTAATATTCACGTGAACAGTGAAAAGGGGAATAAATTTGCTTATTATTATTTAATTGTTTCTCATATGTTAAATGGTAAATTTTTTATTAATTGAATAATGATAGTTGAAATTTAAATTGTTATGATTTAATGCTTGTAGTCTAAACTTCACGTGTGATAAACTTTTATGTGTTTAATTTTAGGCTTTGATGATGTTTTAAAAAAAAAAAAAAAAAAAAAAAAATTGTCAATCAAATTTTACATTTTAAGAGATTTCACTTTTGATTTATTGTTTGAGTTTTGTTTGATTTGCGTAATTGCAAAATTGAAAGGTTTTGTCAAAAAGACTTAAACTGTCTAAGAAGAGCTTAGGATTTAAGCGGTCCGTTGTGACCCCCCTCCTCATCTGGAAGTTTTTTTGATTGTGCATTATTCAAATTAACAAGATGAAAACAATACTTCAAATCTTTCAAAAATTTAAGAAAATTCATTTTTCCTATCTTAGAAAGTTAAAAATAAATAAACAAAAAAATAAATGCAATGTTTTTCGTAAACATTAGGAATTTATGAACAATGATTTTTTTTTTTTTGTCTTAAAAATGTATGGAGAGAATCTTTGGCATGTAGCACTCACTGCTCGACCACTCTCCAATTGATCCAGGTATGAAAAAGAATGTTATCATTTTAGCATGTTTATGAGTTATGTACGGCCATGTTTACTTTACATTTTAGTTGTTAAAGCTTTCACGAATTTATATAAGAATATTAGATGCAAACATAGAATGAAATGACACTATCACTAAAAAGATCAAGCATAATTGAAGTTATATTTATCGCATGATTAGGACTTGAAAAGTAACTAAGATGACTGGACGTAGCCTCACATTCCTAGAACGTGCTGATTTGGCTATCGAGAAATACATGAACTACGAAGTGAGATTGGAGCGAACTTTTGCCGAGCATGTTTAAGATTTCCTTCTTAAGTGGGAGCAAGCAAGATCGTTTGGATATAATGAGGGGACAATCCTCTCAATATATCACCTGATAACTACTATGCGACCTCAATGGAGAGATGTGGCCTACTTCGTAAGAGATATGGAGTATGAGCTACAATTGCAGGAAGATTGGGACAAGATTAATTTTAGGAGGTACTGTGAAGACATTATAATCTTGTGGAACCACAGACAACAACAGCTAGCACTAGAGCCCCAGCCCCAGCCCGAACCTGAGCCTGAGCCTCACCCTGAGCCCGAACCTGAGCCTGAGCCTGAGCCTGAGCCTGAAGAGCACCCAGAGGAAGAGCCTGAAAAGGACCCAGAGGAGGAAATCGAACCGGATCTGGAAGACCCCGAGCAGGAACTGGAGCCACAAAATTTCATGGATTTGGATTCTGAGCCCGAGTCATGCCTGTTGTCAGACGATATAGATTTCTAGGACTTATAGATATTAGAGATAGTCTTTATTTTAGCAAAAGTTTATTTTTTTATTCATTGAAATTTTTTCTTCTTTCGAAAATCGGATACTATATGTAAGGATTCGAAAATTTTAAAGTTTTTACCATTAATAAATAATTTATGCGTTATCAAATTTTGCATTTCTAAATTTAAAATTTTATCTTGTATTAAGAAAATGTCGAGGCAACAACAAAATCAAGCAAAGATTATCAAGGATTTGTTGAGAGCTGTACAAGACTTGGGTTGACAACAAGCACAAGCTGGTACTCAGGATACAAATGCTAACAACATCAGTTCAATTGTGGAACAATTCCGCCGCTATAAACCCCCAACTTTCGATGGTAAGGCAGACCCATTGGCAGCTGAGGAATGGATAAGAGGAATGGAGCGAATCTTCAAACCCCTTTCCTGCACTGATTCTCAAAAGGTATTATGCGCAGAGTTTATGTTGGTTGATGCTGCAGGCCACTAGTGGGAGTCAGCATCGCGCACTAGAACAGAAGCTCAACAACGTGCTTTGACATGGACACAATTCAAGGACGATGTGATGGGAAAATACTTCCTACAGCTCTGAGAGATCGAAAGGAGACAGAATTTCTTCAACTGAAACAGGGAGGGATGAACCTTGAGGATTATGAGAGAAAATTCAAACAACTCTCTAGGTACGCACCACACCTAGTGGACATGAAAGCAAAGAAAGCAAGAAGGTTTGAACTAGGATTGCGCCCTGAGATTGGTGGAATAATGGCATCCCATCAATTCACTACCTATAGTCGGGTTTTACAAACCGCTCAAGCAATCTCAAATAGGTTAAAGATTGATCAAACTTCTCAACAAGGAGCCGAGCATTCAGGAAAGAGGAAATGGAATGTGGCAAACGAAGAAAATGGAGTAGGACAGAACAATAAAATCAACTTTGGATCAAGTTTTGTACAAAACGTTCCACCCTGTCCAAAATGCAACCGGGTACATAGGGGTGAATACTTGTTTGGGAAACATGTGTGCTATCAATGCGGCAAAACAGGCCACATTTCTAGAAACTGTAAGGAAAACCCCTCAAAGAAAAATGATGAGCAAGATAAGAAGGGAAATGCTCGAGTTTTTGCTTTAATTAAAGATGGAGCAACAGAGGACCCAAACGCAGGTAATTTCGAGGACGAAATTTTTTTAAGGAGGGGAGATTGTAATGCCCCGAAATTTTTAGAATAAAAATTTATTTATTCTATATGTTATTTTTATTATTTTGAAAAGTTTATGGATTGAAGTGAAGCATATTTTAAACCTTCATATTTTTGGCCAAATAATTAGATTTTGATAGGGAAAATATAAGTATATCAATATTATACTCATTGGATAGCTCGTTTTTAATCATATATTTTAGGTCCAAGAAAAAGTCGATTCGGATATGTAAAACCCAAGTTATTGACATTTTAAGATTAATTTATAAGTTGGTTTTGGTTTTTAGTGTAAATTGTGGTTTTCACGTGTAGGGTTGGATGATAAATATGGTGATTTATTTTATTATTATTATATTCAAGTGTAAATTTTTTTCTAGCATGCCAAGTGTCCCATGTGGTGGTTGGTTGAGATATATCATGATTTGTTTTACCAAAATATTCACTATTCTATTGATTTTACCACCACACGTAGAGTACTAATTGTATTTCATATTTATTTTGATAAAAAGATTATTAGTTAATTGTAATTCTATTTTAAGTAGAATAATTGTTAACTGTTAATTATGATTGGGTATATATTATTATGTTTATTTTCAAATTAAAAATGAAATTTGAAGGTTGTATATATCCACACTAGAATTTTATCATCATGTAATTAGATATCTTTTAAATTCGAATTTCTTGATAAGATGATTTATTTGTTAAGAGTCCAATTTAAATTTAAATTAAGAGTTTTATTTGGAGTCTATTAAGTCATCATTATCTATTAACCACTATAAATACCATGCATGTGTCACATTTTTCTACACAGACATACTTTTATATGGTAGAAAGAGAGAGAGAAAGAGAAAGAGAAGGAGAAAGAGAAAGAGAGAGGGTACTACGTGTAGTGAGAGAAGGAGAAAGGTTGTGAAAAGTCAAATACACACATCATTGTCAAGCAATTCTTCACCCAATGCAGGAAAACAAATATTTTTAACGTGCCGGTAGATATTTTTTAATATTCCAATAATAAGGTAAGATATGTATGTGCAAGTGTTTTGTTTCTTTATGCATTTATATTCAATTAAATATGCATGAATTGTCAGTGGACCTTTGGGTTCTTAAGAGAGAGATATGAAATTATAAGAGGACCTAAGATGGGTGTGTCGCTTGATCACCGATATACTCCATAAGAGAAGAATGGTATGAAGTGTATAGTCTTAATTGTTATGTATTTGTATATGGAAACTGCACGTATCTTACTGGGTGTTTTTAAAATACTCACTCTTATAAATTTTACAGGCTAGTTCGGGTCAATTGGAACAATGGAAGGACGATGCAGAGGACTGCCAAGGGATTCGAAGAAAAGGGATTTTCGACAAATAAATTTCTAGGTTTTATTGCATTTTGAATTTATTGTCTTATTGAGAATGTTTAAGTTGTTTTTATTTAAAAACATGATTATATGAATGTTCTGTTTATTTGAGATTAAAATATTATCATTCCGCATTTAAGTAAGTGAAATTATTCCTGTTAACACCTCAAAAAATGTATGAAAAATTGGGGTGTTACATATTCACAGAGAGAGGGACGAGGTAGAGACGGGAAGAAAGAGAGGAAGAAGATAAATAAAAATTTCACGTCGGCATGCGCTTCTGCCGGCCATTATATTTTATGAGAAATATTTTACCAAATTGAAAATAAGTTTTTAACATGTAATACTTCTGTTTAAGAGTATTTACATGTACCAAAGGCTGAAGCTATTATGATTAGTACGTGACCCTCGAAGCTTAAGTTCGGGGTGTCTCAGGGTTTCGCCGGAAAGCCTTAAAACAAGACACATTTTCCGGTGGCCAGAAAACATGACACATTGTCTGGTACCTTAAGCTTGGAAGAATTAGTTGGCAACATTAATGGTCATAATCAATTTTCAACTACAACATCTTGACAACAATTAATAACTCAATGTGCTTCATTAATTATGGAACTCTTCACGTTTTGCCTAAATGACATTGCTATCTTTTCCCTTTACAAAATATATCATAAATCACACAACATCATCAAGAGTTGTTTAAAAACTTTCAAATAAATGTGATCATTTTGGATTTAACATTTATTTGAAAAAGTAACCATTTTTTAAGAACTAACATCTTAAAATGAATGGAGAGTCCGTGACCTTTCTCAATGAGTGAAGAAGATGTAGAAAAAAATTATAGTATGTTAATGGAGTGAGAAGATATTAGTGGAAAAAACAACAAACTTACTTTATATTTTTTTTGTATTAACAAAATTCATATTAAACAATATAATATAAATATATCTAATTTTTATAATATTAAAATGAAATCATCACATCAAAGGATTAATGGTAATGAAAGATAGTGTTAGTAGCATTAAATACTCCTAGATTTGTGAGACTTGTGAGTTTAAGGGTAATATGGACCACTTATACCAAAAAAGTGACTTTTTTTATCAAATCAAGTGTCAATGAAAGTTTTTGGTACATTTTAAAAAAAATGACATTTTTTAAAATTCCCCAATATATTATTAGAGTCAATTGTTTACCTTGATTTAGATTAAAATCTAGGCCCTTGTTTGATCTCCATTTATTTTTAAAAATAAAATTTTCTCTCTATCTTTTATTCAATCACACATTTTTCAATAAAATAATATTACACGTAAATTCAAAAAAAATTCTTATTCCCATCAATCTAATATTCCAAAATGCATTCTTGACCAAATAATGGAATCAAGTAAGGGCTAGATTTTTATTCCTACCAAATAGAGATTATATTTGTTCTAGTCAAAATATTTAAGATAAAATTATAGCAACTTCGACTATATTAAGTGGGGTGGGCCGTTCACCAATGAACAAACGAAATGAGCAACAAAAATCTCCTGTGAGTTGCTCGTTGACTCACAATTCGACTCACCATTAACTTGCAAATCGAGGCTAGACGAGCCAACTACCTATTTAAGTAGTTTATGTGATTGCTTTTTGTAGAGTCCCCCAAAAAAAAAATCATAGAATAGAATTAATTATTTTGTATACTATATTTTAACATTTTGGAAAGTTGAGGGACTAAAGTGATATATGGGTTAATTCAATTTTTTTTGGCTAAATATTTAGATTTTGATAGAGTGAAGATAAGTATATCAATATTTGGCTCGTTTGATAGCTCATATTTAATTTTGTATATTAAGCTCGAGAAAAAATTAATTCAAATTAGCGAAACCTAAGTTATTGAAGTTTGTAGGAGTTGTCACACTACAACAAAAATGCCATTTAGCAACACTTAAAAGGCAACATTTATGTATTAAATGTTGTTAAATGGGTCAATTGCAACATTCGAATAGGTGAATGTGCCATTGCGTAACATAATTAAGCTTTGGCAACATTTTTTAAGTGAATGTTGCGATAGATCCCTTTTTGCAACGTTTATTTAGTGTTGCAAAAAATAAAATTTTTCGCAACGTTTATAAAACATTGCAAAAAACTTTATCTTTCGCAACGTTTTTTAAACGTTGCTAAAAGAGTCTTTTGTAACGTTTATAAAACGTTGCGAAAAACTTATCTTTCGCAACGTTTTATAAACGTTGCAAAAGACAAACCTTTTGGCAACGTTTTATAAATGTTGCCAAAAGATCTTTCTTTTGCAACGTTTAATAAACGTTGCAGAAAGAAAATACTAAAGGTGGGTCGGGTTTTGGGTTAAGTAGGCGATCCGATTTTAACTTAAACATACGAATGAAGACTCTCTATTACAATCCCTGAATCGATTTCTCCCTAATTCCATTTCTTCAGAGGGAGCCCTGGGTCGATTTCCTCTAAATTCCATCGTCGTCTTCGTCTCACAACGTCGCTTCCTGGACACCAGACTTCAGAGCTACACCAGACGGTGGTTGTCGTCTTCTTCATCTTCCTAGCAACACCAGACGCAAGTTATCTTCGCCTTCGTCTTCCAAGCAACACCGTACTGTCCACACGCGGACCCACATCCCCGTAGGTGAAGCTTATTCAAAACGCGAAAAAGGGAAAGAGGTAATATCCTGAATTTGTTAGTGGAAACTCAACTGTTAATTGTCTCTTTTTTGTGTTATTTTGACTGAATGTTTTGCTATAATTTAATTTGATTATCTAGACTTTGTAAGAATTTGTTTTGCTTTCAGTATAAAAGAGTGGAGTGTTCTTTTCTTAAATAAAGAGTGGAGTGTTCTTTTCTTAAATTAAGTAGGGGAAAGTGAATTTGGGTTTTGGATCATGATACTTTTAGCTGTGGTAAGTGAATTTTATAGTTCAATTGCGGCCAGAATGTATTAGAAGTCGAAAACCGTTGGGGAATTTTGGATTATTCGACTGGACCTGAATGTCTGTGGTTGATTAGTATTGCTTCTTATTTCATATATTTCTAGAACTAGATGTTCTGTATTTGTTATTATTATTATTGGGGGATGAAGGTTTTATTTCTTTTGAGTTTTCTTTAATTTATTATTATTATTATTTATTTATTTATTTTGATTTTCTTCTTCTTGTAGTTACATTTTTTTCTTAGTTGAAAGTGACTGCAAAATTGTCTTCTCACACAATTTAACATCTTGTTTGATTGAAATTTATAACTGTCCAAGAGGACTTCTTTCCTGCAAAACTGAAAATTGGGAACCCAACTATGAAAAAGGAAAATGACCAGGGACCCAAGTGCCAATGTCCGTGAATGTTGGGAACTGTTGCTGCTACTTTTCCAAAATTTTCAACTTTGCTTGTGTGCTGCTACTGGTGTAATTACTCTTGTTCTTGTTCGGATCATATGAAAGAAAGGAATAGCTGTGGCTATATGAATTTTCTATATCTTTGTATTTCTGAGCTTAATATGTGATTACGGTTTTTTCCCCTACTTTAATTAGAGAAGCCACATTTCATCAACCAAAGTTAATCAGTCCCTATTATCGCTTTTCTGTTATATTTATGATTATCTTCTACTGCTGACCAAGAAGTGGAAATTGGTACTATGTGATTTATTAATCACAGAGACAGCAGAATCTATGTGTCAAAAGCTGGATGTGCTATAGATTCAATTTTGGATCAAAAGACAAATAAATGTCTGTGGTTGATTAGTATTGCTTCTTATTTCATATATTTCTAAAACCAGATGTTCTGTATTTGTATATAAAATAGCTTCTTTTAAATAACCCCATCTGTAGAGAGCATTAGGAAGTTGAACAGATTAAGCAATTTAATTTCTATGATATTTCTTGATATTATCTTTTTTGATTTTGTTATCCTTTATTCTGTTTTCTTGGTGTGGTTTGCTATCTAAATTTAAACGTTAAGGAACCTTTTCTAAAACTGTTCACTTTGCTTATTGCTATTTTAGTGAAAAGAGGAGCAATAGTATCATTTTGAGGTTGCCTCTCAATGACTAGTTAATCTAATATTGGTCATGACTTGTGATGTATCTCTTTCCATTGTTCATTAATTTTTGTTAATATTGGTTATGACTTGTGATGTATCTCTTTCCATTGATGTTCATTGATTTTTGTGAACACATTTCAAATATACTCTAATGGATAACTTCTGTACTTTTACATTTTGTGTTTTCATTGTTACTACGATAAATATTCTCTCACTGCTTTCCATCCACTTTATGTTGTAGTATGAAAACTTTTGCATCAGACGGTGCAGAGAGGTTATTTGAGGAAATTGTATTGAAACAAATTGACCCAAATGAAATATATTAAGGAGTGGGTATATATAGAAAGAGTAAAAGACATTCTAAAACTGCTCTGTATGTGGAAGTTTCCTTAGGAAAAAAAAATGCTGAATTTTAAAACTTTCCTTTTTCCTTTTTCCTCAGTCTCCAGTTTTCACTTCTTAGGAATTAATTAGTAATTTCTTGTGTGGACACACCCACAATTATGAAAGCATCCTAGAGTAAAAAAACTTGTCATCACCGAAATGCCCTTAATTGTTGTTTATATAGTTTAGTCTGTTGCTTATGTGCTATTGATTTTGGTCTATCCATTTGCTTCATATTTATTATTTTCTTTACAAGATATTTATTATTTTCCTTGTAGGTAACCAAGCAGAGCTCCTATATTTGTACATGGTGAATTTTGTATAAAATGGACAATAGTAGCTTCAAGTTAGTTTGATGAAATGGAGATGCAAGAAGAAGACATTTATTTCCATTTTATATTTTGTATGGTTTAAATATATGTAATGAAATTTTAATCTCATTTTATCAAAAAAATGTCGTTTTGTAAATGTTGCTTAATTTACATATCTCAGTTTCATGTACTATATATTGGTATTAGTAAAAGTACGTGAAATAATTACAAATAACGCGAAAAAAGCAAAATATTTGTTAATAAAATACAACGTTTTGGCAACGTTCAAAAAACGTTGCCAAAAGTTAGCCAACAGAACCTTTTGGCAACGTTTAAAAAATGTTGCCAAAAGGGTCACTTTCGGCAACACTTAAAAAACGTTGCAAAAAGTGACAATTTGGCAACGTTTTTTAAACGTTGCGAAAGACTAAAAAACGTTGCCGTATCCTTCCACTCTACGACAACACTGAGGTTTGCAACATTCGTCCAAATGTTGCAAAAGGTCTTTAGCAACATTTTTCAAACGTTGCAAAAAGCTTTTTTTGTTGTAGTGTCATTAATTAAATATTTATTTAAGTTGGGATATTGAATTCTTGAAGGACAAGCATATGTAGGGTGTGTATATATATATAGACTTACTTTTTTATTGATTAGAAATTGTATTACAATCAAAGTACATAAAATCTTACCTATTGATTTGATATTTTATGTCCCACTTTCAATAGGAACGTTTTGCTTACCGGAGGTTGTTTGTGTGACAACCCTCTGGACGTCCACAGGGTTGTTCAAGGCGCTTTCCCCTTATTTACCCAATTCTTATCCATATTTTTGTTGTACAAGGCTCCAACTTCTAAACCCTAACAAACTCTATTAGACTAGATCATAAGGGTGTAGATATATAGGTGTCAATTGGAGGTAGAGAACACACAAAAAATTTATATACAGCAGATAATAGAAAATAAAGATTTGGGAACGTGATTTTGGTATTACCTTTCAAAACGATTTGATCTAACGAGGTACAGTTGTTTTTTAATCTCATTTAAATTATTTTTTTCGTGTTGTTAAAATATTATACTTATAAAAGTTTAATGATATGGTCATCCGATACCAAAGATATAATATGTATTGAGCTCTTACCGGTCCATAAAGATATGATGACAGTATGATATTTTTAACTCGTGATTTAAATATTTTTATTCGGGATTGGACCATGATTTTCGTGTCCTACTAAGTATTCTCATTACTCACAATTTTTTCCTACTCCTCACAAGTTAGAACGAGTCATTGATTGGTGGACGATGAGGTGCAGTAGTGGTATCAGATTTTATGGAACTCAAATAAAATTTAAATCTAATGTAATGTAACTATGAATTTTATTTTCAGCATTATTTTAGTTTTATTATCACATGGATCTTTTTATTTAGAATTTGGAACATATTTTATTTTGTTATGCTTTCTACATTTTTAATTTAATATTGGTGGAACCAAAAATTTCATGTTGTGATGTTTTATATGTTTATTTAATTATTGGATGAAATATTTAGTAACGATTTAAATCTTAAATTTTGGCTCGTTACACTTTTTATTGTCATGTAGAATGTGTTTGTTGTCACAATGTATCGTGCAAAATGACTTCAGGTCCTGAAAGTTGAAGTTTAAATATAAATATTTTAAATATTTATTGTTGAATTAAAGGTCTTTAAATACGAAAAAGGTGTAAATCAATTTCATCGCATTCTAACATTCTCTACAATCTTTAGTAGTATAATTTTACAATTATTATACAGTTATTCTTTTTTTTTTTTTTCAAATATTTCTTCAATTCCTACTTTCTTTGTACCAATTATTTCTATTATTTGTTTTTATTTCTAAATTTTCTACAAAATTTGAAAATGACACTATTTATGAACCCCGATGAAGATGCTAACCTTTTTTTGTTTTTATAGTTCCGATATTCTCGCCTACGATTTTTTCAAGCTTACAATCTTTCAAATACTAAAAATGTCAATACTTTTGAACCGATAACTATTGAATCTGATGATGAGTTGAAAGTAGTATCTACAAAGAGGCAATAGAATTTTTTTTTAAAAAAAAAAATATCGTAAGCCTACTTCTAAATGTTGAAAACACTTCACGTAAAAAAAAAAATTTCAAAATGGGGAGCAAATTTCGAAATCATAATATAATTACAGTGGAAAGGACTTCAATTGAAAACTAAAAATTGGCACTATCCAGTACAACGGCCATTATGGTAAATGTTGTGTTTGTAATGGATTGTCATTAGAAGATAGACTTAACTTCAATTTGGTTTAGGCAAAGAGGGGATTTTTTGAGCAGTTCTTGCGAACTAAATTTATAACCCAGGGAACAGTGCGAGGAAGGCATGGTAGTTTTAGTAAACGATGCAGAGTTGTAACTATCCATAATAAAAAAAAAAAAAAAAAAAGTGTGGATTTGACGAAATTTATACAAACATAACTTCAATTGAGGTACAAAATGACTGTCGAGGTACACTATATATATAAATATTAGAAAATCACTAATTATTGATGATTTAAGAAATATAGTGGTGTCATTTCATTTACTTTTGATATGTGGTATGAAAAAAATTATGAAGAATATATTTGCATCATAGCTCATTATACCGATAAGTCTTGGACCATGAATAATAAAATATTTGCTTAAAGGTCATTGAATTTCTACACAATTACAAAAATAATAATAATAATAAATAATTTTTTTTAATGGACGTACTACGGATATTTTGTTATGAAGATAAAGTCCGTAGTTACACTTTTGATAATGCTAATGTTACTAAAAAAAATTATTAACCTAACACAATCCGCATTTTGATTCAAAACTTTTTAACATACATTTTATTTGTCATATTTTTAATTTAATTGTACAATACGACCTTAAGTTATTACACGACATTTGACAAAAATTAAATTGACTATTGCTTTTATTTCTGTCTCCCCTCTCCCAAACAAGCATTTGCGAGTGTATGAGGAGAATTGAACTTGCCGAATGCAATGTTTGCAATGGATATAGGTAACAAGTAGAACTCTATTTATCTTATGCTAGTCATGTGTTAATTATATATGATTATTACTAATTTTTCCAATGATAAGCATTCATATGATTATAATTATATTTGAAAATTTAATGATAGATTAATTACTTTTGAGATAATGAAATTTTTGAAGTTTTTTTTTACGGGACTAGTGCGTGTTCGAACGTCTACATCCCACTACTCCTATTATTCTAAACTCATTTTTTTAAAATTGCAAAAATTTCTAGTAAATATAATGATTGTTCATTTTTATGATATTATTGTTACGACATAGATAAAATTCCAAAAATGTAAGGACTTACTTATGTTATTCCATCTAGTTTCAATTATGAACACTCGTATTAACTTTTAAGTCATAAAGGTATTATAAAAAAAATAAAAAAAAATAAAAAATTCAGAATTAAGATTTAATATTCTCATTACACAATGTGATATAAAAATTGGCTTGTTCAATTTATATTCACACTATGCTGTCGAACACGGTAGAAACAATGGGTTCGTCATTCCTTGATGATGATGTATGGATCTATTTAAGTACGACTATCGTAGAAAGTTCGTAATCTTTCCATTTTTCTTCTAGTACTAGTACATAGACCATACAAAATGAATTCTCCACAGAGTTAGCTAGATATTTTTCATACCATATTCTTAGTGTTTTAAATTGAAAAAAGATAAATAGTTTTGATCTTATTGAATGGTGGTGAACAAATGAATAAAATATCTGATATTCTTCTATGACACGTGATGTACTAATGCCTCATGTGTCAATTTTAGCATTGGATGATGTGTTTAGTGCATGTAGTAGGATTCTGTTAGATGAAAGAAATATGTTGAGAGAAGATATATTTGATGTTTTAATGTGCTTGAAAGTGATGATATCCAAGGAAGGCAACCAGCTATCAAATAGAGTCAATGAAGCCATGCAATTACTTGTTCAAGTTACGGAGTCCGAGATGGTGACGTTAACAAGCCAAAGACAAAATTTTCATGTTGGGTATGCAAACGAAAACTAGCTGGAATGCATTGGAATTACGAACTCAAACTTGCAGGCAAGATAGACTACTATGCAACCGCATAGCACAAGCCTGGGTGCGGCTGAATGTTCCAATACTGAGAATCAAAGGTGGCATTTTGGATGAACTATGCGACCGCGTATCTATACACTATGCGGCCGCATAAAACAAATTTGGCACCGAATTTTTCAATTTTTGTAAAGAATCCTAGTTTAGTTAAAACTCTAATTTTATGGTAATTCTTGATATTTAGACTGTTAATTCTGTTTTTAAGTAAGTTTTTATGAGTTTCATATAAATATAACTCATTCTCTTTATTGTAAAATGCACAATTTGAGAGAGATTTATTGCAAGACATATTTCTTTCAACTCGTTCTTCATTGAATTAATTTTGAACTTATTAATGATTAATTTCTTGTGGTGTTCATCAATTTAAGTAAGTTTCGTAAGTATTGTGATCATGGGATCAAGATATTGTTTACGATTATCTTGGATCTTTGGTTCAATAATTTATCAGGTCGAACTTTTCAAACATTGATTCTTGGCTTTCTTGAGTTTGATCTAATGGGTCGCGAGTTTCGTAGCTATAATTGCTACATGGGTTCGCATCAAAAGGACTGGTAACAAGATAAGGTGACTAGTGTAATTGCTAAAAAAATCTCTGAAAACTTCATAGGATTTGTGGTATACAAATAATATAAAATTGTACATTCGGCGTTTCATTTATTTATTTTGAGAAAAATTATATACGAATATTCATTCGTATACAATTTGAACTCGGAATATGTATTGTAATTGGTCCTAAATCAAGATGGAAGATGAGTACTTTTAGAACTTTATAGTTCTTTTGACAAAATAGAATTTTACGTTTACCAAGTCTTTACAATTTTACATCTTTATAATATTTTAACAGTTGGTCTTTGTGTAAAGAAAATGGGTTTACAGAACTTGTACAGACAAGACACAATAGGAGGTGGGTGGGTGACTTTTTAGACAATAAAATACTCACATGGGCCCACCCATGTGAGTATATGTAATTTTTCTATACATAAAAATTCATATTTTAAAGAGTGAACATGTAATTTTTAGTAATGGCTCGCGAGTTTGCTTGGCTCGTCCCATAATGGGGCGAGTCGACACCAAATTTTCTGAATCGAGCTAGATCGCACTTGGCTCATCCCACACACGAGCGTGATCACAAGCTAGCTCACCATATGGGCCAAGCTAAACAGCTCGATTAGACCCATTTAGTATTCTTTGATTCAACTCGACCCATTTAACACCCTTAACATCCTACTTCTTTGAGATTTACACATATCAACTTTTATATAGTGGAAAACACATTTGCCATCCTCATGTTTTTGCTTGATCCCAATTGATTTTATAAGTAATCAAAGGTTGTTAGCCCCTGAATCTAAGAACTAAAAATTTTGCAACATGTAATGTTGGAATGCGTCGTGACAAAAAGCTTAAAAAATTCATTTGTCTCATCAAACAACAAAGTTACATTAGACGAAATCTTTTTATAAAGTATTCCCAAGTTGCATGTTGTGCTTTTGTTCATGAATCTATTTTCTATTATAGTTGGTTTTTGTTAGTTATTCATGTTATTAGAAGACAATGTTCTAGTCTATGCTACTAAAACTAATTACTCATCTTTCAAATGTCTTTCCAGGATATTAAATTAATTTCTTAACGAAAAGGACGTGTAGGGGCGGACCCAATGTAGGTCCAGTGCAGGCAAAGGCCTGCACTGAACTTTGGGTTGCCCCTGGATTAATTGGCCCATTTTTTAAAAAAAAAAAAAAATTGAATTGGCCAATTAATTGGCCCAATTTTACAAACCCAATTCCTGGCCATTACATTACATCCGCCTGCACTGAACTTTGGGCCACCCCTGGATTAATTGGCCCATTTCCTAGCCTTTTTTTTTTAAAAAAAAAAATTGAATTGGGCCAATTAATTGGCCCAATTTTACAAACCCAATTCCTGGCCATTACATTACACAACCTACAGTACACGCATTCAGATTTCAGAGAAGCTAGCAGACCACGAGAGAGATTTTCAGAGAAGCTAGCAGGTTGTGGGGTGCTTCCTTCGGCCATTCGACGTCGTCTCAACCTCCTGGCTCTAATTATTACTTCAGTTCGATGACTCGGTCCAGCTCCGCCAGGCGCAGCTCCGACTCTCAATCCAGGTAAGCGCGACGCCTCTTCTTTTTAAAATCAAGAAATGTTGCGCCTGTATTTTGCAATTTGGAGTTATATTTTTAGTTTCTATTTCTGAATTCTGAGTTTCTCCCATTTATTTTGTGTATAATTTGTTGGTAAATTTTGAATTTGGATTTTAGGGACAAAACTAAATTTGGCCCTTGACTGTTTTTCATCTACAGTTTGGAGAAGTGCAGTCAATTGGGTATTTAGGTTGGTGACTGGTGTGTGTCATTTTCGTTGAATTGGGTTTCAGGGTTTGTGCTCTGGCTTGGAAAATTTGTAAATTGGATTTATGCTGTAAATTGGGTAACTGAATTTGGTTTGTGCTATGGCTTGGAGAAGTAAATTGGGTTTGTGAAGTAAATTGGGTCAGAGAGTTTTTGTGGCTGATTTTTTGTGAAAATAATCATGGAAAGATTTTATAAAAGAAAATCTCTTGACTATGTGTTTGAGATTGTTCAGGATGTGGTTGAGGAGCTGGTAAATGTTGATGAGGAGAATCAGGAGCTGGCTGCACCCTTGCTGATTACAATATTCAGGAAGGTGAATTTTAAGCATCAAGATTTGTTCCTTTCTGGATTAGGATTGGTATTTATGGTTGAAATTTGTCTTTATAGAGTCGACTTTCCATTTGGTTCTCAGGCTGCGTGGAGGTATTATTGAACCGTCGTTGATGACTTTGGCTAGGAAGTATAACTAGGACAAGATGATTTGCCGCAAGTAAGTTCTTCAATGAAAGCTGCTTATAATTGGTTGTTTTTATGTCGACAAATAATTGCATTAGTTTATACAGCTACATTTGTTGTTGCTATTCTTTTTTTTTTTTCAATGATTGTGCAATAGAATTGTGTTGAAAAAAGGAAAAGATTCATAATATATATTTATTATATTCTACTTTTAAATGCTATTTGTAAAAAGTAAATCTCCTGGGATGCATCATTTTTACTGTCTTTCTATTGATTAGAATGTTTACGGCCTTAAAATAATTGAGTTGCTCGGAGGTATATACTGAGTCGCCTGCACTGTAAAAACTTCCTGGGTCCGCCCCTGAGGACGTTGGTAATTTTCTTTAACGATGTATTTGATTGACTTTATTTTTCATTAAAAAAAACATCATTTTACCACCAAAGTTCCTACTTTAGGGATGTTCGATCAATATTTATTTTTCATGAAAAATATATTCCAAAGTGTTAGTGTTAGATTATTATAATTGGCTATTCTGTGAACAAAATGACCAACTTGAACATTTTAGAAGTATAGGGACTTAATTGCAAGGTTTCATAGTTGGTAGGTTAGCTTAGGGTTCGGGATCCAAGTTTGGAACATGAAGGTTTCTCGTCGCATTTTCGCTAGCTGCTCGTCGGAGTAATACTCGAGTAGATGAAACAAGAACATCCCCGCTCGACCTTCGTCCCACTGTCACTCGTGCGGCAGACCCTTCGCTTGAGCTATATACTCCCTCGCTCGAGCAAAAGTGTTTTATAACCAACACGAGTTTGCATTTTTGGAAAGTTTTACAAGGCCCATAACACTTATTTTGCCCTACATATAAATAGAGGTAAGGTGCACGATTTCATTAAAATTGCTACATTATTCTTAAAGAGAGAAAACATTCTATATGATTTGAGAGATCTAAGAACATAATTCATTGAGAGGTTCATACATTCATTATTGAGATCCAACAACCTGATTTTAGAAAACATCAAAGTTCCATAATCCAAAACATCTGGCATCCTTAATCTTTTAAGGAACTGACTCTTTCATTGGGATTTGGAAGAGGTGGAGCAAGTGCAAGAAGAGCATAAGAACAGAAGGTTCTTGGAATTCCACTTGTAAAGACAATTAACAGAAGATCAGGAGACTGAAAACGCAACAGCGGATCTTGGAAGCTACAGGAGGTAGATCGGGAGTCATCTATGGCAGATAGATCGTGAGTCTGGAAGTTAAATAGTGGATCTTGGAAATTGCAGGAATTACTACAGTTAGAACGAGTGAAGTTGCTAGTCTGGAATCACACTGTAATCCTTATTGTCGATAGTGGAGGTAACTAGCTTGGTCCCGGAGTTTTTCCCTTGTTGGGTTTCTCCGTCAACATATTGTTGTTATTTAGTGCTTTCCGTAATATTACAACTGCGGTAATTCAATATAGGAATTGGACTTGTTTGCTTAATCATCTAGAAACTAATTAAAGTGACTTGTTGCTTTGGTTAGATTAATTCCACTCATAAGGTCAAACTAAAAACGAGTAATTAGTAACGGTCTAGCGCTATTACGTAACTTTCAAGTGGTATCAGAGCCTAATTGCGTGTTCTGACCTTAATTTTGTCTAGATGAGTAGCTCTTTACATGTCCCGTCATATTTTGATGGTAGTAATTATGCTTACTGGAAAGTGAGGATAAGAGTTTTTTTAAAATCTATGGATGAGAGAATCTGATTGAGTGTTGTGAAGGGTTGGAGTCTCCCTAGTACAAAAGTAGGTGATGTTGTCACTCCCACTCCCATAGAAAACTGGTCTAAGGCCAATTGAAATGAATGTAACTGGAATAGCAAAGCCTTGTATGCCATTTTTAGGTCTGTTTCTCCTGATGAGTTTAGGAGAGTGCCTATGTGTGAGGTAGCCAAAGAGGTTTGGGATATTCTAGAGATCACACATGAGGGAACACAAGTGTTAAAAATTCTAAGTTACAAATGTTGACCACGAGGTTCGAGGAAATTAGAATGAGTGAAGATGAGTGCTTTGATTCCTTCTATGCGAGCTTAAACAACATTGTGAACTCGAGCTTCAACTTAGGTGAGAGGATCCTCGAGTCTAAGATGGTGAGAAAAATCCTTAGATCCTTACCTGGACGTTTTAGGTCGAAGGTCACAGCCATTGAGGAAAGTAAGGATATTGATTTTATCAAAGTTGAGGATTTAGGTGGATTATTGCAGACTTATTAGCTAACCTTAAAAAACCCTATTAAGAAGAAGTCTATAACTTTGAAAACTACTATGACCAACCAGAATGAGTCTTCTGATTCTGACTCACCAAATGATGAGGAGTTGACATACTTTGCTAAAAATTCCAAACGATGTTTAGGAATTAAAATAAACCTCAAGAGAAACACAGAGATGCCTCTAGTGAATCTAGGAAAAGATCTAAAGGTGTAAAATGCCATAAGTGTCAAGGGTTTGGTCATATAAGGAATGAGTGTCCTAGCAGGAAGAGATCTCAGGAGAAGACTATGAATGCCACTCTCACTGATGACGAGTCTAACTCGGATAATCAGAGTGAGAAATCCACCCGTAAGGAGAGTGGAAAAATTGTTACTCTTGTTGCTAGAGTTAAGAGTGGATCTGACCAGGGAAGTAAAAATGATGAGGATATAAATAGCTGTGAGGAATCTAGTGAAGATGATGAGAGTGAGATAGACATTTATGAGGCCTATGATAAAATGTATAAGGAGAGTCTTATGATTCTTAGCAAAAATAATGCCTTGAGTGCGAAAAATAAGGAACTTAAATTGGAAAATGAGAAGTTGAGAGCGCACTCTAAGGATTCCACCTCGATCCTGAGTGAAATGAAAACAATAAATGAAACTTTAGAGACTCAGGTTAAGAAATTCACTAGTGAGCTTAAGAGGTCCGCTAGGAAAATGAGTGAGTTGACCATAGAGAGAGAGAGACTTTAGAGATCTAAGTTAAGAACCTTTTGAGTGATTTAGAATATTCTAAGTCTCAGTTGCTTGCCTTCTCTAGCAGTTCTAGGAATGGGCAAGCCAGCTAGTAATAAGGGAGGTCTAGGTTTTACGGAGAACATTGCTAGCACTTCTAAGATCACATTTGTCCTTGCATCTGACCAGCCTAAACATGTGCCTAACCCTGAGCCTAAGGATAAGGGTTTTGTTATACAAAGGCCTACTAGACAACATAAAATTCGTCGACCTAGGAATAGACGTCAGCGTCCTCATAATATTGTTCCTAGGTTTGTCCCGACATGTTTTCACAGCGGTGAGTTAGGACACATACGCCCTAGATGTTATCAAGTCCTGAACAGTCATAGACATATAAGCTTTAGTAGGAATAAAAATCAGGATGTTGTTGGTCAGATAGGATTCCTTACTACACAAATGAGTCAACTGATCAAGTTGGTGACATAGTTGCCTGGGAATCATTCTCACACTAGACAAGTTTGGGTAAAGAAGAGTGATCTGAATAACTTTGATATAAATCATCGTACTCTTAGTGGTAAGAGCATTCATATACCTATCTGATTAGGTATTTCTGATGCATGTATGTGCTTAATGACTACATGTTGTTGACTTTTGCTTGCATCACATGTTTTTTATTACTTTTTAGGATGTAGTTTCATGCATGTGCATTTTTCTTATGTTTGTTTTGGCACATGCACGCTTTATTTTGGTTTTGTGTGCTTGATTAGTTTGTTTTTATTTGTGTATGATGCTTTCTCGCTTTTTGAAAAATGAAAAACAAAAAAAAAAAAAAAAAAAAAAAAAAAAAAAAAAAAAAAAATTGAAAAAAATTGAAAAAAAAAACAAAAATTGGGAATGAAAATTTTACTGCTGTATGAAGTATAACATGTTTGAACGTGTATGTTGTGATCATGTTTGGGTATAATTGATTAGCTGTAGCACAGTTTCCATTACTTGCTTAGGTTGATTTGGAATACTTAGTAAATGTGTCTTCATGTACCATCTGCACTACACACACTATGATATTGTAAGTTGAACTTAACCGCATGTGTGAGATTTGAGATGATAGTCACTTGTTGGTAAGTTGACTCTGAACATGGATTGACCATCTTTTGTAGACCTAAGCTTATGTTGATCCTATAGTGAAAAAAATGAGGCTCATATCTTAATATTCTTTTTCGAGACTATTTGACTCGAGCAATTAAGTTTTAAGGGTATTTCAAAACCTGGTGCCTATGGTCATCTGACTTGGGTTAACCAACCTAAAGCTCGTTACAGGGGTCATATTAGTTGCTCAATAAATTAGAACCTGCATTTAAGATGAAAAATTATGAGTTATTGAAAAAAAAAAGAAAAAAATATGTTGAGCTAAAAACAAAATTGAAATATGAAAAACATATATGCTCAAAGTAAGGGGGAGTAAAAGAAAATTTTGATATATATGAAAAATGAGCTTCCTGTGAAAGGTCCTACTGTTCTTCAAGATTTGACTTTCATTAGTAGGAGAATACACGAATTAGTAGTGATATTTAGCATATCCTTTTTCACAAAATTAATAGGAGCCTTGTTTACCTTGCATTAGTGAAACTTTATACACATGAGTCACTTATATTATTTACTCCATTCTAACTTAATTTGAGTGTGTGGAGAGGTTTATTAGTTGTTAATTCTGCTCATGCTTGCTTGCTACACAACTGCACATTTGATTGGTTGATATGCTGCTATCTCTTTTTGCATTGGTTGTGTAATCTTTTTCCTTCAACATTTGTGACAAAAAGGGGGGAGAGATTTTATTGTGAGGGTGAGATTTATTTGTGATTTAAGCAGCTACATTGTAATTTGTATACTTGTCTTTTGGGGTCGTTGGGGTGAGACATAGATAATTGGTTACTTATACATATGCATGCGTTTGATATATGTCGTTTGGGGTCGTTGGGAAGAGACATAGATATTGTTTGACATTTGACTTGATTTATATTGATATGACATTTATACTTATGTCTTATGTCGTTTGGGGTCGTTGGAGAGAGACATAGATACATTTACTTACTGTTTTAATTTCAAGTGAATTTTCAGTAAGGGGGAGCTTGTGCATTACTTGTGCATTGCACATCATGCACTGATATTGACCATGTTATCATTTCATTTGTGTTTTACTTTATGCATACCTGATGCATACATGTTTTAGTTTTGATGTTTTGTGACATTAATGTGAATATGATGCTTTGGTTAGCATTAATATTGTATCTCAAACTAGTATGCTTATTTGATGGTTATGTTTGTAAGCTTCTAAGTGTTTTATTGCTTAATTTCTGTATCATGTGCTTTTACACTGGGTATGTGAGTTTTGATTTCAGGATACAGGATTGACAAAATGGAAGCTGTATTCAGATGATTGTTGGACTTAGTTTTTATTTGATAGGTTTATTTTACCTTGTAATTGGTTTTGTCACAGAATGCCAAATGGGGAATTTGTTAGTGTTAGAATATTGTAATTGACTATTCTGTGAACAAAAGGACTAACTTGAACATTTTAGAAGTTTAGGGACTTAATTGCAAAGTTTCATATTTGGTAGGTTAGCTTAGGGTTTGGGATCCAAGTTTGGAATATGAAGGTTTCTCGCCTCATTTTCGCTAGCTGCTCACCGGAGTAATGCTCAAGCAGATGAAATAGGAACATCCCCACTCGACCTTTGCCCCATTGTCGCTCGTGCGACAGGCTCTTCGCTCGAGCGACAAACTCCCTCGCTCGAGCAACAGTGTTATATGGCCAACACGGGTTTGCGTTTTTGGAAAGTTTTACACGGCCCATAACAATTATTTTTTCCTTACATATAAATAGAGACAAGTTGCATGATTTCATTAAGGTTGCTACATTATTCTAAAAAGAGAGAAAAACATTCTATATGATTTGAGAGATCCAAGAACATAATTCATTGAGAGATTCATACATTCATTCTTGAGATCCAGCAACCCGATTTTGGAAAACATCAAAGTTCCATAATCCAAAATATCTGGCATCCTCAATCTTTTAAGGAATCGACTCTTTCATTGGGATTTGGAAGAGGTGGAGCAAGTGCAGGAAGAGCACAAGAACATGAGGTTCTTAGAATTCCACTTGTAGGGACAATTGACAGAAGATCAGGAGACTGAAAACGCAATTATGCGAACCCCGTAGCAATGGTGACTACGAAACCCACAACGAGATTGATGCGGAACCCAAGAACGCCAATAAAACTCGGGTTGGACTTAAACCCAACAAAGTGAACCAAAAAAATTAATGATAATGATGATGCGCTGAACCCCTTGATTACATAATTGAAGAACTCTCGTACCGATGTTTGAATACCACAAAAATTATTCATCATTGATAAGTTCGATAAAATTGTTCATGGAAGAACAAAGTAAAAAGCAAAAGCCTTTCAATTTAATTTAATATCAAAGTTCTTAATACCATGAGAATAAAAATCTTATTTATACTAAAGTAATAAATCTTAGGTAATATGGAAAATACGAAATTTTAGAGTCCTAAAAATATAGAAATTACCAAAAATAAGAATTATAGTCAAACTAAACATCTTGCCAAAATAGGAAAATTCGCATCAAATTTGTACCAAGCTACCGCTTGGTTATAAGCCAAGCGACCGCTTGGTTTGTAAAATTCACTTCTTGGATTCCCTGAAAAATGGTTCTGGACGACTGCTTGGGATTTGTTCCAAGCGACCGCTTGGAATAACTTTTTCTCTGCTGGATAATATTTAGTATTTTGGTCATAACTTTCTCTACTGATATCCGATTGAAGTAATTCAAAGTGCATTGGAAAGATAACTCAAAGAGATACAACTTTAATTCAGACATAATCCTCTAATTATATCATTTACCAGGCTAAAAATAGGTTTCAATATGAGACTGAAAACAATTGCATAACTTTCGTGTTGATCCAATTGGTTTTCGGCGTCGACCTAAATATGAAACTTGTTTATTGGCATGTTGTCTTCAACCCCATGTGTCTCCTTTCCCGAACATGCATTTGTATGACTTTGTGCGACGTCATTAACCACGTTATCAGCCCTAAACACCTTCGAACGAGCCATCAACTTCTTCTCAATGAACATTGCACTTTTGATCGCTTGGGGCCTATCCTGGCTCATATCATCCCCTCTCTTCAAAATGATTCGTCCTCGAAAATCTGTACTTTCAATGCTCATATTATACCCTTTACTCCCAATCAAGTCAAGAACATGGAACGGTCCATCTCCTCTAGGATGCAGTTTGGACCTCTTCTGAATTCTTCTCCGCCTCTGTAGTATGAACACCCAATAATCAGCACATAGAGCAAAGTGTGCTCGTCCCAACGGTTTCCTTCAGCAAGTTTATAATGTTCCCAAAATAATCTCCATTAGCATGCCACTGTGCTTTCTCAATATCTTATGCTGTCTCAATAATTGTAACAATGTCAATGCAAATGATCCATCGTTTCCCTTCTGTTCAACCTTGTTGCTTAATCCACTGCATATAAATTTCTTCGAATTCTTGATGGTTTCTAGCATAGCCCGGATCATATCATTCTATCTCTCTTCAAAAGGATTCGTTCTCGAATCCATGCCTTAATAGTCAATTTGAGGTTCAATCCCCGGGTCGGGTGGTATTCCAATTGGATAGTTTGCTAGAAATAATTCTTCGGTAACCTGCAAAACAAAAGTATTCAAAATAGGGACGGAATTATTTGTTTTCACCAACTCCTCCTCAACTTCAGACTCTTTTTCATCTTAGCTCACTTCCAACTCTTTCTTCCCCCCTGAAGTTTCTTCTTCAATTTCTTTTTGCAACTCCATATTCCCTTCTGGATGTTCACTCTCAACTTCCCTTTTACTCTCTTGTGGCATCTCTTCTTTTTTCTTACAATTAACTACCTTACTATGTTCTCTCGAGCTCTTTTGTTTCTCCAAGGTGACTAGTTGAGTCACGAAGCTCTGAAAGGTCATGCTCATAATCCAACATAGTCCTTTTGCTTGACATATTACCAACATGTTCCACACTTCGTGTTTTCTCCTCTCTTGAATATTCAACTCCACTATATCTTCTAGGCTAATCCCGATATTCCCGATCACGCCGATCCCTCCTACAAAAATGATTAGGTGCATAACGCTTCCTCATAATACTCCTCAACTCATCCTAAGTTTCAATACTCCTCTCACCACACCTTCGCCTAGATGTTGTTAATTGATCCCACCAAATCACAGCATAGTCTATGAATGAGCTCACATCAACCTCAATTTTCTCTCCCCGGAATAATCATGACACTCAAACCTCAATTCTACCTTTTCTTCCCATGCCACGTACGCCTCGGGATCATTCATACCCTTAAATTGTGGAATTATTATTTTTGCACTACCCGTCCTCCTATAAACACCAACTTCACCCAAATCTCTACATCTCCGTCTCTCCCAACTACTCACATTAAACACATCATCGCATTGATCCCTATGAGTTCTATTCAATTCCCCATCCCACCTATCTAACACTCTCCCCATATCCATCAACATCCTTTCCAATCGATCCATCATATTACTCATATTGACTCTAGGACTCAAAAGGATATAAACTGGACAACTTCGGACTGGGATTTATTAATTCAAGAAAGTGGTTCTTGAATTTGGATTGAATACAAATTATGGATTTTGGAATTAAGAAAGATGATAGGATATTGGACAATTTCCAAGAAATAAAAAAAAAATATTTTATTTTATTTTATTCTCGGACGTGAACAATACTTTTTTTTTATTTACAAAAGCTCGAAAATTTGACTACGAGAACGACAAATAAAACGAAAGTTGATTTGGACTCAAATTGAGCACAAAAATAACTTTTGAATTTTTTTTATAGTTTTCTGGATCAAATACTCAAAATAAATTACTGGACACAAGAACACGAAGAACACAAAAAAAAAAAATAAAGACTCAGCAAGATATAAAAACAAAGATAGAACCTGATTAGATTGGAGCCTTTGCTCTGATACCAACTGATGCGAACCCCGGAGCAACAGTGACTACGAAACCCACAACGAGATTGATGCGGAACCCAAGAACGCCAATAAAACCCGAGTTGGACTTAAACCCAACAAAGTGAACCAAAAAACTCAATGATAACGATGATGCGCTGAACCCCTTGATTACATAATTGAAGAACTCTCGTACCGATATTTGAACGCCACAAAAATTATTCATCTTTGATAAGTTCGATAAAATTGTTCATGGAAGAACAAAGTAAAAAGCAAAAGCCTTTCAATTTAATTCAGTATCAAAGTTGTTAATACCATGAGAATAAAAATCTTATTTATACTAAAACAATAAATCTTAGGTAATATGGAAAATACGAAATTCTAGAGTCTTGAAATATAGAAATTACCAAAAATAAGAATTATAGTCAAACTAAACATCTCACCAAAAATAGGAAAATTCGCGTCAAATTTGTACCAAGCGGTACCAAGCGACCGCTTGGTATGTAAAATTCACTTCCTGGATTCTCTGAATGGTTCTGGGCGACTGCTTGGAATAACTTTTTCTCTGCTGGACATTTTTCAGTATTTTGGCCATAACTTTCTCTACTGATATCCGATTGAAGTGATTCAAAGTGCATTGAAAAGATAACTCAAAGAGCTACAACTTTTATTCAGACATAATCCTCTAATTCGATCATTTACAGGCTAAAAATAGGTTTCAATATGAGACTGAAAATAATTGCATAACTTTCATGTTGATCTAATTGGTTTCCGGCGTCGACCCAAACATGAAACTTGTTCATTGGCATGTTGTCTTCAACCCCATGTATCTCCTTTCTCGAGCATGCATTTGTATGACTTTGTGCGACGTCATTAACCACGTTATCGGCCCTAAACACCTTCGAACGAGCCCTCAACTTCTTCTCAATGAACACTACACTTTTGATCGCCTGGGCCCTATCCTGGCTCATATCACGCAACAACAGATCTTGGAAGCTGCAGGAGGTAGATCGGGAGTCATCTACGACAGATAGATCGTGAATCTGGAAGTTAGACAGTGGATCTTGGAAATTGCAGGAATTACTACAGCTAGAACGAGTGAAGTTGCTAGTTTGGAATCAACTATAATCCTTATTGTCGATAGTGGAGGTAACTGGCTTGGTCTCGAAGTTTTTCCCTTGTTGGGTTTCTCCGTCAACATATTATTGTTATTTAGTGCTTTCCGTAATATTACAACTGCGGTAATTCAATATAGGAATTGGACTTGTTTGCTTAATCATCTAGAAACTAATTAAAGTGACTTGTTGCTTTGTTTAGATTAATTCCGCTCATAAGGTCAAACTAAAAACGAGTAATTAGTAACGGTCTATCGCTATCCCGTAACTTTCACAAAGGTTGGTCACATGATCATGTTTTCCTCAAAAAATAAAGATATCATTTTTTTTTGGGAAGGGTATATTTTTATTTTTAAGCAATTCACTCTTTCTCTTCTATCTACCAATGAAAGATAGACAAGTATTGTTATCCAATTAAAATGAGATCGTCAATGCAAGTCACGTGGAAGCACCATATGAGGACAACTGGTCGGTCAAAGCTAAGGATGGTTAAAATCTGCATTGGCCGAAGTCCTCCTCTTCAGGCCGAAGTACCTCTTATCCTTTAAGTCGAAGCGCCTTCATTCCAAATGTCCAAATTAATAAATAATTTGTCTTGGGCCATATTCGAGTAAATTAAACCATAGTTGGAAGTCTTTACACCAACCCCACATTTGGATTTGGTAGAAAGTGGGAGTGCACCACTGCAACGAACGGTGCTAGCGGTGGCGGTGAGTGTTATTGCCGTTGATTAAAACATGGACTTCAAATTGTGGGCAACAAGGGCTGCTTCATGCCTCAGGATCTCTGTCTTCCACAGAGGCTTTGCAACCGGTATATTTCTATACGTAGACACATTCACAATACATATATTTGGGTAAATGAATTTTATATGTGTGTTTTTGTTGGAAAAAGAATGATAATATTGAATGAAAATCATTCCACTACTTCAGTTTCAGAATTTTCAGTTTCAGATTTCATCAGTTTTCAGAATGTTGAATGGAAATTCAGTTTTAGAATTTATGGAAATAAATTTCAATGTTTCAGCCGTTTTACTACAGAAATTAATGATCACTCTTCCACATCTATGGGTATAAATAAAGGATCTCTTGGTTAAAACAAAAAAATGTGATTCAAACAATGAACACAACAAAAAGAAAAAACCTTTTTTTTTCCCCAGTTCCGGCAGTTTTTTTTTTTTTTTTGCTAAAACCCTTGAGAGATAGATACGGCTAGTTCGTAGGCGGTTAACGTAGTGTAGCGTGAACCGACAACCGATTATGTAACGCCCCGAGTTCCGCGGACCCGGAACTCTACGTCATCATCTCTTTGCCCTAATTTAACTGAAAAGTTTTGCGGAATAACTAACTTTTAAAAAATATCACATTTAAAATTTGTGAACTTTAACGGTAACAAATCTCATTCGAATTAACTTAAGGAAAATTTGATTAAATATTAAACTCAAGTTTGAAAATAGCGGAAACGACAAGGTAAGTTTCATAATGTTCAAATGAGTGAAATTTCAAAAGTAAACTAAAAATAATTAACTACATTCATTCCACCACTGCCCATCAAACTCGGCCGTCTCCAAAATCTGCAATATTCTTAAAATAATAGAATGAGCATTTCGAAGAAATACTCAGTAGACTCATCGCCAGTAATTAATTTACAGAGTAATTTAACACATAACTATGCAATCTATACAGTGATATTCTCATGGGCTTATTTTCTTTGAAAAATCATAGGCTCTTTAAAATCATAGGGTGTGGGTAGTCTGTCTCATGCATTTAAGCACGTAAGTTATGCATAACATCATCTTATCTCATAAGAGATTCTCTTTCTTCTCATGCAATTAAGCATATAAATCACATAAAATCACATAATACATGCAATTACAATTTAAAACTAATTAATGGGGGCGAGTCTACCTCAATCTATCGTGATTTGCGTGAAAAGTGGAGCGGGAAGAAAAATCTCAGTTCCTCAATCGTTCGTACGTCTCGTCTAGCCAAAAAAAAAAAAATAAACCTTGAATTACTGTTTCGAAATTTTTTTAAAGATTAAAAACGATAAAAATAAAGTTTAGGGACTAAATTGAAAATTTATTAAAACTGAAAATAACAGTTTAAGGGCTAAAATTGAACTTTTCTAAATTAAGAACTTAATTGAAAATTTATTAAAACTGAAAATAAAAGTTTAAAGGCTGAAATTGAACTTTTCTAAAATTAAGGACTTAATTCAAAATTTATTAAAACTGAAAATAAAAATTTAAGGACTGAAATGGACTTTTTCAGAATCTGTGGACTGATTTATTTTAAAACATAAATTCTGGGACTGTTTTCTTTAAAACCGAACTTTGGGGCTGAAACTAAATAACTTTAAAACTTGGGGGACTAAAATAACCTAACTTCTAAACTTGGGGTAAAATTGAAATTTCCAAAAAATCAAATTATCAAAATCTCTCAACTCTCTCTCTCTCTCTCTCTCTCTCTCTCTCTCTCTCGCGTAAATGGGGGCAGACGGAGGGGAGAGGTGATGGTGAAGGGGGCGAAGCCCCTTCCCTCGATTCCGGGCGGAGACGCTAGCGTCGGCGTCGCGTGGAGGCGCCGGTGGTGTGGAGGGTGGCTGGGGGATGATTTTTGGCGACGGGTCGAAGGGTAATAGGGCTAACCGAGGCTTGGAGTTCGGTTTTTCTTGAGTTTTCCGGCGGCGAACCGGCTAGAAAGTGGGTCAGGATCAAGGTAAGTTTATGGGTTTCCTTATTTCTGGGTTTTGATTTTGATTTGGGTTTGATTTTGGGCGAAATGGGGGCTGTCCATTTCGTATGTGTGTGGTGGTGTTCGAAGCCGGGAATGGCAGGTGGTTTTTGGGTTGCAGTGAGGCGGTGGTGGTGTTGGTGTGGTGGCTTACAGGATGTGGCCGTGGTGGTGGTTCGATTGGGCTTCGACTGTGGGCGTTAGGGGTGTTGATTCGGTTGGCTGGGTCGTGGGAAATGGATGGTTGTAGCTCGGGTGTTGGTGTGGTGGAGTCGACGGTGGCTGCAGTGGTGGTGGTGTCTGTGGGTTGGAGCAGTGGCTGTGGCCATGGACGGTTGTAGCTTGGGTTTGGGGGTGGCTGTGTGCAATGGTCTGTGAGTTGGAGGTGATGGGGTTGATGCTAGAAATTGGTTTTCTAGCATCACACATGAATCTCCAACATTGTTGATACTAGAAATGGGTGTTCTAGCATCAGTTGTGAGCTGGAGGTTTTTCCAGCGTGATATTTCAGGGGTTGAGAGGCGTTGGTGGATTATGGTTTCTATTGTGTGTACACTTCATGTCACTGGTGCTAGAAACTAATTCTAGCACCATTGTGATCTTCCAGTTGATGCTAGAAATTGATTTTTCTTGCATCAATATTAAGTTTTCAATTTAGGAAGGTGACTGGAACTTGCATTGAGTGAAAAATCTGGAGAATGTAGCATTTTCTTACCCCAGTTGCTTGGAGGCGTGAGTGTGAGGGGTGGAGAAATGAGGGGGGTATATATGAACAGTAGAAAATTTTTAGGGCTAAGAAATCAAGGTGGTAAGTGGGCCAGAAAATAGGCCGGAAGAATTTTCTAATCGGACTTACAGAATTGGGCTGAAAAGATTACATTTGGACTAACGAAATATCGGACCCGAAATAATAATATATCGTATTTAATTTCGGATTTAAAACGATAAAAATTTAATAAATTAAAATATTCGAAATTGTACTCGATTCTAACAAATTTAAATTTTTTTAATAATGGCTAGACGAACACGCTTTTATCTTTAAAACTCGGGGTTAGGGCTTAGCGACGCGTTTTTCAAGAAAAATAAATGAATTTTGCCAGAATCTCATCCTCCTTGAAATTTAAACTTACTTGATCTATGATATCTGGATACTTAGCCAGAATCTCATCCTCATTTTCCCAAGTAGCTTCATCGCTATCCTGTCTACCCCATTGGACTTTGACTAAATGAACTTCTTTATTTCTTAAGACATGGACTTTTCTCTCCACAATGCACATAGGTGTCTCCTCATAAGACAGATTCCTCTGAATCGATATAGTCTGAAAATTTACCACATGGCTCGGGTCGTGAATATATTTTCTCAATAAAGAAACGTGAAAAACATTGTGTACGGCCGAGAGCTCGGGTGGTAACGCCAAACGATAAGCCACGTTACCTACTTTTTCTAAGATTTCAAATGGTCCGATAAAACGAGGTCTTAGCTTCCCTCTTTTGCCGAAACGGATAGTACCTTTCATAGGAGCTACTTTCAAAAATACTTTCTCCCCAATCTCAAACTCCAAATCTTTTCTCCTTCGATCGGCATAACTTTTCTGTCTATCTTGGGCGGCTTTGATCCATAGTCTGATCTTCTCAATAGCCTCAACTGTCCTCTCAATCAATTCTGGACCTAAAATTCTTCTCTCGCCTACTTCATCCCAATAAACTGGTGATCGACAACGTCGCCCATATAGTGCCTCATATAGTGCCATACCAATAGTAGCCTGAAAATTGTTATTATAGGCAAACTCCACTAATGGAAGATGAGTCTCCCAATTACCACTCAAGTCTAGCACACAAGCTCTAAGCATATCTTCCAATGTCTGAATGGTGCGTTCAGACTGTCCATCTGTCTGGGGATGGTAAGCTGTACTAAAGTTTAATTTAGTACCCATCGCGACATGTAAACTCTTCCAAAATCTCGAAGTGAATCTCGGGTCTCTATTGGAGACAATGGAAGCTGGTACTCCATGAAGTCGGACGATCTCCTTAACATACAATTGGGCTAATTGATCCACATTGAGAGTCATTCTGATTGGTAGGAAATGAGCTGACTTCGTAAGTCGGTCTACAATAACCAAAATGGCGTCATGACCTTTATTGATTTTGGTAACCCTGTCACAAAATCCATGGAAATTTTCTCCCATTTCCATTCTGGTATATCCAAGGGATTTAATAACCCTGATGGTCTCTGATGCTCAGCCTTGACCTGCTGACATGTCATACATCGAGAGACAAACTTTGCAATGCAACCCTTCATGTTTCTCCACCAAAAGGTATTGCGCAAATCACGATACATCTTTGTCCCTCCTGGGTGGCATGCATATGGTGCTGAACGAGCTTCTTTCAAAATCTCATTCCGGATATGTTCATCCTTCGGCACGCAAAGACGTCCTTTGAACATAAGCGCTTTATCAGTGGTAATCTCGAAACCTATCCTCTTGCCAGTCCCAACCTCGGATCTGATCTTTTCCAAGAATTTATCTCCGACTTGGGCTGCTACAATCCGACCTCTCAAGTCTGGTTTGACGATCAGATTTTCCAATCTATTAGATCATTGGACTGTTGGGACTCGCACTTCGATTCTTAAGTTCTGAAAATCTCGAATCAATTGGTCTTGCGTTGTTCCCAAAGCTGATAAATGTCCAACGTTCTTTCTGCTCAAAGCGTCTGCAACTTTGTTTGCTTTACCCGGGTGGTAAAGAATAGTGCAGTCATAATCCTTTACTAGCTCTAGCCATCGTCGTTGTCTCATGTTCAGTTCCTTCTGAGTGAAGAAATACTTGAGACTCTTGTGATCGGTGTAAATTTCACATTTACTCCCATACATCTGTGTCGTCAGATCTTAAGAGCATGCACGACAGCTGCGAGTTCTAAATCATGTGTCGGGTAGTTCTTTTCATGTGGCCTCAACTGTCTTGAAGCATATGCGATCACTTTGCCATTCTGCATCAATACACAACCTAAACCATGTTTGGATGCATCGCTGTAAATAACGAAACCATCGGACCCGTCTGGTATAGTCAATACTGGTGCTGAGACAAGTCTGTTCTTAAGTTTCTGAAAGCTTTGTTCACACGGTTCTGTCCATTGAAACTTAACTCCCTTCTTGGTCAACTGGGTCATAGGACCTGCTATTTTAGAGAAACCCTCTATGAATCGCCGATAATACCCGGCTAATCCAAGAAAGCATCTCACATCTCCAACATTTGTAGGTGTTGGCCAATTCGTTACAGTTTCAACTTTAGAAGGATCAACCTCAATGCCTTTAGCTGTAACAATGTGACCTAAGAAACCTATTCGCTCAAGCCAAAATTCACATTTCTTGAATTTGGCATACAACGTTTCTGCTCTCAGTGTTTCCAACACAGTCCTCAAATGTTCTTCATGTTGTGCAGAATTTCTGGAGTAGACCAGTATGTCATCGATAAAAACAATAACGAATTTATCGAGATACTGATGAAAAAATCTATTCATCAAGTCCATAAATATTGTAGGTGCGTTCGTGAGGCCGAAAGGCATTACTGTGAACTCATAATGCCCATATCGTGTCCTGAACGCTGTCTTTGGTATGTCACTTGGCGAAACCTTTAGCTGATGGTAACCAGATCTCAAATCAATCTTAGAGAAGATAGCTGTACCTTTCAGCTGATCGAACAAGTCTTCGATCCTGGGAAGGGGATACTTATTCTTTATCGTCAACTTGTTAAGTTCTCGGTAGTCGACGCACATCCTCATACTTTCGTCCTTCTTCTTTACAAATAGAACAGGTGCTCCCCATGGAGATACACTTGGCCTGATGAAACCCTTCTCTAGCAATTCTTCCAACTGCACCTTCAGTTCTTGCAACTCTTTCGGCGCCATACGGTACGGAGCTTGGGAAACAGGGACAACTCCTGGTACCAAATCAATGGAAAATTCCACTTGCCTATCTGGCGGAATACCGAGTAGATCGTCTGGAAAGACATCACCGTACTCGCATACTACTGGCACTGAGTCCAGAGTAATCTCCTCTACGGGTTTGTCTTGAAGACTAACTAAATAGCCATGACAATCATCCTTGGCTAATAGCTTCTCCGCTTGTAAAGCCGAGATAAGGCGAGGAAGTGCTTTGATCTTTGTCCCGTAGAACCTGAATACTTCTACACCATCTTTGTGAAAAATAACCTCTTTCTCGTGGCACATAATTGCGGCATGGTTGGTGCTGAGCCAATCCATACCTAGAATAATATCGAAATCTTTCATTCGGATAATATTCAAGTCTGCCTTCGAAACTTGGCCATCAAAATCTATTTGTACTGCTTTGACTATCTTATTGGTATCGATAGTTCCTCCTGATGGTAAACTAACCTCGAGAGTACTACCAGTTTCTTCTCCTATTAAGTTCAGTCTTCCTAAACATGCTTCGGCTATAAATGAATGCGCGGCTCCCGAGTCTATTAGAACATATATGGGGATACTAGAAATAGATAGTATACCTGTTATCATATTATCATGCTCAAAATGGGGAAAGGAAATACAGTATAGAGAATAATTAAGACATGCACAAGAATACCAGAATAACTAGTATACCTGCAATCACGTCCAAATCCTCAGCTGCATCCATAGCGAATACTCTTGTTTTCCCCTTTCTGTTCTGGCCTGAGTTCGTCTAATGATTGGAACCCTGGGCGGACGAGGCATGACAATCCGATGCAAAATGACCCGGCTGGCCACACTTGTAGCAGACACCCTTTCCAAAAAGGCACTCTCCTTTATGCGGCCTCTGGCACTTAGGGCAGGGTGGAGTGAAAGTGGTCATCTGCCTCCTTGTTGGTCCTAGATTAGCCTCTTGGTAAATGCTTGATTCCAGTTCTGATTCTGATTGTGATTTGGGCCTTGCCACTTTCTCTTCCCCTGATACCTTTGCTCGCTATGATTGCCTTGGTTCCCAACTCTCACACCGGCATAGGCTACTGCTTGAGCCTTCTTCACAACTTCTCCGTAAGTTGGCAGTTCATGTGAACTGACAATCTGTGGGATATTGAGGCGTAGACCCCTCTCAAAACGCCGTGCTTTCTTGAACTCAGTCTCCACCAGATGTGGAGCATAACGCGACAGTTCCTCGAACTTTCTCTGGTATTCGGTTATGTCCATTTCACCTTGTACCAAACGTAGAAATTCGGACTCCTTGTGATCTCTGAGGGCTTGTGGGAAAAATTTATCCCTGATCTCAGTCTTAAACTTGTCCCAAGTCAGAGCTGCTAGCTGCTCTTCACTCCTTGTCCGGGATGCAGATTCCCACCAGAAACCAGCTCTTCCAATTAACATGAACTCGGCACAAATTACCTTCTTATCCTCAGGACAAGATATGTGCCTGAATATCTTCTCAATGGCCTGGAGCCATTCTTCCACTGCTAGTGGACTTTCTCCGCCATCGAACGTAGGTGGGCGGTATCTCCGAAATTGTTCTATCGCTGGTGCTGTGGGGTTAACCGGCTGTGGAGCTTGTCTCAATTCTTGCACCACGTTAAGTATTTCCCGGATGATATCGGTTTGAGTTGGTGGTGCCATAACCTTCATAAAATTTTAAAAGTAGTTCATAAAGGTTGACTTAAGTGTACCAACAACGTAAACGATAACAGATAACTCAAAAAAATGAAAATTGGAACCCAAAAATCATTTCATTCAAAACTCGACTTCTTTTAATGAAAATACATGGGTAGGAGGGCATGTATGCCGAACATTTTTTTTTTTTAAATAACATGTCGAGCCTACTCTAATTTCTATCTCTCTATTCTCCTTCAGTTACGCCTGATTCAGCGTCCGAGATCTCTCCTAGCGCTGGATCAGCGTCTTCCTCAGTTTCGTCTTCTTCTGAGTCTTCTTCGGGAGCAAACCCATAGCGGTAGTCAAAGTACATGGGCCAATATGCCACAAATCTCGTGCAGAAGGCATCATACTCCATTTCCACATTCAAAGACACTAGAGCATCTACATATATGCTATTAGCTACCTCCGCATAATCACTTCGGAAAGTCGAGAGTAAGTGATGGATCGACCGGTGATTATTGGTCACGTAGCCAAGTTGTATGGCCCGTTCACGTACAATATTCAACTGCTCTATATGTTGGGCAATTGTCCACTCAAGTTCGGGCCTGAAGCGGTCATAATCCCTAAAGGCTTGTTCTGCATCACTCAGTATCTTTCTACGAATGGGTGCCATGTCCTAAATCAATTATGCAAAGTTCAATTAAGCGGGGTTATTTTTCTCTTCTAGTTAAAATTACGAGGACGTAAAAATTAAGAAAAACTCTTTCAAATTATGCTCAAATTCGTCTTTCTTTCTTTCTTTCTTAATTCGGATACACTTTCTTTCTCTTTTTTTCTTTTTTTCTTCTAAGTCTCATAGAGTATCAAAACAAGTATCCGAATTAAAATAACATTTAAACTTCATAAACTTCTTTACCTTTGGAGTCGACTGGTCGAATGATGGCAGTGGCAACTCTTATTAATAAGAATTAAATAATGTAAAATATCTCTTTGAAATATATATTTTTTTTAAATTTGCCAGTCTACAGAAATACAGACTGGCTTTGATACCAAGCTGTAACACCCCGAGTTTCGCGGACCCGGAACGCTACGTCATCATCTCTTTGCCCTAATTTAACTGAAAAATTTGGCAGAATAACTAACTTTTAAAAAATATCACATTTAAAATTTGTGAACTTTAAAGGTAACAAATCTCATTCGAATTAACTTAAGGAAAATTTGATTAAATATTAAACTCAAGTTTGAAAATAGCGGAAACAACAAGGTAAGTTTCATAATGTTCAAATGAGTGAAATTTCAAAAGTAAACTAAAAATAATTAACTACATTCATTCCACCATTGCCCATCAAACTCGGCCGTCTCCAAAATCTGCAATATTGTTAAAATAATAGAATGAGCATTTCGAAGAAATACTCAGTAGACTCATCGCCAGTAATTAATTTACAGAGTAATTTAACACATAACTATGCAATCTATACAGTGATATTCTCATGGGCTTATTTTCTTTGAAAAATCATAGCATCTTTAAAATCATAGGGTGTGGGTAGTCTGTCTCATGCATTTAAGCACGTAAGTTATGCATAACATCATCTTATCTCATAAGAGATTCTCTTTCTTCTCATGCAATTAAGCATATAAGTTATGACAAGCATAACAACATAATCTATCTCATAAGAGATTCTCGTCTTATGCATTAAAGCATATAAATCACATAAAATCACATAATACATGCAATTATAATTTTTAAACTAATTAATGGGGGCGAGTCTACCTCAATCTATCTCGATTTGCGTGAAAAGTGGAGGGGGAAGAAAAATCTCAGTTCCTCAATCGTTCGTAAGTCTCGTCTAGCCAAAAATAAATAAATAAATCTTGAATTAGTGTTTCGAAATTTTTTTAAAGATTAAAAACGATAAAAATAAAGTTTAGGGACTAAATTGAAAATTTATTAAAACTGAAAATAGCAGTTTAAGGGCTAAAATTGAACTTTTCTAAATTAAGAACTTAATTGAAAATTTATTAAAACTGAAAATAAAAGTTTAAGGGCTGAAATTGAACTTTTCTAAAATTAATGACTTAATTCAAAATTTATTAAAACTGAAAATAAAACTTTAAGGACTGAAATGGACTTTTCAGAATCTGTGGACTGATTTATTTTAAAACATAAATTCTGGGACTGTTTTCTTTAAAACCGAACTTTGGGGCTGAAACTAAATAACTTTAAAACTTAGGGGACTAAAATAACCTAACTTCTAAACTTGGGGCTAAAATTGAAATTTCCAAAAAATCAAATTATCAAAATCTCTCAACTCTCTCTCTCTCTCTCTCTCTCTCTCTCTCGCGTAAATGGGGGCAGACGGAGGGAAGAGGCGACGGTGAAGGGGGCGAAGCCCCTTCCCTCAATTCCGGCCGGCGTCGCGTGGAGGCGCCGGTGGTGTGGGGGGTGGCTAGGGGATGATTTTTGGCGACGGGTCGAAGGGTAATAGGGCTAACCGAGGCTTGGAGTTCAGTTTTTCTTGAGTTTTCCGGCGGCGAACCGTCTAGAAAGTGGGTCAGGATCAAGGTAAGTTTATGGGTTTCCTTATTTCTGGGTTTTGATTTTGATTTGGGTTTGATTTGGGGTGAAATGGGGGCTGTCCATTGGTATGTGTGTGGTGGTGTTCGAAGCCGAGAATGGCAGGTGGTTTTTGGGTTGCAGTGAGGCGGTGGTGGTGTTGGTGTGGTGGCTTGCAGGAGGTGGCCGTGGTGGTGGTTCGATTGGGCTTCGACTGTGGGCGTTGGGGGTGTTGATTCGGTTGGTTGGGTCGTGGGAAATGAATGGATGTAGCTTGGGTGTTGGTGTGGTGGAGTCGACGGTGGCTGCAGTGGTGGTGGTGTCTGTGGGTTGGAGCAGTGGTTGTGGCCATGGACGGTTGTAGCTTGGGTGGGGGTGGCTGTGTGCAATGGTCTGTGAGTTGGAGGTGATGGGGTTGATGCTAGAAATTGGTTTTCTAGCATCACACATGAATCTCCAACATTGTTGATACTAGAAATGGGTGTTCTAGCATCAGTTGTGAGCTGGAGGTTTTTCCAGCGTGATATTTCAGGGGTTGAGAGGCGTTGGTGGATTATGGTTTCTACTGTGTGTACACTTCATGTCACTAGTGCTAGAAACTAATTCTAGCACCATTGTGATCTTCCAGTTGATGCTAGAAATTGATTTTTCTAGCATCAATATTAAGTTTTCAATTTAGGAAGGTGACTGGAACTTGCATTGAGTGAAAAATCTGGAGAATGTAGCATTTTCTTACCCCAGTTGCTTGGAGGCGTGAGTGTGAGGGGTGGAGAAATGAGGGGGGTATATATGAACAGTAGAAAAATTTTAGGGCACAGAAATCAAGGTGGTAAGTGGGCCAGAAAATAGGCCGGAAGAATTTTCTAATCGGACTTACAGAATTGGGCTGAAAAGAATACATTTGGACTAACGAAATATCGGACCCGAAATAATAATATATCGTATTTAATTTCGGATTTAAAACGATAAAAATTTAATAAATTAAAATATTCGAAATTGTACTCGATTCTAACAAATTTAAATTTTTTTAATAACGGCTAGACGAACACGCTTTTATCTTTAAAACTCGGGGTTAGGGCTTAGCGACGCGTTTTTCAAGAAGAATAAATCTTAAATTCTCGGTCGCTACAGATTGTATCCTAGGAATCGAACACCGATCAAAATATCGTGCACCCCGGTGAGGCGGCGAATTCGATTTAAGGAAACCGTGTAAACACAGGCCTTCGGTTTAGTTATGATTTACTTTGATTCTTAATTTTTCCTAACAAGCTTAAATCGAATTCTATTTGGTGAATCAAATTTTTTTTTCCTCTTTTCTGTTTTTGTTGTTCATCCGTTTTGGTTTTTTTTTTCCTCCCCAGTTCGTGTAGTTCTGTTAAAAAAAAAAAAAAAAAAAAAAATTGTAGATATGTGTGTTTTTTTTCCATTAGTTCTGTACATTAATGTAGATTTCTAACCGATCAAGATTGGAAGGAAAAGGGAACAAATATATTACAGGAATATCGTCTCTGCACATGGTTTAAAAAAGAATGGTTTTGCATGGTTATAGATGGTTTTACATGACATGGGTTTTTCAAATCATTTGACAATGATTATTCAATTTTTTATAATTGCTTATTATTAGTAATGATTGTTTCATTATTTGATTGCATATGATTGCTTCATCATTAGAATTTTATATATATATATATATATATATATATATATATATATATATATATTAATGATTGGTTTAATTATTAGTTAATGATTTCTAATTTATTTTAAATGATTGTTAATTTGTTAATAATTTGACAAAATAATCTGCTCTTTTATTCTGTAGTTTTTTTCCGAACAGATTATTTAGATCTCGAATTTATTCACGACTTTACAAATTTATAACTACTCTAAATTATTTGTTGCTTGTTCTAAAGTTCAATGTCATCACATGGAACTGACGATGTGAACAATGGAAGCAACACTGTTGGGACCGCTGTTAACCATATGGAGACCACGACTGGCATTCCTCCCATTGACGGGATAATTGGAGGCGAGATTCCTCATGTTGGAGTGAACCCAACTTTGCCTATGACTGCGGCATCGGCAATCCAGTTTGGCACAATACATTTGCCAATGCCTAGGGCTGCGGCCTCGACACCTTTGCCAACGTTTCCAGCTCCATTTCCGGTGAATCATGCAATTCGACCGGATAAGTTTGCTGGCACTGATTTTAAGACATGGCAGAATAAGATGATTTTTTATCTTACTACTTTGGGCCTTGCACGTTTCCTCACCGAGAATGCCCTGGTCGTGGCTGAAAACGACACTGATATGCATAGGCGTGCAGCGTGGGATGCATGGAAAAATGCTGATTTTTTATGTCGCAACTATGTCTTGGATGGCCTACAGAATTCTCTGTATCACGTGTATGTGGTAAAGAAGTCTGCTAAGGAGCTTTAGGAGTCCTTAGAAAAGAAGTACAAATTCGAGGATGCTGGGTCTAAGAAATTCTTGGCCAGTCGATGCATGGACTTCGAAATGGTTGATTCACGTTCAGTGGTGAGCTAAGTGCAGGAGTATCGAGTGCTCTTGCAAGAAATGCATGCTGAGGGTCTGACTATGTCAGAATCTCTACAGGTGGCTACTGCTATTCACAAGCTACGTCCTCAGTGGAAGGCTTTCAAAAGCTATTTGCAGCATAAGAGGAAAGAGATGTCTTTTGAGGATTTAATTATCAAGCTGCGCATTGAGGAGGATAACAAAAAAGCTGAACGTAAGTCAGGGAATTCTTACTCTGAGAAGGCTAATGTATTGGAACACGGCTAAAGTTCTGGCACTAAGAAAGGTCAATCCTTTAAAGCCAAACAGGGTAATGGAAATTGGAAAGACAAAAAACATACCACGAAAGGGTCTCAGTTGAAGCCTACCGGCGGGCTAGGAAAGAAGCCTAAGTTCCAGTTTAATGGAAAGTGCTTCAATTGTGACAAAGTTGGGCATCGATCAGCAGACTGCCGTCAGCCTCGAAGGGATAACAAGCAGCATCCTCAGGCTAATATGATTGGAAATGAGAGAGATCATCTCTCAGATGATATATCTGACCTAAACCTCACGACGGTGATTAGTGAGGTTAATCTGGTGGGGTCTAACCCTAAGGAGTGGGGGCTGGACACTGGGGCCACTTGCCATGTCTGCTCCAGCAGGAGCATGTTCACTATTTTTGCACCAGTTACAAATGGTGAAAAGTTGTTCATGGGAAACTCTGCAACTTCTGAAGTGCTTGGTAAAGGCAAAGTGATCCTAAAGATGACATCTGGCAGAGAGCTTACTCTGACTAATGTGTTGTACGTGCCAGAGATTCGCAAGAATCTGGTCTCTGGGTCTCTTCTGAGCAAGAATGGTTTCCGCATGGTCTTTGAGGCGGATAAGCTGGTGATTACCAAAATAGGAGTTTATGTTGGGAAAGGCTATATGACAGATGGCCTGTTTAAATTGAATGTAATTGCTGTAATCCCAACTATTATGAATAATGAGAAAACTCCTTCTGTTTACTTGCTTGAGTCTCCTAATCTATGGCATGGTAGATTAGGTCACGTAAATTACCACGCTTTACGTAGACTAAGCAAACTAAATTACTTGCCTAGGTTTCAAATTGATTCAAATCATAAATGTGAAACGTGCATTGAGGCTAAGCTTACTAGGTCTTCGTTTCATAGTATTGAAAGAAGTACCGAGCCATTGGGACTAGTCCACAGTGATGTGTGTGACTTAAAATTTGTCCAAACAAGAGGCGACAATAAGTACTTTATTACTTTTGTCGATGATAGCACGAGATATTGTTATGTGTACTTGCTTAAAAGCAAAGACGAAGCTATCGATAAATTCATTCTTTATAAGAATGAAGTTGAAAATCAACTTAGCAAGAAAATAAAGATGCTACGAAGTGATCGTGGTGGTGAATATGAATCACCATTTGGTGAATTTTGTGCTAAACATGAAATAATTCACCAAACTACTGCACCTTATTCACCTCAGCAAAACGGAATTGCTGAGCGTAAGAATCGAACGTTAAAAGAAATGATGAATGCTATGTTGATCAGTTCTGGATTACCACAGAACATGTGGGGAGAAGCTATTTTTTCTGCAAATTACATCTTGAATAAAGTGTTAAGAAAGAATATGGATAAGACTCCGTATGAACTTTGGACAGGTCGTACACCTTCGCATAAATACTTACGAATGTGGGGGTATCTTGCGAAGGTCGCAGTGCCTCCTCCTAAGAATGTCAAGATTGGGCCTAAGACAGTTGACTGTGTGTTCATTGGTTATACACAAAATAGTAGTACATATAGGTTCCTTGTGCATTACTTGAATGTACCTGATATTTATCGAACATGATTATGGAGTCTAGGAATGCACAATTCTTTGAGAATATATTTCCTTGTAAATCTCCTAAACAGTTAACTACTATTAAACGGACTATGGAATCTTCTGCTTCTGGCAACAGTAAAGATCCAGTTGAAGAAGGTGAGGATGAGGATGAGCCTAGACGGAGCAAAACGACCAAAACTTCTAAGACGTTTGGCCCTGATTTTCTCACATACTTGATGGAGAATGATCCTCAAAGCTATAAAGAAGCTATATCTTCTCCAGATGGTCATCTATGGAAAGAACCCATCAAGAGTGAAATCGATTCTATCTTACAGAATCATACCTGGGAATTAGTAGATCTTCCACTGGGCTGTAAGCATTTGGGCTACAAGTGGATCTTCAAGAAAAAGATGAAAGCGGATGGCTCTATTGATAAATATAAAGCTCGGCTAGTAATCAATGGTTATAAGCAAAAAGAAGGCTTAGATTACTTTGATACTTATTCTCCTGTGTCGAGAATAACTTCTATCAGGATGATAATTGCTATTGCGGCCTTGCGAAATCCAGAAATACATCAAAATGGATGTAAAAACAGCTTTCCTAAATGGAGATTTGAATGAAGAAATCTACATGGAGCAACCAGAGGGGGTTTTCGGCTCCAGGTCAAGAAAGGAAAGTCTGTAAACTGGTTAAATCGCTTTATGGTTTTAAAGCAAGCACCGAAGCAATGGCATGAAAAGTTTGATAATGCTATGCTTTCTAGTGGTTTTAGAATCAACGAGTGCGACAAGTGTGTATATGTCAAAGACACTAATAACGGATATATCATATTGTGTTTGTACGTCGATGACATGCTCATTGTCGGCAGCTCTGATAAGATTATCAAAGCCACTAAAAATATGTTAAACTCAAAGTTTGACATGAAAGATATGGGTCTCGCGGATGTCATTTTGGGAGTAAAAATTACTCGAATACCGAATGGACTTGTGTTATCTCAATCTTATTACATTAATAAGATACTAGACAAGTTCAACAAGTTTGATACCACTGTGGCCAGGACTCCAGTGGATTTGAGTCTCCATTTATCCAAGAACACTGGTGATGGTGTGTCACAGTTAGAATATTCTCAGATAATTAGGAGTTTAATGTATTTAATGACTTGTATGAGACCGGATATAGCATACTCAGTTAGCAGATTGAGTCGCTACACGAGTAACCCATGTGCTATCCACTGGAGAGCCATTTTTAGGGTGTTACATTACTTGAGGTACACTCGTGATTTTGGACTGCATTACTCTAGATACCCTGCAGTAATTGAAGGATATGCTGATGCAAATTGGATATCAGATATGTCAGATTCAAAATCTACTAGTGGATATGTCTTCACTCTTGGTGGGGCAGCTGTTTCTTGGAAATCGTCCAAACAAACTTGCATCGCAAGATCTACAATGGAATCAGAGTTCATCGCTTTGGACAAAGCAACTGAAGAAGCAGAGTGTCTTCGCCAGTTTGTTGAGGATATTCCAAGATGGTCAAAGCCCGTGCCTGCAATTTGTGTTTATTGCGATAATCAATCAGCAATTGGCAAGGCACAGAACAATATGTATAATGGTAAGTCTCGACATATTCGAAGACGACATAATACCATTCGACAACTACTCTCACAAAGTATTATCACTCTGGACTACGTGTAGTCAAAGGATAATATTGCGGATCCGCTAACCAAAGGGCTAACTCGAGAGCTAGTTGAAAAAGCATCGAGGGGAATGGGCTTGGAGCCTATGACGTTGAAGGGTATCATGGTGGAAACCCAACCTAGCTAAATGGAGATCCCAGGATCTATGTTCAAAGGGACAACTAAATCATGTATATTTGTGTGAATCACTGAGAAGGTTCTCCTTCTACTCATTCCTATAGTGCTCACAGTGATTGGAAGATGCAGGCTAAACTATGCTTTTAATGACCATTAACCGTTGTTGTGAAAGACTGAGTTAAGAGGTCACCTATGCGAGTGTGAAGTGGGGCCGCTTCTATAAGGATTGGAAAGGCTACATCCTTGAACAAACACTTGCAGAACCAGGCGACGTGCTCAAGGCCAAAACGAACACAATATTGAGAACTACGCTGTGTCTAGAATTGTCCTGTGTGAGGTCTATTATCTAGGTTTACACAAATGGCGAAATAGTTCAAGGCATCAGATCCACTGGTTTGCTAGTAATACTCGATAGATTTTCACAAGGGAATGTTCAAAACTAAATGCTACCTATCCTATGCAGGATTGATTCGGTTTATTCTCTCTCTCTCTCTCTCTCGTTAGTCTTTATTTTTCAAATTTTCATTCATGTGGGGGATTGTTGGAAAAAAAATTGATAATATTGAATGAAAATCATTCCACTACTTCAGTTTCAGAATTTTCAGTTTCAGATTTCATCCGTTTTCAGAATGTTGAATGGAAATTCAGTTTCAGAATTTATGGAAATAAATTTCAATGTTTCAGCCGTTTTACTACAGAAATTAATGATCACTCTTCTTCATCTATGGATATAAATAGAGGATCTCTTGGTTGGAACAAAAATACATGTGATTCAAACAACGAACACAACAAAAAGAAAAAAAGCTTTCTTTTTTTTTTCCCCAGTTCCGGCAGTTTTTTTTTTTTTTTTTTTTTTTTGCTAAAATCCTTGAGAGATAGACACGGCTAGTTCGTAGGCGGTTAACGTAGTGCAGCGTGAACCGACAACCGATTGTATCCTGGGAATTGAACACTGATCAAAACCTCGTGCACCCCGGTGAGGCGGCGAATTCGATTTAAGGAAACCGTGTAAACACGGGCCTTCGGTTTGGTTATGATTTACTTTGATTCTTAATTTTTCCTAAAAGTTTTTACAGGAAAAAATGCGTGATCTGCTGTCCTTTTGAATAAAGATCTGATTTTTCAACGTGGGTTTACTCATGTCACTGGGTCTGGATCAGTATAGCTCACTCACTGCTTTGTATTAGAGTGTTTTGCCTTGTACATGTATATATATTTTCATGTGGTAAATGCTGATTTGTGTTTTTTGCTATAAGATTCTTGATTCAGCATGTGTAAGTGTTGTGAAATGTGCGACGGCCCTTGTTTATTTATGTGCTGTCTCCCGTTTCTGGAAAAGTTGTCAAAGTTAACAAAGAGCTCTATGATTCTCCAGGTTTGGTGAGTCTTTCAAGGCTTTGTCGCAAATTTTGATGTGGGTGCATCTTTCTTATTGATAATAATTTGTTGTCTAAAGAAAGCAGCAGAAGTTAAAAGTCATTTGTATTGAAACTCTATTGGCATGTTTGGGGAGAGAGGATTTGATAGCACTGAATAGTGAATAGTATCAAGGAAGTAAAAGAAGCTAAAATTTTGTTTTCTATAGTGTGGATCTTGTTTGTTGATCAAGGTGTAGAAATATATTATGATTACCATGAGAGTGTAATGCCTGGCCAGTGTCCTATGTGAATCTGTATCCCACTCTTTTTATTCTTTTCTAGTTGCTTATGTCATGCATGTGTAAATATTTTTACTCAATTATTTTGACTATATGAAGCATGAGATTTATATTTTATACTGCTACTATCGCATGAGACTTGATCACGCAAATTTAGCTTATGACTTATCGGCTACTTAGTCTAGCAAAAGGTCCGTGTTATACTTTATTATCATGTATTCTTCTACATGCTTTTGGTTCTCTGCGTTTATTTCTGTGAACTTTGAATAATCCTTAGATTTAGAAGAATATGTTAGTGCATTCTCCAGCATTGATAAAGAAAAAACGGTGTGTGACAATTCAAATTTAACAGCAGGAAAGTATCAACGTACTTAATGCTTGCCTTGGATCTTTTATCCCATGGTCTTCCACAATTCAAATTATTTCTGTTACTACGACTGCATCCTAGTTTTACTGAATAATGAAGTTTTTCTAAAGTTCTTCACTTCCATTTAGAGTGTGTTTACTTTGATTGTGTCAGGATTTCATACACAGTTTTACTCATTCAAATTCTGGTTTCTTTTCTGTGCCTCAAATTTACACTTCATTTCAACTTCATCGTTCATTATTTTGTTGAGTGGTTATTGATAAGATTTGTTCTCGCTCTTTTACGGTTTTCATTAAGTAATATCTCGATTCAAGTTAATGCAAGCCCATATGAAAATGGATGGATCATAAAGGTGGAGGTGGACAACCCTGGCAAACTGAACTCGTTGATGGACTCTGATCAGTACGCTAAGTTCTGTGAAGAAGAAGACGCAAAGCACTGAGTGAAGCTTCGCAGCTTCATTAGAACCCCACTCTCTTTGGAGGGTTGATTTCTCATTCAGGGGCCAATCTAAGTCGAGGAAGATGGAGATTACATATTCACCAGCAGGATGTTTTCCACTGAAATCTTCTTTGTTATGAAGGAATTTAAGTTCTCCATTGTTGAAAACCAATCTAGATTATGAATTATCTTTCTGAAGTTTATTTTTGTGTTGTTGAGAAATATCAAAAGAGGTTCTCAATTTGAATGCGTGGTCTGTTGACTCCATTGGTATATTAGTTAGCAAAATAATGATTTTTTTTTTTTTTGGTTAAAAGCAAAGATTGCTAGCGTGGCTATTTTATATCGTACTGAAAAGAAATACAAGTGAAGGAGGGAGCATAGACTTGACCTTGAACAAATGATGAAGTGCAACAATAATCTAAAAGTAAATGAACACAACAATAAAGGAAATGAATATAATAAATAAGTGAAAATGATTCAAGGGTACTCATGTGAGTAGACCCTTGTGTGGCCTGTAGAACGAGTCATGTGTCTAGTCTGAAACATGTTGTAATTATAGTAGTCTGAGTAATAAAGCCCGCTAGCTAATAAAGGATCTTGTCTGGGAAAGCGAACTAATAAAAATTAAAGGTGCTTTTGTTACTGCAAATTGATCTCAAACATCGAAGTTTCAATTAAGGATAGGATTAAGATGGACAAAAAAACAACATTCCTTATAAAAATATTTCTTTTTTTCTTGCATGTCAATTTCATAATTCAAAATTAATTCTTTTTGGGATATTAAAAATTTCTTATTTCTTATACAAATTACCAGTTAATCTATCTATTTACCAATAAAGTAATAATTAATAACTGGAGATTTTAGGAAATTAGTAAATCATTAATTTTATTTATTTTTTATCTCGACACAGTTATCCCAATATGTTGGAGATCAAGTGAGTCGACACTGCAATTGATATATAATTTTATTTTATTTTAAATTAAAGCAAAATAAACTTATATTTTAAAAACTTTTAAGCCAAATTTTCAAGCAAAAACGCATTGTTTTTTTAAAGCACCGGAAAACACGCTTATCGTTATTGTTACCAAACATTAGGGGTGTAAGCGGTCCGGTTTTACCGGTTTTTGACAGATTTTCAAACCAAACCGTTTACACCGGTTTGAGAAAAACTCAAACCTAAACCAAACCATTTTGAACGGTTTGAAAAAAACTCAAACCTAAACCTAACGGTTTGGTCCGGTTTTAAACCGCCGGTTTCGCCGTATATTTTTTTTTTGCCCGTCGTCCGATTTTAAACCACCGATTTCGCCGTATATTTTTTTGTCTATCTACTTTTATGCCATTAATTTAGGAGTGGACAATTTTTCAAGAACCGATGGAATCGGACCGGAACCATTTAGAAAAATAATTTAATTTTGGGACAAATTATTAAGAACCAATCAGTTTCGGTCCAGTTCTCGGTTCTAGTATGAGAACTACTCGGAACCGGATGATTCTCATATGATTTTTTTTTTTATTTTTTTGGTAAAATATATGATTCAATCTCCAATCACTTTTATAAAAAAAAATAATAAGATTCCTTTTTCATTTTAGACCTTAGCACTTTCCTTTTTCTCTTTGATTCTTTTCTTCTCTCTTCTTATAATTATTTGATTAATTGATTCTCAAACCAAATTAGAATATTGGGTAAATCTATACCTAAATAAATTTATTTACAATATATAATTTTATTTCTAAGATCCGAAATTTTTATTTTGTTTTCACTTTGATTACATAGTTGTTGATCCGATCAAAACTTTTCATTTAGATTTCTACAAATTATAATCGACAGAACCAGAAGTTGCAATAATTTTTAAAAGGATATCCAATTCAATGTAGGATTTTGATTTTAATTGAAATTTATTTAATCATTGGAGTACTATGTAGTTTATATAAGTTGATGATTGTTTATGATAGTAATTTATATGGAATATAACGTGGGATTGCTTGATAAATCGTTTCAGACTTTTAGTTTAAAAGCCTATGGAATATATGAATCTCATTTAAAAATAAATAAAAAGTTCAATACAAAAGTCTTACAAGTTACAATTAGAAAATTTCATTTTTTTTAATTTTTTAATTTTTATATATTTTTTCACCGGTCCGATTTGATTTTAAACCGCCATAAAATTTCTCAAACCTAAACCAAACCATTTTTGACCGATTTGATTTGGTTCAAAACCATTTCGTTGACGGGTCCACGTGGCACCAAACCGACGATTTCCAAAATGCGATTTCGATTTGATTTTCCGGTTTGACGATTTTTGCTTACACCCCTACCAAACATAACAATTTACCTTAAAATCGTCTCCCTTTGCGCTAAAACCACTCAAAACCCCTTCCATTTTTTCGCAGGGAGGAAATGTCTCTGGAGTTCTCGTCACCTCTGTTTTTCAATAAAAAATTTCAATTTCATGTAAGTCAGAATCTATTTTTCATCTATTCTTTCTTTCTATATCTTGTCCTTTTGACATTTTTTTGGGTATTTTTAGGATGTTAACACAAAGTTGAATCCATATGGGTTATGGAGAAACAAGGAGAGAAGCACTGTTAATGTAAAAAAGAAACCGTTAGTGGTGAAGGCGGGGCCAAAGAGAATAGCTTTTGACAAAGAATGCAGAGAGGGTTTACTTTCTGGCATCAATAAGCTCGCTGATACTGTCTCTGTGACCCTGGGTCCTAGAGGTGTGCATTTTCGTTTGTGGGTAGTGCTTATTTTTCGGTATTTCTGTAGTTTTATTTGCCGGGTCATGTTTATATTTGTCATTTGTCTGAGTGGAATTAAACATTAGGTATACCTTCTTTTGTTGTACGTTGTCCTTAATTGGTGTTACCTTTACCTTTATCTGAAAAACTACATCCCTTCCGGGAAATGAAGTAGAAATGCGAGAAGTTATATGCTGCGAGTTTTGATTACTGTTGTTAAGATGATAATATGAAAGAATGCTCACTAATATATTAGCGACAATATAATCATGGATAAAGGACTATGTTTTAGTTACATTTTTATCCTTCTATTTCCGGGAAAAAAGTTGATTGCTGCTCTTTGAATTATGCAGGTCGAAATGTCGTTCTTTTAGAATCTGACACACTTAAAGTGATTAATGATGGTGTTACTATTGCTCGTGCTATAGAACTTTCTGATGCAATTGAGAACACTGGAGTAGTTCTAATCCAAGAGGTAAAGTTAATCTCCTGTAATGCAGAATCCAATGCATTGACCCGTTTTGGAAAACGGTTCATAGCCAACCCAACAGTACTGGGGAACAAAGCTTAGCTTGCCGTCATTTTACATTTATCTTTCGTACATATTGCAGGTTGCAACTAAAACAAATAATTCTGCCGGTGATGGTACAACAACTGCTATTGTTTTGGCTCGCGAAATGGTTAGAGCTGGGTTGTTGGCCATCACTTATGGGGCTAACCCGGTTTCGTTGAAAAGAGGAATGGATAAAACAGTAAAAGAACTTCTAAGAATTCTGAAGGCGAAAAGCTTTGCTGTGAAAGGGAGTGATGACATAAAAGGTGTCATCTCCTTATCTTTCATCCAGATTAGCTCAATTTTTTCAACTTCTACTCATTGACAATTTAATGGTTTTTTTTTTCCTTCCTCCTCTTTTCAGCTGTAGCTTCAATAGCTGCAGGAAATGATGTATTTGTTGGTAACTTAATAGCTGAAACTATTAATAAAATTGGTCCCGATGGAGTGATATCTATTGAATCTTCCTCATCATCTGAAACCTCAGTTCTGATTGAAGAAGGAATGAAGGTAACTTACCTCTAAATAGGGAGCTCTTGCTTGTCCCTGAAAATAAACTATTTAAATTATATTGCAGCTGATGTTTGGGATCAACTGGGTTCACACTGTCATGCGAATCTTTTAGCAATCTTATTTTTATTGCTACAGTATAACAGTGTATGAAATTCAAACTACTTCTGTATGGCCTATTTCGAGACTGTAAATTTTTTGAACATTGTTAAGACAAGCCTATGTTTGGCTAATGTTATAAACTGTTTATAAACACTAAAATCACTTTTATCCACACATTTAAAAGGACTTACAAGTTCTGCCCACTTATCCGCCACTTATTTCTATCTTATTATAATTTAAATCGTTTATAAACACTTTCCAAAATTGTTTATAAACACTCAAATTACATTTTATCTACATATTCCAAGGGACTCACACATAATACCCACTTGTCCATCGTTCATTTCTATCATTTATTTATAATTTTAAACCATTTATAAACACTTCCCAAACATGCTTAAATTTGTGGCTTTTGGCAAAAGAATTGAATTTTCTTCTTTTGTGTGATCTAGTTATCTATATTATATGCATCATGAATATTTATCGATTGTTGAGTTAATGATAAAGCTATAAAGTTATTTCAGTAAAATTCCTGAAAGATCCCACTTTTTATCTTTCGAGAATAAATCCGAATTTGTTAGTTTTAATAGAACGGTTCATTTTTAGACTTAATATTTTTAAATAAAAATAATTTTTTCCCTTCTATTATATTATTTTCTTGATTACCTTTCAGGCGTTCTTTCCTTACAGGTTGACAAAGGGTACATGTCGCCTCATTTCATTACGAACAAGGATAAATCTATAGTGGAGTTTGAAAATGCTAGAGTTCTTGTGACTGATCAAAAGATATCAACTGTGAAAGATATTGTGCCTTTGCTGGAAAAGACCACTCAATTGAGTGTCCCTCTGCTTATTATTGCTGAAGATATTTCAAGCCAAGTGCTGGAAACTCTTGTTGTGAACAAAATGCGAGGCATAATCAATGTTTCTGTGGTAAAATGTCCAGGATTTGGAGACGGGAAGAAAGCTATATTGCAAGATATTGCACTTTTGACAGGTGAGTTTATATGTCTGAGTTTTATCTCAAAGGTTACATTTTCTGAGCTCAAAAAATATAAAAAGTAATGAATTTGACTAGTATTTGTCATCCAATTTGAGTAGTGTATGTGCATGTGTGCAGAATTGTTTGATCCAGTGTTTAAAAAAGGCTACCTTGGTTATTGAGGCGTCTTGCCTCCAAGTACCGAGGTTTAAGCCTGAATACTATTCAAAATGATAGGTCAAAAAGTTGTGCATGCAGTGAAACAGAAACCATGTAAAAGAACCCACAATAAACTTTTTTTAACAAAATTACGATTATAATTTGCAACTAGAAGCATAAAATGGATCAACAATATAGAAAATGATAAATTAACATGGTATTAATCACATAACAAAAACTACTATAAAACAAAGTCTGAAACAACTGACCATTGTCTGCTGTGGAAAAAGTTGCAATAATTGAGTACATCATGCTTAAATTGTATAAGCTCTTTACTTCTATAATCTCCAATTCGTTTCTTTTTACCTTTTAGGGTCAGGTTGTGTACAAGCCAAAAAACAAAGATTCTTGCCTTGTAGGCTATGAAAAAGAAAAAATCAGCCCAAAATGCTGCTGTGACTGATAAAAAATGCTGTTACCAATTAAAAACAAAAAAAGGCTGTGACTGAAAAAAGGCCAAAAAGAGCAAGTCTAAGGAGTGCATGCCACAGCAGCACTGAGGTGTTGCCAGGTAGACATGAGCATCAGTAAGTCAAGGAGTAAGCCTTGACATAGAACCCTCAAAGCATAAGCTTTGAGGTTGTATGAGACTCGCCTCAAGGCATACGCCTTGTTTGCTTTTGGAAAGTCTGATTTGATCCAGAGTCGTAATATAAGAGTAGGTAGTTGCTAAGGCAACTTCTTTCTTCTGTATCATTTTGAGCTCTTGGAGCATTTCAAGTCAAATCGAAATTCCATTCTATGCTGACAAGACTGAATTTCATTTCTGCTTTTATAGATGCATTTTTCAATTTTATTAATGTTATTTTGCTAATTAGATTAGCATTGCTACATTGTTGTAATCAGGTGCTGATGATTTTCTCTCTGGAGATTTGGGTCTGACACTTAAGAGTGCAACTTCTGATCAGCTTGGTATTGCACGAAAAGTAGTTATAACAAATAATTCTACAACTATTGTTGCTGACCCTTCTACTAAAGCTGAAATTCAAGCAAGGATAATGCAGATAAAGAAAGATCTTGCTGAGACGGATAATAAGTATCTAGCAGAAAAGCTTTCAAAAAGAATTGCAAAGCTTGGTGGTGGAGTAGCTGTGATTAAGGTAGGAGCACACACGGAGGTGGAACTTGAAGATCGAAAACTAAGAATTGAGGATGCAAAACATGCCACTTTTGCTGCCATGGATGAAGGTGTGGTACCTGGTGGTGGGGCAACCCATATACATCTTTCAGAACAAATACCTGTCATAAAGAAATTATTTCAAGATCCGGATGAGCAGATTGGTGCTGATATTGTAGGAATGGTATGTTACTTTGCCCTTTCCTTCTTGCCATCATGTCTTTGCATGTGTGTTTTTCCAAATCATTGTTAACTGCTAACTTAACTGGAGCTAAATGGTTCTGTTTCAGTAGTTGAGTTCATATCCATTTTTTTTTACAGACTCTAGCACTCGAGCAATTTTTTATTAGAAATGAGGCAAGGGAAGTCAAGAGGAATAAACAGTTGTATCAAGGACCATGGTAATTGTAAAATCATTAGAAATTTATGGCTTGAATGTGTAAAAGGGTTGTTTTACAGTGGTTGTTACTTGTTATTCTGAACTGTTGTTCCATATGTGAAGTCCAAATACACTTGGGGTTAAGTAATCCCTTTGTATCAATATCTAACTTGTGAAGGTTTGCATCCAAGGCAATTTCTCAAAATTTATGATGTTAAGGTCGAATTTTTGCCAAATTCCATACTTTTATTTTGTAATCTAGGGCTTGTAATTTGTCAACTATGAATTTCAGGCTCTTCTTGCACCGGCTAGATTGATTGCGGCTAATGCAGGAGTTGATGGTGCTGTGATTGTGGAAAAGATTCGGTTTTCTAAATGGAAAATAGGGTATAATGCAATGACTGGGAGATGTGAAGATTTGATGGCTGCTGGTGTCATTGACCCTTCCCGGGTTTTAAGGTGTGCAATTCAGAATGCTGTCTCGGTTGCTGGTGTGATCTTGACTACTCAGGCCATATTAGTGGAGAAAGCCAAACAACCTATGCCGCCTGTTCCTCAAATTCCTGGCATAACACCTTAAAGGATAAGGTAAGAGAAAATCCAAGGATGTGCATGGGAAAAGGCAGACTGAGATGGTCTGCATAGTGCTTGTTAGGTATAATGGGCCCTTCAAAGATTTAACAATATCAAACACCTTGAGGAAGACACTACAGCTCGCTTCTGGGTTATAAGAACCTTGAGTGTTATATCAGATAAAAGTGATGATTCATGCAGTTGGGTGGACTCGGGAAAGTTTCATTGAGATTTTTTGAGCTTTTTCTAGCAGTGAGGAAAAAAATGATTTTTCTTGCGGACTGCCCAAGGTCTATTGGTTTGTGAAAACTACAAAAGCACACCTAATTCTGTAATTCAATATCAACATGCAATTATCAGATTTATTTACACACAACAGAGGAATTCTACTGTTTACATATCACTTCTGTTCTAGTATTTTGTAAATTAATCACTGTTCTAAAAAGCCTGCTGCTTTTATACTACTAGAGACTATTTGGTGAGTTTTGCTAGGTGCACCGCACGGTGCACCGCCCCACCCCGCATTGTGAGGGAGCTGTGCAATACAAATATCAAAACCCATATTTGGTTGAGTTAGGCCTTTTGCGTAAATCCTAATACTGACATAATGGCAACTAAGGATGCAGATAGACCTATGGGACTCAGTCGGCTCCAATAAGTAAGCATTGTTGATAGCCTCGAATGGCCTACTAGGATTAAACCGAGGTTGGTGGGCTTTGATTGCCCTGTTCTCCGAGAGCGAGAAAGGCACGATAGGTTTTGAAAGTGGAATACCGAATACTAAGTCTTCAGAATGAGTGACTTGTAAGGCTTTGGCCATATATGAATTAGGAAGCGAATTTTTCACATATCAATATGCCATGTACTAATCAATTCACAGGATAGCTATGCTGGAGAGTTCAAAAGGTGTACTTGAGCCTACTTCTCTTCAGTGAAATGAACAAAAACAAAAAAAAATAGAATAATAGAAGAAAGATGGTAGGCAGGTTGGTTGGTATGACATGACCCGTCCCGAATCACTCTAGTGGACTCGACACGTGTCGTGCGCCGATGGTAGATACCAGCTAAGTGTCGGACCCACCACCAAGGCAACATTGACTTGCTTGACCGTGACGTAATTTTATAAAAAATTTAATAGAATTGCCTCTGAAATATGAATTATTCTCAATCCTGTAACCATAAAAATTTTCCCAAACACCAAAATACCAACATCATTACATCAATCACTCAAACCACCAAAAACATCTACATCACTATGCATCATAACTGCTTCTCAAAAAGATAATAATAAAGTAGTTTAGTTTACAATATTTCATCGTGATCACTGGTACATATAAGTACAAAATTCCCAAATATGATGCAAATATGTCACTTGATGATTACATAGTGTTAAGCAAAAGAACACACAATTGGTGGTGGTAGTGGCTGTAAAATTATCAATATAACTTTCACCACGGCTCAATCAACTGCCTCCTATAAGGAAAAAGTTAAGAAAATATATAAAATGATAATCCCAGTGAGCGGAATATTTAAAAGATGGTTATACTGTCTTTTATATATGTATATATATTTATATACTAACGAAACTGGTATTTTACTTATCCTGGTATACTATTGTTCTCGATATTCGTGTCATAACATCGTATATAAAATCAAAATATTGACGCTAAATCATAAATTAGGCTCAAGTTGATATCTAAAAATGATAACAATTGATACAACTAGATGAGTAAGTACACTAGTCGAATTTAGGAAGCTAAAACCATAATTTAAAGTCAATAAGCTGAATTGTAAACTGAGAAATGTAAGCTAAAAGCTACTAATCCACTATATACTGCATAATCACGTCAAAATATACCCCATGTAGTCATTTGCTCATGATCTTAAAGTTATAAAGTCATATGCACATAAGCTGTCTGATCAACACTTCTGTACACGACCGTAGTCCCTCAGTGCACAAAGTGGTAACAACATAATCATCCTTATACACGGCTGTAGCCCCTCAGTGCATAATAAGTACCCTTACACACGGCCATAGCCCCTTAGTGGATAAGAGTTACATTTACACACGGTTGTAACCCCTCAGTGTATAGGAGTCAATACACGACTCTAATACATGGCCATAGCCCCTTAGTGCACTAGAGTAAGATAACTACGTCGAGTATTGTCTGATGGTTTCAAAATAATTATGCTCATTTACTAATTTCTCGAAAATAAGACATTTCATGTAATTAATATGCTTCTCAAAATGAAATTGAAAATCATGTCAACAATCATATTAAGTAAACATAATTATAAGCTTATAAATTAAAATTCTTCTTTTTGGAAAAGTAGGTTCTCCACTCATAGATATATGCTGGACAAATGGGGCTGGTATGCTGTCCCCACGTCGAAATCCCCTCAAATAGAAGAAGAAATTGAAAACCCAACTTCCAAACTCGTTGGTGGCTTCCTCTTCTTCTTTCTTCATTTCCTTTTTCTTTCTTCTCCTCTTTTTCTTCTCTTTTCCCCCTTTTTCTCTTCTCTGCCCGTTTCTGCTATCTAGTGTATGTGAAATGAAATGGAAAGTGGGTTTTAAAATGTCAAAATAGTGGACTTTTGCACCAGAGGTCCCTCATCTTCAATTTAACATATCATTTGATCATTTTAACTTCCATTATTAGGAATATAAATCTCCGACTTCAAATGTATCCAATTAAACCCTCAAATATAGCAAATTTATAAAATAAACCCCAATAAAATAATTTATTTCAATTTACTCCTTATTTGACTTTGACAATTCCACTTTTGACTTTTGACTAGAAAAAATGGGTTGTAACATGGTATGTATTATTTTTAATAATTAAATGATTTTTAGAATAAGTTAAATTTAAAATAATTTTAAAAATAAGAAATTTTATTATTATTATTATTTTATTATTTTTTATACACACGTTTGGGCCTCACTTAAGCTCATAAAACATAAAACTTGGCCTTCAAATCTAATCACGTTTTACACTTTTTAAAACACTGAACTTAACTATACAGGCTAGAACAATCTGTTCATATGCAGAATAAATTTCCATTTCACGAGGACATAAACCAGTAAAGCAGTTTAATACTTCAACATATAATTACATAAGCCGATTACACAAATCTCTAAGCTCCTATGCTTTTACAACAAAGCTCACCGATCAATGGAGCTGCTTACTCTTGTTGATGTATTGATCTGGACATATTCACGAAACTCATCGGAGGTGATGCCTGCATAATAGATAGCTAGGTTAAACAACATAATTAACCAATAACTTGAAATCTAGAAGACAAATGAGAAAAGGGAGAATCAGAACCTCAAGGTTTCTTTTGTTCCCCGACGAACTTTGCAACGGATAGTTGAGAGCCCTAGCTGCTGGTGAGCTTCATATCGGTGACAGCCCGAAAACCCTGAGGAGATGCAACAAAGTAGTGATATCAAAGTTAAAAGAGGAATAAAGATGTTGCATTACCTGACAGCATGGTTTAAAAAGGCGTAGTGAGGCGCGCCTCACCATAAGACTTATGTAGTATGCCTCAAGGCGGTATTTTTGAGGCTAAAAATATGAGGTTCACGCCTCTAAATCTAAGGCACACGCCTCATGGAGTATAAGGCATGCGTCTCATTTAAAATTTGAAAAACGACACTTTTTAAAAAGAAAATTGCTAATTTAAAAAGGCATTTTGGACCCAAACAAAATAATAAAATACCTAAAAAACTAAGCGATAGCCAGAAATTAGAGGACCAAAAACTGAAATTCAAAAGTCAGCTTTCAAAAAACTAATGGCTATATATCCTATTTACTATATGCTCCAATTTTTTTTTTTTTTTTTTTTTTTTTTTTTTTTATTATTTTTATTTAGATTTTTTGTTTTTTGTGAGGCTTACGCTTCAATCGGTATCGAAACTTACGCCTCGCCTCATAAAGAAAAATCGCCTCGGTACTTAATTTAGCCTTTTTAAACCTTGCCTGACAGAACAGTCTAACTGTTAGAATTCAAAAACATGTAGGGCTCCCACATACCATAGTATTCACCATCAACCTCCAGTACATCAATCTGCATCACATACATATTTAGGCATGAGATAATATTCAAGATTCCCCATAAAAGAGCAATGTCTAAGAAAGAGGAAGATAGATGAAAACTCTTAGGGTTCATGAACTCAATTTAAGCCTCTGTCTAGGAGGGATTCACACCAAGATTTTAAGTGAATTTTTGACTGTTGGCAATGCACATGAGCTCCATTGCTGCACTTTTTCTTTCTGCTGCCATTTTTTTAGTGCCATCATGTTTAAATTATCACATAAAATCTATATTACCCCTTTTCTTATTTTGAATTACTTATACCCCTCAGCCATCATATTTGACAATTCTTAAAGGGCATACTTGGAAATGGCTAATTAGGTGAAAATTTATTGAAATGGTAGTAAAAATAATAATTACAATGGGACCCATTTCTAAGTTGCCAACGGTAAAAAATCACTTAAAATCTTGTAAAAATCCCTCTCAGACAGAGGCTAAGTGACGAAACAATTGACAATGCAGAGTTCCTACCATGAGCTGAAATAGGCTTTTCAGAGGGGTTGTGGGCACATTGTAGTTTTCAAAAGGGAGCTCACGCTTCTCGTTATTTATAGCTGAACAAGTTACCAATCCTGTTGGGTATTGATGACACTTTGTTGTCAACCAAACCAATGTATTTGTGGACTGTGGTTTCTAGTTTAGTTGGAGAGTTTGGTTAAAGTCCAACTCATTTGTGATATAAAATGTTAAAATAGTATGGTATTGTACTAAGCAAATGTATTGTCTAGTCAAAGCCTACTACAAGTGGAGTATGGCATGTGTTTAGTCGGTAGAAAGTCTAGCAACTTGCTTTATATAATGGAGCCTTCGTATTCTCGAAAATATACAAGAAAAATATATGAGAAAAAAACACATTTTAAAATGTAGTCTCTAAGCTTTCTTCCTCTCCTCTGCTGGTGTAATACCAGCAGAGTGATTATGTTTTATATGTTTATGTTTATGTTTTCTACTCTCCCGGTCACTGCCATATCCACTTAGCTGAAACCACTCTTTTGATATCTCCTCCCCCATGCATTCGATCCACATTTTCATATTTTCAACAAATCCGCAGAAGGAATGATGAAACTTATAAACAGATTCGTAATTTTTTAGTGAAGATATGAAAATTTCGAAGGAGGATTGAAAAGGTTAGTGACAAAAAAAATCAAACTAGTCGAGGAGGAAATTCTTTTTGGATGAAAATTCACATCAAGATTATTTAAAGTTATATTACATAGCTATGTTGTGAGATCAAACCAGAGACAAACCTGAGTTTTTGCAGTCATCTGCACAAAACTTGCCTTCACATTTGAAAACACAAACTTATGATCACAGCAGTTTATGAAAATTGGTCAGAATATTCTTATTGATGGAATAATGCAATCTAACATTAGCGGTGTTGAAGTGTCAGCATATCATATGTCTTATTAAATGAGCCATAATTCATTGTATTTAATTGGACCAGTGAATTTAATGTCACTATTGCTGCCATTTAGACTGATGCTAAATATCAGTAGTGCTAAATAACATTACTCTTATTGATGGGGTGGTCCTGGGGAACCACATCGTTTTAGCTGAGGACACTGAATATTTTTTTAATGCAGGCGAATTTAAGATACAAATTTTATAGTTCTGATTCCACGTATCTTCTGGACAATAACATAAAATTTTTATTCTTTCTTCCAAAACCGCAATAGAACTAGTATAATTACATGTTAAGTTCAGCTAAAGCTATACGGGATAGAACGACTGGGAAATGTTAGCTTACTGGTACTTGGAGCCCAATCTCACTGATACTGTCCATAAGTTCCTTCACTTTTTGGGGGTCATTAGCTCTTGTACGCATGAGGGGTCTCCGAATTCTATCGAGGGGAAGTTCAAGAATCACCGGTCCTTTAGATTGATGGACGCCAGGGGGAGATCCTGAAACCAAGAAATCAGTAGTAGACACACCGGAGACCTCGTATTTCATAAAAAATGGACCTAAAATTAACAGATTCCCTTGCTAAGGTAGCAGAGTCTTCACAGCACTTTCATCAAACGCCACGAGGGAGTAGATATACAAAGACACACAGGCATGTAAAAGTAAAATTTATATGTATGTGAACAGAAATTGAGGATGTGAATACCATTAGAGGAAGCGGAAGCTGATACAGAGAAGCTCCTCAAGTTGATGGGGAATTTCAGCGCAAGATTTGCCATATTTTCTCACTTGTTGCGTATGAATTCTAATTGCATTTAGAGCAAACGAAAGGGCAAATATAAGGTTTATGCTGGAAAGCGGAAACAGCGTAATGAAGCTGAACCACATTTATGATTTGCCACGTTTAACATAAGCACCGCGTTTGATGTTACGAGGCATGTGTAAAACTTGGACGATTGCAGCTGGGATTCTAAACCTTTAAAAAGTGCAAATACGTCCAAAGTTTGGCATATTTGCACATAGCTAATTTTCATGACAAATGAGTACTTTCTTAATTTTAAATAGATTATTCAAGGAAAAAGATAAAAATAAAAATAATATAATTCAAAATAAAAAATTCACATCATCCCATGACGACACAACCCACCTGCCATCTCCACTCCCTGGGAAGATTTCTTCTGCTGCGGTCCAAATCATGAGAAAAATCATTGTAAAGATTTTGAAGTTATGGTCACGAAATCAAGAATCGAAATCGTTTCAATAGTTTTGGAAAATTCAAGGAATAATCTCCCTCGTTATTGTGAGATAATTTTGATATAAAATGACGACACTGTTGACCTCTAATTTTTGAAGAGTTTTTCCTATTGAATTTTTAGTACTTCGAATCCAATTTTTTTTATATTTGAGAGAGATCCCTTTTCTCAGTTGTACAGTAGCTTGTTTATAAGAGTTTGATAAGGAATTTTTTTTTTTTTTTAATGATTTGACCATTTTTATTATTTTGTTCGAATCAAGATTAAATTTTATCTTTCAAAGCTTAATGATTTTCATGTTTTCGTTACATATGTCGAGGAATACCCTCTTTTCACATAAATGCATGGTGTACCATCAATGTTGATTCCTTAGAAATCACACTTAGATGAATCACGTCAAAGTCTAAGGCTATCCATCCAGTTTCTAGTCAACTGTTAAAGTTCTATAATTTCTTTGTTCATGTAGGTCTTGACGACTGAGGCTTGAATATTCATTTTAAGTCACGTGAGCATGCAATGAGAGCTCTTTTGTAGCACGCATCTCGATGGACTACAATAATTATCAAACGGAGCTTCTGATCTACCAAGCAATCTAAAAGATCATTCATCCACTTGGGATGTTGACTAATAATCATCATCTAATATTTAGCATCAATGGAGAGTTTCTGACACGATCCGTCTCGAATCACTCTAGTGGACTCGACAAGTATCGTGCGCCGATTGTAGATACTAGCTAAGTGTCGGATCCACTACCAAGACAACCTTGACCGTGATATTTATAAAAATTTTGACAGTGTTTCCTCTGAAATGATGATATGATCCAAGATGTGGGGGTCATAAATGCAAGTTCAAACTGAGACCTGTTGATTATCGAAAAAGGGGCAATGACGCAATCGAGAACAAAACGAGTCAAAGAAGCGTTGGCGATGCTCGTCAAAGCCACTATTGATGAGACTATGTTCGGAACGTAAAATGAAGCAAGTTTCATTTTGGGATTGAGGTCGGGAACCAATTGGATCAACACGATACAAGCAACCCTAATTTTGATGATAGTCCTAATTTCCTTAAAATTCTAGTTCTTTTCATATTTTGACATTATTTGTTGTCTTATACACTTTTTTTTACTAGGTTTAGGCTCTAGTATAAATACTTAACTCCTTTGTTACATTAAAACTTTTGATATTGAATTAATTGAAAAACTTTGCTTTCTATCTTGTTATTCAATTGAACAACAAATCGAACTTATCAAGATCTATTCTTGTGACATTCAAACATCGGATCGTGAATTTTTCATTATGTAATCAAGGGGTTCAGCGTATCTTTGTTATCGTTGGATTTTTTGGTTCACTTCGTTGGGTTCAAATCAAAAACCCGGTTACTCATTGGCATTTTTGGGTTCCGCATCAATCTAGTTGTGGATTTTGTAGTCACCGTTGTTACGAAATTTGCGTCAAATATGAACTATTCTCAATCCTGTAACCATAAATTTTTCTAAACACCAAAATACCAAGATCATAGCATCAATAACTCAAACAACCAAAAACATCTATATCACTATGCATCATCACTGCTTCTCAAAAAAATTGGTACAATAGCATCAATAATAGTAAAGCAGTTTAGTTTACAATATTCTATCGTGATCATTGGTACATTTACGTACAAAATCCCCAAATATGATGCAAATATTTCGCTTGATGATTACACAGTTTTAAGTAAAGAACCTACAATTAGTGGTGGTAGTGGCTGCAAAATTATCAATATAACCTTCCCCACTGCTAAGTCAACTGCCTCCTATAAGGAAAAAGTTAAGAAAGTATATGAGATAATAATCCCAGTGAGTGGAGTGTTTAAAAGATGGTTATATTGTCATTTACGTGTGTGTGTGTGTGTGTGTATATATATACACAAATGAAACTGATATTTCACTTATCTTGATATATGTATCATAACATCGTATAAAATCAAAATGTTGATGCTAAATCATAAATTAGGCTCAAGCTGATATCTAAAAATGATAATAATTTATACAACAAGACGAACAAGATGTAATTGAAATGGGATGTATGTTTTAATTGTCCAAATAGTGGACATTGCACAAGAGGTCCCTTATCTTCAATTTAATATAGCATTTGGTCCTTTTAACTTCCATTAATAGAAAAATAAATCTCCAACTTAGAATGTATCCAACTTAACCCTCAAATATTGCAAATTTATAAAATAACCCCCAACAAAATAATTTATTTCATTTTAGTCCTTATTTGACTTTGACTTTGACAATTCCACTTTTGACTAGAAAAATTGGGTTTTAACACTCACTCTTATCTCCTTAAAAGAATTTCGTCCTCGAAATTTGATGGACTTCTGGCTAATCAATGAATTGATGAGGATATTGAGCACATATGTGGTCCTCGTTTTCTCAAGTAGCCTCTTCTACCATCTGATTCTTCCAATGTACTTTTACAAGTGATATTGTCTTGTTTCGTTGAATTTGCACTTTTCTGTCTAAAATTTCTCACTGGCTCTTCTATATAAGTCAAATTCTCCTTCAACTGAGCTAATTGAGACTCTAAAATATGGGAAGGATCTGCAATGTACTTACGAAGATAGAAACATGAAAAATATCATGGATCCTGGATAATTCATATCTACCCGATATGCAAGTGGGCCCCTCAGTAATATGATAAGGTCCAATATATCGTGGACTCAACTTCTATCGTTTGCTAAATCTCAACACCCCTTTTCAAGGTGACAATTTCAAATACTTTATCTCCAACTACAAGTTCAAAATCTTTTATGCGCTTATCTACATAACTTTTCTATCTGTCTTGTGCTATTTTCAAATTTTCTCTAATCAATTTCACATTTTCTGAAGCCATTTAAACTAATTCAGGGCACTAACTTTCTTTTACCAACTTCACCCCAACGTACTGGTGTTCTACACTTTCTACCATATAAAACTTCAAAAGGAGCCATTTCTATATTGGAGTGGTAACTATTATTATAGGCAAACTCCATCAAAGACAAATGAGTATCCTAGCTACCTTTGAACTCCAAAACACATGCCCTCAACATATCCTCAAGAGTTTTATGATCCTCTCTGACTGGCCATCTATCTGAGGATGAAAAGCTGTACTAAAATGTAGCTTAGTACCCATAGCTCCCTGTAAACTAGGCCAAAATTTGGATATAAACCGAGGTTCTCTATCAAATACAATACACACTGGAGCACCGTATAAGCTAACTATCTCATCCACATACATCTTTGCCAACTTACTCAAAGAATAAGTGATTTTGATTGGCAAAAGTCTGGCAGTCTTGGTCAAATGATCCACAATAACCCAAACACCATCATGACCATTTCGAGTACGAGGAAGACCCAACAAGAAGTCCATAGTAATGTGCTCCCATTTCCACTCTGGAATAGGTAATGGCTGTAAAACTCCTGCTGTTTTTTGAAGAACTGGCTTCACCTACTGGCATATTAGACATTTTGATACAAATTCTGCTATCTCTTTCTTCATGTCATTCCACCAATAATGCTCTTTCAATGTATGGTACAATTTAGTAATGTGTGGGTGCATTACATAAGCAGAACTATGTGCCTCTTCTAAGATCTCTTTCTTCAATCCTGAAATATCATGAACACATAACCTATTACCCTTAGCCAATATACCATCATTTCTTATCGCATAATCTGTTCCTAACCCAGTACTAACTTGATGTGATCTGGGTTGCATCACAAACGCAAGAAGGTTTGGCAGAAGAGATCTAAGCGGAGTTTGGGTCTTCAAGGAATCAACAAAAGTCGTAAAATTGCTTGTTTGAGTTATAGGGCACGACATGTTGGAGGCGACACGCCGAAAACCAAGTTTCATGTTGGGGTCGAATGCCGAAAGGACTTGGAGCAACGTGATAAAGCTGGCCAAAGACGAGAGCAAGGTTCTACCAAACCGAATGACTGGACGCCTCTTACTGGACGACCGGACGCGCCATACTGGACGTCCGGTAGGGTCGTCCGATAGAAACGTAATTTCTGCGATTTTTTCTATTTGATTGGGATTCATTATTTTTGACAAAATTTATTATTTTTAGACTCTAAAATTCGTATTTTTACCATATTTCCTTAGTTTAGTATAAATAGGACTTTATTATTCATTGTAAAACACCTTTGACATTATTATTAAGATTTTATACAAATTTGGGAGTTTTAATTCCTCCATGTTTTTTGGTGGTCTAAAGTTCTGACTTGAACTTATCAAAAGGAGATCACAATCCTTTTGTAGAGTTCTCACTTCACGGTTCTTGTTCCGAGTAATCAACGGGTCAGATTTTTTGCGTGGAATCTTGGTTCTTGGTGGTCAAACAACGGGTCGGGTTGCTCTTTTGGGCGTCGTGATTTTCTAACTTTCTTGGGTTTGTTTCATCTTGTTCGTGGGTTCCCAAACTTGTTCTTGGTCGGGTTCACATCATAACTTCTACTTTTAATTTTCTCAATGTCTGGTCTTGAGATTGAACTTCTCTAACCTTATCAATTAAAGTAGGTCTCATTTGGAAATGAGCTAATACCGCACCGAAGTAGTAGCTGACAATTGAGCATGTAACTTTTTAAACTCACAAATCAAAGAAGCAAATATCGCACTTGATAGTCAATCGTACAATCATAATCCTTTATCAACTCCAGCCATCTTCTTTGTCTCAAGTTCAATTCTTTCTAATCAAAGATATACGTCAAAGTTTTATGATCGGTAAATATTTGACATTTCTCACCACACAAATAATGTCTCCAAAATTTTAGTGTCAACACTACTGCAGCTAACTCCAAATCATGTGTTGGGTAGTTTAACTCATGCTTCTTCAATTATCTTGAAGCATAAGCTATAACTTTCCCATTCCGCATTAGAACACAACCCAGTTCCTGATGTGAAGCATCACTGTACACTGTAAACTCTTCATCTGGTGAAGGAAGAGTAAGTATAGGAGTAGAAGCCAATCTATTCTTCAATTCTTGAAAACGTTTCTCGCATTGCTTAGTCCACACGAATTTAGAGTCCTTCCGAGTCAAATTGGTTAAGGGAAGGACAATTTTGGAGAACCCCTCTATAAATCAACGGTAATAACCTGCTAGTCCGAGAAAACTCCGTATCTCTGTCACGTTAGTAGGGCGTTACAATTTCACCACCTCCTCTATTTTTACAGGATCTATATATATACCTTCTGCAGAGATAACATGACCTAGAAATACCACTCTGTCAAACCAAAATTCAAATTTGCTGAACTTAGCATACAACTACTTATCTCGCAAAGTCTGCAATATAATCCTCAAGTGCTCAACATGCTCATCACTACTGTGAGAATAGACCAATATATCATCAATAAAAACAATCACAAATTTGTCTAAATATGAGTGAAGCACCCTGTTCATCAAGTCCATAAATGCAGTAGATGCATTAGTTAATCCAAACGGCATCACCAAAAATTCACAATGGCCATATCGAGACCTGAAAGTAGTCTTTGGTACATCAACATCTCTAATTCTGAGTTGATGATACCCTGAACGCAAATCAATCTTTGAAAATATTGAGGCACCTCTAAGTTGATCAAACAAATCGTCAATGTGGACAAATGATACTTGTCGCAGATAGTCACTTTATTCAACTGTCTATAGTCAATGCACAACCTCATTGTATCATCTTTATTCTTCACAAACAAAAATGGTGCTCCTCATGGGGATACACTGGGTCTAATGAACTTATCAACCAAATCTTGTAATTGTACATTTAATTCCTTCAACTCTTTTGAAGCCATCCGATAAGGTGCTTGTGAAATAGGTGGTCCCAGGGATTAAATCAATAGAGAACTCGATCTCCCTGTCTGGGGATAATCCCAAAAGTTCTTCTGGAAAGACATCAAGAAAATCTCGCACAACTCATATATCGTTAATTTCTAGCTTAGTGATTTGAGTATTTATCACATGAATCAAATATGCATGACAACCCTTTTTTATCATTCTCCGGGCATCAAGGATAGATATCACACAAGATGGCAAAATTCTGCGCTCTCCAGTGAGAACAATTTCAAGCTCTTGTGGACTTCTAAATACCACTTCCTTGAAAAAACAATCAACTAAAGCATGATGTTTAGATAAAATGTCCATCCCCAAAATAACATCAAAGTCATGAATATCGAGTGGAATTAGATTTGCTTTTTCAACTCATAATTGTTCACTCTAATTCCACAATCTTTGTATACCCGACTAGCTACAAGTGAATCCCCTACGGGAATCACTATTACCAATTCACTCTCTAAAAATCTCTGACATCTTATCAGCATAACTAGTAAGTGCATGAGAAATAAAGGAATGTATAACACCCGAATCAATTAAAGAACGAGCATTTCTACCAAAAATAGATAACATACCCATAACTACATCATGTGATTCCTCGGCCTCCTATTGTATCATTGTAAACACTCTGCCCTGAGTCTGAGTATGACCTGTCTGTCCCCTTTGCCTAGAACTACTGCTACATTACTTGTCGAAATTCCCTTTTGATTCTGTCTCGATCTGGCATCACTAGTCCCTATCTGCATACTCGTCCCCTGAGACAAGCCTCCCTCTTGAAATCAAGTTGGACAGTCTTTCCTCAAATATCCCTCATGTCCGCCAAAAAGCATCCACTGGTACCCTTAAGGCACTTATCAAGATGGAGTTTCTCGCAACTTTGACAAGGCGGATACCGAGTACTACTAAGGTCGTCGACAAGTCTTGAGGCCATAGCCCTCTGAACAGAAGACTGACGGTGCACTGGCTGGCAGATGGAGCTCTAACTACAATCGAATTCTTGACTAGATCTAGAATTCTGAGATTTCGACTTTAAAACTCCCAATATGAGTAACCCTAGGCCAAAATCTTCCTATGTTCTTTTTATGTTGTCCCTTTGATTTTCCCATATAGCCAACTGAATCCCCTGACTCTATCCTGCTTGTAATGCTACCTCGACTCTCAAGGCCGCCTCGACTAGTGAACCAAATCTGGCATGTCCCTGCCCCGTCACCATCGCTCTAATATCATTCCTCAAGTTCTCTTCAAATCTTCTGTATTTGTCATTTCCCTCGTTTACTAGAACCAATGCATACCTCGAGAGCTCCACAAATTTGGTATAATATTTAGAAACAATCATTGAACATTAAGTCAGCCTCAAGAACACATTTTGCTTGGCATTCTTGTATGAAAGAGGATAGTAAGTCTCAAAGAAAGCATCTCTAAAAATAACTCATGTGATGTCATTGGCATCACGATACCTGCTCCAAAAATCAAACCACCAGTCAGCTGTTACGCCCTTTAGCCATAAAGTAGCAAGGCGTAGTTTCTTTTCCTCAGAACAGCCCATAACATCAAAAATACTTTCTAAAGTCTTCATCCATTCCTCAGCATCGGCAGGGTTAGCAGTGCCAACAAAATGTTTAGCACCGAGCTTAATAGTCCTCTCGATGCTAGTATCTCTATCTGGGTTGGGGAGAAAAGAGGCAATAGCTGTAGTGAGTCTGTCGAATATGGGATCATTTCCAACCACATTACTCTGTATTGGTAGTCCCTATGTCTGATAAACTGATGCCTCACCGACATCTTCTTTTATAGGGGCATTTGGTCTTTCAGGTAGTTGGTTTCGACGCCTATCTGCTCTGCCACTATGCATCCTTAACCTACAATATGCATAACATGTTGAAATATCAGAATAAATACAGCATATCCCAGAGACTCTTGAACCTGACTCTGATACCAACTTGACACGACCCATCCCGAATCACCCTAGTGGACTCGACACGTGTCGTGCGTCGATAGTTGATACCAGCTAAGTGCCGGACCCACCACCAAGACAACCTTGACCTGCTTGACCGTGACGTATTTTTATAAAAATTTTGACAGAGTTTCCTTTGAAATATAAACTATTCTTAATCTTATAACCATAAAATTTTCCCAAACACCAAAATACCAAGATCATAGCATCAATAACTCGAACAACCAAAAAAAATCTATATCACTATGCATCATCACTACTTCTCAAAAAGATAATAGTAAAGCAATTTAGTTTACAATACTCCATCGTGATCATTGGTACATTTATGTACAAAATCCCCAAATATGATGCAAATGTTTCGCTTGATGATTACATAGTTTTAAGCAAAGAACCTACAATTAGTAATGGTAGTGGCTGCAAAAATATCAATATAACATTCACCACTGCTCAGACAACTGCCTCCTATATGGAAAAGTATATAAGATAATAATCCCAGTGAGTGGAGTGTTTAAAAGATGGTTATACTGTCCTTTATGTATGTGTATATATTTATATACAAATGAAACTAATATTTCACTTATCTTGAAATATTCATTATTCTTGATATATGTATCATAACTTCGTATAAAATCAAAATGCTGATGCTAAATCATAAATTAAGTTCAAGCTTATATCTAAAAATGATAATAATTGATACAACAAGTGAGTAAGTACATTAGTCAAATTCAAGAAACTAGAACCATAATCTGAAATCAATAAGCTGAAAGCTAATAATCCATTATATACTGCATAATCACAGCAAAATATACCCATGTAGTCATCTGCTGATGATCTTAAAACAATAAAGTCATATGCACATAAACTGTTTGATCAACACTTCTATACACGGTCATAGCCCCTCAGTGCACAAAGTGGTAACAACATAATCATCCTTATACACGGTTGTAGCCCCTCACTGCATAATAGGCACCCTTATACACGACCGTAGCCCCTCAATGGATAAGAGTGACATTTACACACGACTGTAGCCCCTCAGTGAACAAGTGAAAACAACATAAGCATCCTAATACACAGTTGTAGCCCCTCAGTGCATAATAGGTACCCTTACACACGACCGTAGCCCTTCAGTGCATAAGAGTTACCTTTACACACGGCTGTAGCCCCTCAGTGTATAGGAGTCAAATACTCGACTCTAGTATATGGCCGTAGCCCCTCAGTACACTAGAGTAAGATAACTACACAGGGTATTTTCTAATGGTTTTAAAATAATCATGTTCATTTACTAATTTCTTGAAAATAAGATATTTCATGTAATTAATATGCTTCTCAAATGAAATTGGGAATCATGGCAACAATCATATTAAGTAAACATGTTTATAAGTTTATAAATTAAAATTCTTCTTTTTGGAAAAGTAGGTTCTTCATTCACTGATATTGGCTGGACTAACGGAGTTGGTATTCTATTCCCACGTCCAAATCCCCTCCTGAAATGATCACACACAAGCCACTTCAATTCTATCCATATTAAGTTACAAGGGATTTCTCAGTAACAACTCATACTTAACATCAAAGTGAAATATATATATATATATATATCCCTCACTAATCAAGAAGTCGAGACTCAGTATTTCCATCTCATTTGGCTAACTTAAACATACATTCACTTAATTTTTTGAATCACTCTATTTTCTTAATTCATTAATACTAACTTTTCCTGGCTGTCCCGATAAGATTCAACAAGATTTTCATGACAATAATCATCCACATTCCTCATATCAAATTTCTTTTAACTAAATATATAAATCATATCAAAACTCATTTCTTGTAATCTCAATATTCATCCAAACTAAGAACTCAAGCATAAGATAAGTTGTTTTCAACTAATTTAACTTAATATCATGTGACAATCACAAAGAAAAATAACAAGAATGCTAATTTTTCCCAAATTTTCGGATTAGGCCACATATATCAAAACCCTAATATCCAAATGTCATTTTTTCCAATCCGGTAGAATAAATAGCTCAAAATGCTCAAATAATTAGCTTCCTTATCATATTTTTCAAGTGTAAACTATAAATTAAAAATCCTAACTTTTTACCACAAAACTCAACCAAAATATATATTTCGAATTTGTCTCAATTGAGAACCCAATTTCTAATATCGTTGGTGACTTCCTTTTTTTCCGCCTTTTTCCTTTTTTTTTTCCTCAGTTTCTTTCTTTTCTTCTGCATTCTCTGCCTATCTACTGTGTGTGTGTGTGTGTGAGATTGAAATGGGATGTGGGTTTTAATTGTCCAAATAGTGGACATTGCACAAAAGGTCCCTCATCTTCAATTTAATATAGCATTTGATCCTTTTAACTTCCATTAATAGAAAAATAAATCTTCAACTTAGAATGTATCCAACTTAACCCTTAAATATTGCAGATTTATAAAATAACCCCAATAAAATAATTTATTTCATTTGAGTCCTTATTTGAGTTTGACTTTGACAATTCCACTTTTGACTTTTGACTAGAAAAATTAGGTTGTAACAATTTCTCCGGTGCTCAATTGAAATTATTTTCAAAGGCTTAGAATCTTTGCTACTGGCCAATTAGAGAAAGTGACGACGTCACTAATGTTCTCCGCACGAGGGAATTGAAGGATTTCAAATTTGTTAAAGTTTACCAGTAAATGCATGACATACTTCAAATAAGCAACCATGCTTTTATCCCTAGTCGTGAAGTTACTGTTCGCCTAATTTACCGCAAGCTAAAGAGTCGCTTTGACCTGTATCTTTTTCACTTTCATCTTTTTTCGCCAATTTCATGCCCACTATCAATGCCTCACACTCCACATTATTGGAAGTTGAAAATCGAATTTCAAAGTACAATGAAGATGATGTCCATTTGAAATTATGAGAATTATCCATGCTCTCAACCTAGTCTCTCTAGGTGAATCCTCAATGAACAACTTCCATCATCTCTACTCCATTGATTTTGGTTCTTCAACATCCATAGGCATTATAGGTTGTTAGCTCAAATTAAATATGATAATAAGCTTAAACAAACACTTGCAAGATCCTTTGCAAGAATAACATGGGATCAATCAATGATCCTTTTGTTTAGCTACAGACGAAGCTGGGAGATGGAAGAAAGGAGAAGAAAACTGAGAGAAAATCTTTTTTCTTGATTGAACTACCAACTTCAAGCCTTGCACCACCTTATATTATGGTAAATGATAGATTAAATTTGAATATTAAAATACAATATGAAATCACTACAGTAAAAACTTATACAAGTTGCAACAAAATACATTAAAATAAACTAAAACTATGATATTCGAAATGGAGGCTTCACGTTTTAGCCTTCAATCTCCTCCTTGAAACTTCCATTTAGCACTCCAATTTGATGCTTCAATTCTTCAAAACGAGCTTTTGCAAGAGGTTTAGTGAACAAATTTGCCAACTGGACTTGAGATGGACAACATTGCAAATGAACTTCACCTTCTTTCTCAGCTTGTCTGATTGCATGGAATCTGACTTTGATGTGCTTCGTCCTTCCATGATTGACTGAATTTTTGGCCATGGAAATAGCAAACTGATTATCAACTAAAATTGAAGTAGGATTAGCTTGATTTTGATGCAAGTTACCTAGTATTTTCCTCAAACAAACCGCCTAATTGACAGCTGATGATGCAGCCACATACTCTGCCTCTACTGTTGATTGAGCTACAATGTCCCGCTTCTTTGAGTTCCACCAAAATGCACCTGATCCCAGAGTAAATAAATATCCAGAAGTGCTCTTTATATCATCTACTAAACCAGCCCAATCATTGTCTGAATAACCAATCAAAACTGATCTAACTCCTCCTTCATAGTACATACCATGATTGAGAGTGCCTCTGATGTATCTTAGGACTCATTTGGTAGTAGCAAAGTGAGTTTCTGAAGGATTGGACATAAATCTGGATAGCAGACTTGCATCATACATTACATACCATGATTGAGAGTGCCTCTGATGTATCTTAGGACTCATTTGGCTGTAGCAAAGTGAGTTTATGAAGGATTGGACATAAATCTGGATAGCAGACTTGTAGCATACATTATGTCTGATCTTGTTGAAATTAAGTACAATATGCTTCCCACAAGACTTCTGAAATATTTTTCATTTACTAGCTGATCTCTATCATCATTTGATAGCTTTGTATTCAATGCTATAGGCGTATCCACTGGCTTGCAATCCATCATGTTAAACCTTCTCAAAATATCAATAGCATATTTGTGTTGTGACAAAGATTTCATCAGACCTTTGCTCTATTTCAATCCCAAGAAAATACTTCATTTCTCCTAAGTTTGTCATCTCAAACTCCTCCTCAAGTTCAACTGTGAATGATTGAATCAGTTCAACATCATTTTCAGTGATCAACAAGTCATCTACTTACAATGAGATGATCAAAATATTTCCATAAAAGTCTGATTTTACATAAAAAGTGTGTTCACTTTCACTCTTTTGAAATCATTTCCATACAAATAGCCATCAATTCTGCTATACCAAGCTCTTGGAGCTTGTTTTAAGCCATACAAAGCCTTTCTTAACCTACATACATGATCAAGTATTGATTTTGAGATGAAGGTATCAGGTTGTTCTACAAAGACATCCTCTTCAAGTTTACCATGAAGAAAAGCTGACTTGATGTCAAACTGATGAATTTTTCACTTTTTTTGGGCTGCTAAAGCAATCAGCAATCTAATTGTATCATGCCTTGTCACTAGAGCAAACATTTCAAAATAATTCACACCACATTCTTGAGCAAATCCTTTGGAAGCCAGTTTAGCTTTGTGCTTATAAATCAACCATCAGGATTTACTTTTGCTTTGTAAATCCACTTTACTCCTAGCACTTTCTTATCAGTTGGCCTTGGCACCAGCACCCAAGTTTCATTCTTTTGAATCATTTTCATCTCCTTCTCCATTGCATCAATCAACTCAAGGTGTTTTTGCAACCTCCTCATAGTTGTTTGGCTCAACCATAGCCATATAACATCTTTCATACACTTCATTCAATGGTCTAGTACCTCTAAGAGGTGGACTAGAGCTTGAAGTGGACTCAGTTGGTCCATCATTTGATGCACTGGACTCCAACACAGGTTGCTGACCTTCAGGTTCTGGTATTGGATTATTCTGCTGTAGTATAGGCATTGAAAATTGAGGTTGCTGTGATTCAACTTCTTTCCACTTCCACACAGCATTCTCATCTACCTTATTGTCTCTTGAAACTGAAACTGCAATGCTCTAAGTTTCTAGATTATACACTCTATAGCCTTTTGACTGTGAGCTATAGCTAAGAAAAATGTCTTTCACAACTTTGTTGTCCAATTTACTCCTCTTGTGATCTGGAACATGGTTATATCACAAAGATCCAAACACCTTGAGCTGTTTTGTTGTAGGCTTCACACCAGTTCAAGCTTCATTAGGTGTCTTAGCTTTCACAACTTTGGTTGACAATCCATTTTGTAAATACACTAATGTATACAAAGCTTCTGCCCAAAATTTCTTTGGCAATTCCTTCTCAGCCATCATGCTTCTAGCCATTTCCAACACTGACCTGTTTTTCTTTTCAGCCACTCTATTTTGCTGAGGAGTATAGGGTACTGAAAGCTGGTGATGAACACCATTCTTCTCACAAAACTGATCAAACATCTTCGAAGTATATTCCTTGTCATTATCAAATCTTAACATCAGAATTTTGCAACCTGACTGACCTTCAACCAATGCTTTAAATTTCTTGAAAATGTGAAAAATATCATGCTTGTTTTCATGAAGTACACCAGTACATCCTTGTACAATCATTAATGAAGAGTACAAAATATAGATTTGGACTCAATGGGGGTGTTCTCATAGGTCCACATATATTAGTATGCACTAGTTGCAGTTTCTGAGTTGCCCTCTAAACTCCATCAGTTGGAAATGCATCTCTATGTATCTATCCATAATTACAGCCTTCATAAACTCCTCCTGGCTCTCGAATTTCAGGAAAATCCCTTACCAAACCTTTAGAGTGTAGGTAGGCTAAGGATTTAAAATTATAATCTCCATATCTCTTATGCCACAGATTTTATTCATCAATATTAACCTCAGCAGCATTTGCAATCACATTTTGCCAATAAATACTAAAACTTTTATTCCTCATAGGCACATAAGCAATTTCAACATTGTTTGAATCATGTATCTTGCACAAATGATCTTTAAAATGCAATGAATAACCATTTTGAACCATTTGACCAATACTTAATAAATTTGAGCTCAAGCCAGGTACAAGTAGAACATTATCAATGTATCTCATACCTTTCTTCGTTTGGACAGCAATGGTTCCAATTCCTTTAGCAGATACAACTTCACCATTTCCTATCTTGATTGTGGCTTTACAATCTGGATTCAAGTTGCAAAAGATCTCCTCTTTGCTTGTCATGTGATTTGTACAAGCACTGTCAATAAACCATGAATCTGCCTCCACCATGTTTGTCATATGAAATGCTAAGAAAAGTTGATCCTCAGCCTTCTTTTCACTTGCCATTGAAGCTTGTTGATGCTGATTTCTGGGCTGATGATGAACTGGAGTCTGATTTGATCAATTACTGAAGCAGTGCTTTTCAGGATGACCAACTTTATTGCATACTCTGCATTTGTGTGCTTTCCAACAAAATTTATCTGCATGACCTGATTTACCACAGACACCACATAGAGGATACGAGTCTTGAGTTTCTCTACTCATTCCTTGTTTGCTGCTACTTCATTCTCTCTTTTTCCTGTTGTCAAACTACTTCTTTCCAAAATTTCCTCTGGTATACTGCTGCTTATGTTTGGCTACAAAGGCACTTTCAGCAGATTTCTCATTCCTCGATGCTAACCTTTGTTCATAGGCCAATAAAGCACCTGTAAGCTCTGTTAGAATGAGACTTGACAAGTCTTTAGTATGCTCAATGGTTGTTGTAATAACATCATATTTCTCAAGCGGAGTAATCAACACCTTTTGAACAACTTTCTTATCTGCAACCTTCTCTCCATTTAGCTTGATTTGATTCACAATATCAACAACTCTTGAGGTATAATCTTTGATTTTCTCAGTCTCCTTCATCCTGAGATTTTCAAACTCTCTACTCAAGGCCTGCAATCTCACTACCCTGACTTTTTCTGAACCTTTGAACTCTTCATCAAGTTTATCCCAGGCTTTCTTTACTGTAGTTGCAACCACTATTCTGGGAAAAAATTCTTCTGAAATGGTAGTGAACAAAAAGACAAAGCTTTCATGTTTTTTATAGATTGTTCCTTTTGTTGCTTCAACTAAGATGCTATGTAATTTTCCTCAGGTTTAGGCTGATCATAACCTTGATCAATAATATCCCACAAATCGTGTGCCATTAAAAATTCCTTCATTTTAACTGACCAAAAATCATAGCTTTCACCATTGAAAGCAGCAGGCAAAGGTAGTGAAGATGAGCTTGAACCAGACATTTTACTTCTGAAATACCGGATTTTGTAATACTGGATTCAAAGGATTTACCGAATTTTACAAGAACTTACTGGATTTGGTGAAATAGAAAATACTGGATTTTGAAGACAAATATCGGATTTAGAAATACGGTATAGGATTACCGGATTTAGAGATATTGGATTTGAGAATATCGTATTTAGAAATACCGAATTTCAAAGGCTAATCATATTTTTCACAATGACTTACCGGATTTTGGCTTATTGTATATTGAAATACTGGATATTGAAAGGAATCTTTTCACTTATCGAATTTTGGCTTAATAGATTCCTTTACTTATCGTATATCAACTCTTTCCTCAAACTTACTGGTTTCGCTTCCTTCTTCTTCCTCAAACTTCCTGGTCCATTTTTCAACGATCTACAACTCTGATACCACTTGCTAGCTCAAATCAAAGATGATAATAAGTTTAAACAAGTTTAAACAAACATTTGCAAGATCCTTTGCAAGAATAACACGAGATCAATCAATGATCCTTTTGTTTAGTTACAGCTGAAGCTGGGAAATGGAATAAATGAGAAGAAAACTGAGAGAAAATCTTTCTTCTTAATTGAACTACCAACTTCGAGCCTTTCACCACCTTATATTATGGTGCATGATAGATTACATTTGAATATTAAAATACAATATGACATCACTACAGTAAAATTTATACAAGTTGCAACAAAATACATTAAAATAAACTTAAAATATGATATTCAAAATGGAGGCTTCATGTTTTAGCCTTCATATATTCAAAATTTGTCAAGACTTAACCCTTGATAGTAAAAACTAGATTTCAAATTGGCTCAGTTCAATTGTCCACTTCATTAACCTACCTAAAGCATCATGCATTTGCCAAACTTTCCTCAACAGATAATTGGTTAATACCTTAATAGTATGAACTTGAAAATATGGCCTCTATTTATTGGAAGTATGATGAATGCAAGAGCCAATTTTTCCATGTCTAGATATCTTTTCTCGACATCCTGAAGAGCTTTACACACATAGTAGATTAGCAACTATTGCATCTTTTCAGCTCGTACAAATACATCACTAGTGATCTCTGTCGAGATGCCAAATTGTAACGCCCCAATTTTTCATACATCTTTTGAGGTGTTACCAGGAATAATTTCATTTACTTAAATACGGAATGATAACATTTTATTCTCCAAATAAACAGAACATTCGTAAATAATCATAAAATCACGTCTTTAAATAAATAAATAAATAAAAACAACGTAAACATTCTCAACAAGACAATAAATTCAAAATGCAATAAAACCTAGAAATTTATTTGTTGAAAATCCCTTTTCTTTGAATCCCTTGGCAGTCCGCTGCACCGTCCTTCCATTGTTCCAATCGACCCGAACTAACCTGTAAAATTTGTAAGAGTGAGTATTTTAAAAACACTCAGTAAGATACGTGCAGTTTCTACACACAATTATATGCAATAAAATAACATTTCATACCACTCTTCTCTTTATGGAGTACATCGGTGACCAAGTGACACACCCATCTTAGGTCCTCTTATAATCTCGTAGGATTTCATTTCTCTTTTAAAAAAAAACTCGAAAGTCCATCGGCAAATCATGTATATTTAATTGAATATAAAAGCGTAAAGAAACATATCACTTTGCACATAAGTATCTTACCTGTTATTGAAATACAAAAGAATCTGAATGCACATTAAAAATCTTCTGTTTCGAATGATAGATCTTTGATTGACAATAATGATGTAAGCAACTTTTTGACTTTTCAACCCTTTTTCTCTTTCTTCTCTCTCTCTCTCTCCTCTTCTTCCCTCTCTATCTCTCCTCTTTCTCTTTCATATGTGTATATTTGTATGAAAGAAAAATAATGCACACCACAAGCTATTATATAGTGGTTATTGGACAGGGATGACTTAATAGACTCCAAATAAAACTCTTAATTTACATTTAAATTGGACTCTTAACAAATAAAACATCTTATCAAGAAATTCGAATTTAAGAGATATCTAATTACATGAGGATAAAATTCTAGTGTAGATATATACAACCTTCAAATTTCATTTTTAATTAGAAAATAAACATAATAATATATACCCAATCATAATTAACAGTTAACAATTATTCTACTTAAAATAGAATTACAATTAACTAATAATCTTTTTATCAAAATAAATATGAAATATAATTAGTACTCTACGTGTGGTGGTAAAATCAATTGGGTAGAGAATATTTTGGTAAAACAAATCATGATATATCTCAACCAACCACCACATGGGACACTTGGCATGCTAGGAAAATTTACACTAGAATATAATAATAATAAAATAAATCACCCTATTTATCATCCAACCCTACACGTGAAAATCACAATTTACCCTAAAAACCAAAACCAACTTATAAATTACTTTTGAGATAAAATCTTAAAATGTCAATAACTTGGGTTTAACATATCCGAATCGACTTTTTCTTGGGCCTAAAATATATGATTAAAAACGAGCTATCCAATGAGTATAATATTGATATACTTATATTTGCCCTATCAAAATCTAATTATTTGGTCAAAAATATAAAGGTTTAAAATATGCTTCACTTAAATCCATCAACTTTTTAAAATAATAAAAATAACATATAGAATAAATAAATTTTTATTCTGAAAATTTCGGGGCATTATACAAATAGATTTGCAAGATTTCTCCTTGAAGTGATTTATACAATATAGGAGCCTAACTCACGTGCTTTTTTAAAGATACAAAGGCATTTTCTCATCTTGAGGTCCATTTAATTTTTTTTCTTCCTCCTTTGATAGTTGTAAAGACATGAAGACATTTTTCTATTAACTTCGAGAAGAAGCGATTGATGGTTGCTATCCTTCAGGTTAGGCTCTTCACCTCTTTTGGATTTTATAGAGATTCTCAATAGAGCTTTAATCTTTTACATGATTGTCCTCTATTCCTCTTTTGTTAATCATGAATTCCAAAAACTTGCCAAAGGCAACCCTAAATGCACACATTAGTAGATTAAGCTTCATTCGATAGTGTCAAAGAATGTTAAGTTGCTTTCAAGGTGTGCTCACTTGCTTCGGCATAATCACCAACATATTATCTACATGTGCCTCCATGGTTGAAATAATTTAGTTGCAAATTGCCATGCAAAACCAAGAAAGAACTTCAACATTTAGTTGACCAACCGTTGATAAACAGCCCTAACATTCTTCAGTCCGAAATGCATCACTTTGTAGAAATATAGATATCAACCAATGATGAATGAAGTGTGCCCTTCGATCAATTCATGAATATGTATCTATTTGTAACTCGAGTAACCATCTATGTAGCTTAGAATGGCATATATATCCTTTACATCTATCAATTGATCAATATGAGGCACATGAAAACTATCATTTTGAGCAAGCCTTGTTTGAATTTGAAAAGTTATTGCATGTTTTTTCGTGTTTTGTTGGCCTCCTGGACGTGGACTAGGTTTTCCACCTAGGTTTGATAAAGTTCTTTTCGAATAAAGTCATTTGATATTAACTTGTCGACCTCTTCTTTCAAGGTTACATATCTCTTTGAGTTGAGACACTTCTCCTTTTACTTGAGGGATAAAATTTAGGATAAAATTTTAAGGGGTGGTACGATACATTTGAATCTATCTCCACAATATATTCATTCGTCTATTCGAAAATAACAAAATTACTTTTCAAAATTTCTTTAACTTTTCTTTTTATTTCCTTAGACAAGTCAGTTCCAACTCGAAGTAATTTTGGTATAATTGAGATTACAAGTAGACTTCTCAGCTTCTCCATCAAAGAGCCCTACGATTATTACTCTATATCTCTCGGATTAATGTCAACACCCATGACACTTTTCTTTGCATTTACCATTTTTGCATCAATTATAGGTGCTTCATCCATTATGGCTTTGCCCATTTTGACATCTATACCACCATGATACAGCTAACATCAAGTCAAATAGTGGATTTACAAATAGAATTTAGGTAACATTCTTGGGACCCTCTTTGATCTTTTTTTACTATTGCCACTATAGTTTCGATATGAAATTTCATGGCTAGGTGATGTATGAAAGTTATGGCTTTTAACTCTTTCAACACTGGCCTCCCGAGGACTGCATTATAGGTCGACCCGTTGTTTACTATAGGAAGTTCCGGAGCACATGAGCATTCTTAGGTGCATTCCCCATGATAATAGATAGTTTTTTGTTGAAGTTGTGATACTTTTGTTGTCATCTAACCAATGTTTTTGTTTTATCATTTGGTTACATATTTTTGGTTAGCCTAGCTTATGCTATGATAGAAAGTTAGACAGCTTTTTCATCTACTTTATGTTAAAGTACTTGTGTCAAGTATTGTCTAGTTTAATAGGTAATATGATTAAGTTACTTTTAAGCACGTTTTTGTATGTATTTTTGGCTATATATACAGCCTTGTAAGTCCATTAAAGTTGAATGAAATCATCCAAGTTTCTCTCTTTCTTGTTTGTTCAAAAACTCCGTGAAAATTTCTTGTTTCTGATACTTACCGGATTTAGAAGCCAAAATACCGTATTTCAGTGACATTGTGTGAAATACGGTAAGAACCAAAGAAAACCGATAAATTACTTAAGCGAAATCTGGTAAGTGTAAGGAATATTCAGTAAGCACCACTAAATACGGTATTTTCTATCCAAAATCAGTAAGTTCAATATATCGAAATTCCATAAGTGTGAACTGAATCCATTAATCTCAAAATCTTCACTCCTCTTTGAACTAAAATCCCAACATGGTGAAAACTATGATTTTTGGGCTGCAAAGATGAAGGCTTATCTCAAAGCCTATGACATGTGGGAAACTACAGAAACAGGGGCTGAACCTCCACTATTGAGAGCAAATCCAACTGTTGTTCAAATCAAACAGCACAGTGAGGATGTTGCAAAAACGTTCAAAGCCTTGTCTTGCATTCAATCAACCGTCTCTGATGGAATCTTTACCAGGATTATCACATGTGAAACAGCGAAAGAGGCCTGGGATAGATTGTAGGAGGAGTTTAGGGAAATGCAAGGACAAGGCAAATGCAAATTCTTAACCTCAGAAGGGAGTATGATGCATTGAAGATGAAGGATGATGAATCTGTTAAGGAGTATTCAGAGAGATTAATGAAAGTGGTAAACAAATAAGGTTGTTGGGAGATGAACTACCTGATAAACGTGTGGTAGAAAAAGTCCTTATCAGTTTGCCTGAGAAATTTGAAGCTAAAATCTCTTCACTTGACGATTCCAGAGATTTGTCTGCAATAACTCTATGTGAGCTCATAAATGCCTTGCAAGCCACTGAGCAAAGAAGGTTATTTAGACATGAAAAATAAGTTGAAGGAGCCCTATTTGCCAAGAGAAAGTCTAAAGCTCAAACAAGCTTTGGAGGGAAGAAGCCATGGAATGAGAAGAAGAAGGGTGAAGCGAGCAAGAATGCAAGCAAGAATGAAGGTTTTCCACCATGTCCTCATTGCAAGAAAATCAAACATTCACCAAAGTGATGTTGGTACAGACTAGGAGTCCAATGTAAAGCTTGTAAACAATTTGGACATATTCAAAAATTATGCAAAAATCAGAAGAAAAACCAGACACACAGCTGGCTTAAATGGCAGAAAATCAACAGGAAGAGTACTTGTTCTCGGCCATAAATACAATAACTTGCAGCAGTGATGAGACCTGGTTACTAGACAGTGAATACACTCATCATATGACATCCAATCCTAGTATCTTTGTTAATCTGAATGAAATGAAGACTACAGATCAAGAGTCAAAGTTGGAAATGGAGAGTTTGTTGAAGTGAAGGGAGTTGGTGAAATTTCAGTGCAGACTTCATCAGGTATTGAGTATATTTCTGATGTTTTTTATGTGCCTAATATTGATCAAAATCTAATTAGTGTTGGTCAATTGATTGAGAAGGACTATACACTAATTTTTAAGGATAAAGGATGCACTATATTTGATTCACAAAATCAGGAAGTAATGACTATAGGAATGAGGTATAGAAGCTTTTTTTTAGAGTGGAAAAATGTGAATAATCGGCACTTGTATGCACTAAAATTGAATCTTCTTTATGGCATAAATGGTTTAGACATGCTAACTACAAGTCTCTCAAACAAATGCATGAACTGGACTAGTAGAAAGCATGCCTGAAATCAGTGTTAATGAATGTGCATGTGATATCTGTCAATTGGAAAAGCAAGCTAGGTTGCCGTTTCCTAAAAATCAGTCTACAAGAGCTTCAAACAAACTCCAACTTATTCACTCTGATGAGTGTGGTCCAATGAGAACTCCTACTTTAAATGGGAGCAAACATTTTGTGCTATTTATTGATGATTTGACAAGGATGTGTTGGATGTATTTTTCGAAGTTTAAGTCTGATGTTGCTGGTGTATTTCAAAGGTTTAAAAACCTTGTTGAAAATTAAAGCAACTGTAAAATTAAAGCCATAAGATCAGACAATGGAACAGAGTATTGCTGCAGCCAGTTTGATAAGTTCTGTGAAGACATGGGAATTCAACATCAACTGATAGGTCCATATTCTCCTCAGCGGAATGGTGTTTGTGAGAGGAAGAATAGAATGATTATGGAGATGGCTAAGTGTCTTATGTTGGAGAAAAAGGTACCTAAAGAGTTCTGGGTTGAAGTAGTTGATACTTCAGTCTATTTACTCAATAGGTTACCTACTAAATCCTTAGACAAAAAGACACCATTTGAGGCCTAGTATGGGGCAAAAAACCAAATATCTCACATCTGAAGGTATTTGGAAGCCTTTGTTATACTTATATTGTAGAAACCCGAAAAATTTAATGGAAGTAGACTCATAATTTCTATGAGATTACCTAAGCCCATGAAGAGCTTAGGCCCAGCCCACATAAGGAAATGAAGCTCAATACTAGTCCAATATGTCTTACATAAATTTATAAAGTCATGAAAATTCAAATTTGCAACTCGAGTTTATTTTTAAAGTTATTCGATGAAGTTGGACGGAGTTTAATGTCTTTCTAAGGTTTAAGTCAACACTTTTTATGACTAAAATTGCATTATTTGACAAATACAGTATTTGATCATGGCACATACCAAATTAGAAGCAAGCTTACCGGATTTCAGTGAAATCCGATCGACCGAAGACGTAGTGCGGTCGACCAAAGATGCATTCCGGTTGACTGAAGTTGCAAGAAAAAGAAAATTCTTGTTTTTTTTATAATTTAGATATTTATTTTCTTCAATTATTTTTCTAAATGACTACCCACATTTTTTTGAGGTTTTTAAACCCCACCAATTGATGCATTTAACCTCCAACTTAAATGGCACCCATATTTTTCTTTTAAATGAGAATTTGACCCTTCACTTTCTTGGGGTTATGAGAAATTTTCCTATAAATAGGGGCAAGGTTTCATTTCAAAATCACACACAACATTTCTAAACACTCTATACAAGAGAGAGAAGAAAGATAGAAAGTGAGAGAAAAGAAAAATAGAAAGTGAAGGAGAGAAAGAATTTCTTTTGAGTCCAAGTACTGCTAGGAAGATAATAGTTCAACGTCCAGCTTCATCAAAACTTTTACAAAAATATCAATTTCAAAGCATCAAGTCAAGGTAGGTGGAAGTGAAAAGTGTTTAGTTCGTTTTCAAGTTATATTTTTTTTCACGTAAAAGTATAAATACAATGATACCTCCGGGTACGATGTTTCGGCACCACCATGTTTCAATAAAAAATGTACCTCCGGGTATGGTGCTTCGACATCTCTATAGTTGAATGATCATTCTCCGGCCCGAGGCGTCATGTTAAGTTATGACTCAACAGTTATTGGATTCTGTCGGAAATCATTCTACGCGATGGTTTTTATTTTCAAAAGCTACAGTTCAAAATTTTATAATTTGATAACGAATGCACATATGATATCTATTGAGTTTTAAACTCATGGGGTTTATTCCCTTACTACAGGTTGATACGATTGTGTACGGGACGTGGATGACGATAGGTGAAGATGCAGCATGCTATGGGAAGCCGGTGATTTTACATGTTTAGTAAATTATGAAATGTTTTAAATAAATTTCACATGAATAATGTAAATGGAACTATTTTATTAAATGTTTCTCTTCCAATGAATAATGCATATGTAGGAGTTTATTTTTAAGCATTTACTTGAACTTGATGTCAACTATGAACTTATCAACATTTTGAAAGTTGATACTTATGATATGGAATCATTTATTTAAATAAATTACTCTTGTTTTAAATACATGAATTAAACATTTATACTTTATGCTTTCCGCTATTTTTATAATTACTCATCAAGAAGACGGCTATAGTTAAGTGACGGTTCGATCCATATGGGTCGGGGCGTTACATATATACCTGATGTGAAGAGGGATAAATTGAGCCAAAAAGCTGAAGTTGGAGTCCTAATTGGTTATTGCAATAATGTCAAGGGATATAAGGTACTCAATCCTGTTAACAAGAAAGTGATTGCTAGCAGGGACATCAAAGTTGATGAAGAAGGTTCCTGGAACTGGGATTCATCAGCAAATAGTCAACCTAAAGCTTCAAATGTCATTCCTTCAGCAGATGAAGCTGATGTCAATGAAGTAGAAAAAGAAAGATCTGATATTGATTCAGATCCTGAAAATGAAGTGCAAAGGACTAGATCACTGGCTGATGTGCATGCCAGATGCAATTCAGCTCAACTAGAACCTTCAGACTTTGCTAAGATGGAAAAATCTGAAGAATGGAAGGATACTATGAAGGAGGAGCTAAGCATGATTGAGAAGAACAAAACATAGGTGCTGGTTGACAGGCCAAAGAATTGAAATGTGATAGGTGTCAAATGGGTGTACAAAACTAAATTGAATTCTGATGGTTCAATCAACAAGTTCAAAGCAAGGCTTGTTGTGAAGAGATATGCACAACAATTTGGCATTGATTTCACAGACACTTTCGCACCAGTAGTAAGGTATGAAACAATCAGATTATTGTATGCTATTGTTGTTCAAGGAAGTTGGAAAATTCATCAGTTCGATGTTAAGTCAGCCTTTCTAAATAGCTACTTAAATGAGGAAATATATGTTGAACAGCCTGATGGTTTTATAATGTCTGGAGTAGAAAATAAAGTCTATTAGTTGCAGAAGGCTTTGTATGGGTTGAAATAGGCTCCAAGGGCCTAGTACAACAGAATTGATGATCATCTGAGCAGTCTGGGTTTCAGCAAAAGTGTTAATGAAACAAACACTTTACATCAAACGTCTTGAGGAAGAAGTGATTGTCATTTCTTTGTATGTTGATGATCTACTGATAACTGGCAGTAATGAAGCTCTAATTGAGCAAGTGAAGGATGAAATGAAGCTCTAATTGAGCAAGTGAAGGATGAAATGAAGCTGGCTTTTGAGACGACTAATCTTGGGAAAATGCAGTATTTTCTCAGCATGGAAATAAGCCAAATAGATGAAGGAATCTTTGTGTGCCAAAGAAGATATGCTAAGGAGATGCTAAACAAATTTAGCATGGAAAATTGCAAGGAAGTAAGCACACACTTAGTTCAAAACTTGAAGCTAATGAAGGATGATGGAAGCAAGAAAACTGATGAAAAGATTTATAGAAGCTTGGTGGGAAGTCTTTTGTATTTTACCATCACTAAACCTGATATCACCTATGCTGCAAATTTGCTTTCCAGATTCAGGCAAGAACCAAGTGAATTGCATTTTCAAGTTGCTAAGAGAGTTCTTAGATACATCAAAGGAAATGCAAAAATGGGAATTTGGTATAGAAAGTCAGAAAATTAGAAAATGATTGGCTATACTGATAGTGATTGGGCTGGTTCTTATGATGATATGAAGAACACTTCTGGTTATGCTTTCTATTTGGGACCAAATATTATCTACTGGAATTCAATGAAGCAAAAAAAGGTTGCTCAATCAACTGCTGAGGCAGAGTATATTGCAGCCTCAGAAGCAACAAATCAGGTCATCTGATTAAGGAAAGTTTTGGAAGATCTTAACTATAAGCAAGCTGATCCAGCTGTGATTTATTGTGATAATCAATCATCAGTTGCTATGGTTAAAAATTCGGTGTTTCATGATAGAACAAAAAAACATAAAAATCAGGTATCATGCAATCGGGGAAGCTCAAGAACACTCCGAAGTGAAGTTGATACATTGTTGTTCTGCTAATCAATATGCTGATATATTGACAAAAATCATTGCCAAAGGAAAGATTTGAAACATTAAAATATGTCTTTGTGTGTTTCCAACAAAAGTGCCAAGGAGGAGTGTTCACGTTGTGACACTTTTGTTGTCATCTAACCAATATTTTTGTTTTATCATTTGGTTACATGTTTTTTGTTAGCCTAGCTTATGCTATGATAGAAAGTTCGGCAGCTTTTTCATCTACTTTATGTTAAAGTACTTGTGTCAAGTATTGTCTAGTTTAATAGGTAATATGATTAAGTTACTTTTAAGCACCTTTTTTTTTATGTATTTTTGGCTATTTATACAGCCTTGTAAGTCCATTAAAGTTGAATGAAATCATCCAAGTTTCTTCATTTCGTTTTTGTTCAAAAACTTTGTGAAAAATTTGTGTTTCTGATACTTATCGGATTTAGAAGCCAAAACACCGTATTTTAGTGACTTTGTTTGAAATACGGTAAGAACCAAAGAAAATCGAAAAATTACTTAAGAGAAATCTGGTAAGTGCAAGGAATATTCGGTAAGTACCACTAAATACGGTATTTTCTGTCCAAAATCGGTAAGTTCAATATATCAAAATCCGGTAAGTGTGAACTGAATCCGTTAATCCCAAAATCTTCACTCCTCTTTGAACCAAAATTGCAACAGTTTTACCTTTTTCCTTGGTATGATACACTTTCTCGTAAATCTGTACAATAGGTTTGACGTAGGGGTCAACCTCCATTTGATTAAAGACAGTTTCAAAGATACTGAACTCCATCGTCGATCAATACCCTCTTCATTCAATTTTCCATTATTTCGTCCCTATCCAATAAATCATTACAATGGGAGTAATGAACACACTCTTCATCCTCATCTGTAAAGTGATACTTTCATTTTAGATACAATTTTTCTTTTCTCAGACTTCTCTCCGTGTACTAAATAGCTAATCATTTAAAGATACATTACTTCTTGAGCATAATTTTGTTGGGTAGTTATAGACTGTCACCTACACAAAGGCCTCCGAAGATGGTCTAGATTTTTTTCGCATTTACCTTTTAACTTCCTAAGTTATTTGGCCTGTGACTTTGTTGATCTTTGATTGAAGGGGTTTGATTTCTTTGTGGTTGTTGATTTCAAGGTAGTGAGTGATGTCCTCATTGAGAATAGGGTCAATATGACCCTCTACGTGAGTGCCATTTTTTAGCCAAGCATTCTCTCTCCTTATATGACAATGTGTGGTTCGTAATCAATTTTTTAGAAAGGTATTGAATTTATCAAGGCCCTTGTTAGGTCCCTGAATTTTAAATTCTTAAGTTGGTTGATGTAGCTAGATGAAGTGTATTTTATATACTTATTCGGGGCTTTAAATAATGATATTTTGTAGTTCTTCACATGAAATATAGCCTAATTCATGTTATATTGTGTCAAATAGGTAAAACTCGATGTTTGATGAAGAATCAGAGAAAAATGCAAAAATATTGAAAAATGGCGAAATCCAAAAGCCGAGGACTAAATTGAAAATGATCCATAGATGAGACGAGCGACAAAATGTATAAAGATGCCAAAGATTTAATTAGATACAATTGGAATATTAAGGAACAAGATTACAAGAGAAGATGGCTCGATCGAATCAAATACAAAGTTTGAAGACTAAAATACAATATTGTAAAAGTTGAGTCGGATTGCAAAACGATGATTAAGAATGCCAAAAGTCAAATGAAGTTGAAGAGAAGCCAATATGATGAGAATTTGTTGAAAAATATCAAAATAAATGTGGTAAAAAGTTGGGCAAAAAATTGTACTATGTTTAAGCATAGGCCAGTAAGACTTGTGTACACGAGATTCCAAAAAATTCACTCTAAATACCAAATCATGTGTACTATGCGTACGTACCAAATGAACCATGCATACACATGGTTCAATTCCTAAAAAAAAAAAAACAAAACAAAATTGATTTCTTTATTTTGTTTTGGAAACTTTTTGTTTGTAATCTTTTGACACCTTATTTATACCAAGAGTCATCCAAAACGTGAGAGACCTCTATATTTTGACCTAAAAATCATATATTCTACGTATTTTGGAGGCAAAGAACGAGACTAAGCATCAAGATCAATGCGAATTATACAAATTTATTGAAAAATATTCATCCATTTTCAAGATTCAAGCCAAGAAATTGGATTTCTCCACTTTCTTCATTATTTCTTCTTTGCCGGTGATGTTTGTCCAATATTTCTTGTATAATTTAATCATTATAATGCTAGGCTAGTTTTTATGTTGTATTGGATGATTGATGAACCCTATTGCATATTTGTTTTGATTTAAGACCATCAATTTAGTTATTTCTTGATTATCTTGATTGATTTTGCATACCCATTGCTTTATTTAATTGATTGGCCACCAATTGAATAATTAGTTTCTTGTTGTAATATTGGGAGACTCACAATAAGTTTAGAATGCGGTAAAATCAACATATGTAGATAGAATTAGGAATAATATTTTTCGCATTTGCAATCACATAGATAACCTATAATTTAATGCATTTTGGTCATATGAATTTGGACCAGGAATAGGATCGGGTCGTGATTAGAATAGACTTAATTTATCTTGGAAAATAAAATTAAATACACTAGTGTTATTGATTGTCACGAAAGTATGAAATTGACTATATTACGAATCGAGAATTAAAATAAATGGCAATAGTGGGATTCAAAATCCAATACAATCATTCACATATTTGACAAAATATTTTTTATTGTTTCATTATTTTAGAATTAGTTTAAATAATAACAACAAAATCACACCTTTTGTGTCACGAACATCAAATTTAGTAATAACTAGTGAACTAGAATTAAACATTATTCCATGTGGGACGATAACTCACAACTCACTTTCTTATTACTCTTCAACGATCACTTACGTTTGTGAGTTTCATGCAAACAAGTTTTTAGCACCGTTGCCGAGGAATAACAGATTTAATTTTAATTTAGAAGTTTAGATTAGATTTGATTTGATTCGATTCGAATTTTATTTTTAGTTTTATTTTTGTTTTTGTTTTATTTTGTTGATTTTGGCTACCCACCTTCATCTCTCTTATTTGATATTCTTTTCAGGTGCCATTCAGTAGTGCATCTAAGATTCTGATGTTGGCATGGTAAAAAGATTTTGTAATAAATAATCTCGACATGAACTATAACGAAGAATATAATTATTGTGAATTTTGCTAAGGGGTGCATTATACTGGCTACTGCTTGAATACATACACTAATCCTTATCAGCTCAAGCTCCGATGATTTAAACAATATTTAAGATGTCAAAGACTAGCAATTGACACATCTATTGAAACCTACTTGCCCGTGGATTAGTGCATCCCTTCCGACACGCTTGTGGAATTTGATCATTTTATTTTGAACGATGAGATACTTACAAAATACTACATTGATCTTGTCAAGTTGGATGGAAACAAGCTATATGCAGGAGATGGCGTATTCTGGTGTGAATTTAAAAGGGCGGGATATAATCCACTTGAAAAGTTTGAAAGAAAATAGATTTCATTGCCCGTGGATTTAGATTGTGAACCAATCATTCAACCCGAGGAGATATCAATTATGGAAGACGTAAACAAAGAGATGATGAAAGTTCAATTACAAATAAATAAAACGAAGAGGAGGTAATTAATGAAGGAGACATTAGCCTACATTCTGTCGACCTCATTGATTGCCCTATCATTGAATTTGTAATTACGCCCGAAGTAGATGAAGAAGTCTACATAGTTAAATTTGAATCCGATGAGATAGGCAAGTCATGTCATACTGGAGGGGACGCTGTTAAAAATTTGTAGAAGCAAGGAAGAATGGAGCAAAGTCAACATAGGCAAATTGAGCAAGGCATCAAAAGTGTTCTTCATAATTCCATGATGCTGAAACAATAACGTAAAGCTAAAGACTTTAAACAAAGCGTTTATTGGGAGGCATCCCAATCTTTCTTCTCTTTTATTTATAATGATTTCTAATCATATGATAATTTAGATTAGTTATTAGTTTTAATTAGGGACTCATCATCCTTTTGTTGTTTCCCCTTGAGTCCTCAAGATTCAGTTGGGTTATTAGATGTCTGAGCTTAGTGACACGTATTCCAGATATTTGATCTTAAATGTTTTATCTAATCGCATTGTCCAGGAACATGATGTGAGGACACTTAAATCGACAATGATCAAGAAGATAACGGAGAGCAATAGGAATATCTAGTTATTAAATTTCATGCGCATATCAAAAGAGTATTTTCTTCCTTTTCTTCACCACCCCCGTTATATGCAAATTTAGAATTTTAGACATTGAGGAAAATGTCTAGTTTAAGTTTGGGGTGAAAAACATGAGTTTTCTTTTGTTTTTGTGTGCTCTTATTGATATTCGATAAAAAAATTAAAATTTTGAATTTTTGTGTGTGTGTGTTTTCTGTGTTTGTGTGAGTTAGTTGGCCTGACTGGCAATGATGGATATATTGAATTATGAATTGATCTATGAATTGTAAATATGTTGCATGCTTAAGTTAATTTTTACTTTTTCATGTGGAGTTTGATATATATTGAGCCCGTGAATTAAGTGAAGCATTGTGTAGGAATGAGTTGATTTCATAATTGGACAGGTTGAAATAGTGGACCATAGATTCTAAACATAAAATCACTATATTTTACGTCCTTAGACCAAATTTAGAATAGTTTGGGGGATTTCATTGTTGTCGGAAGATATAAAGATAAATAGGGATTTCATGTATGAAATTAAAAATCTTGTGTGGATTATCTAAGGGTAATAGGATAAAATTCGGCAAAAATCTCAAGTTAGAAGTCGATTAACTTGGATAGATATTTAATAAGGGACATTGTACTGATCAAGGCATAAAAAAAATTAATTGAAAATTTCTTTTCGTAGTCTTTATGACTCGAATTATTAAGCCTGTAAGAGTATTAAAATCTATTGTCCTAAAGTCAACTAACTTGGGAGTCATCGGTCTAAAACTCGTTAAAAGGGTTATTTAGAAAGTTTAAGGGAGAGAATACTACACAAAAAAAAAGTGTTGAACTAAAAAAATAGAAAAAAAAACAAGTGCATGAAAAAGAAAATGCACCAAATGCCTTGTTTATGTCTCAAACACTTGTTTTAAGAAAATTTTACTTTTGATAAGGAATTATTGGTCTACTTGAATTCTGGAGATAGCAATCAAAATATGGAGAATCCTTGCAATTAGCGAGATTTACCTAAACTAGAGAGGTGAGGATAATATAAAAATTCAACCTTAGGTAATACATTTGAAAAAAAAAATTGAAAAGATTAAGTTTGGGGTGTGTGTGAATTTTACGAGTAATAAAAAAAAACATATTTGACTATCAATGGTCGGTAATGGAACAACTTATCTTATGATGATATGCTTAATTCTTCACACACGAACTTTGCGTTGGAAAAGTAGACTTTGATTTTTGTATTGTGATCTTGAAGTTGTGCTTAGATTTAATATCATGATTTCAATTCCGAGATAAAATACCAAGTTAGCTGGCTAAATATTTTTGCATGCTTGAGTGTTTGTTTTAAGTTAAGTTATAATTTTGTTTGAAGATAAACAAATGTTCAAGTTTGGAGGTTTGATAAGTGTATTTTATATACTTATTCAGAGCTTTAAATAATGATATTTTGTAGTTTTTCTGATGAAATATAGCCTAATTCATGTTATATTGTGTCAAATAGGTAAAACTCGATGTTTGATGAAGAACTGGAGAAAAGAATGCAAAAATACTTTAAAAAATGGTGAAATCCAAAAGTCGGGGACTAAATTGAAAATGATTCATAGATGAGATGGGCGAAAAAATGAAGATCAAAGATGCCAATGATTTAACTGGATACAATTGAAAAATTAAGGAACAAGATTACACGAGAAAATGGCTCGATCGAATCAAATACAAAGTTTGAAGACTAAAATGCAATACTTCAAAACTTGAGTCAAATTGCAAAACCGATGATTCAAGAATGCCAAAAGTCAAATGGAGTTGAAGAGAAGTCAATAGGATGAGAATTTGTTGAAAAATATCAAAATACATGCTGGAAAAAGTTAGGTAAAAAATTATACTATACTTAAGCATAGGCCTGCTGGCTTTGCGTACACAAAATTCCAAAAATTCACTCTTAAGACTAAATCATGTGTACTATGCATACACGCCAAATGAACCATGAGTATGCATGGTTCAATTCCCAAAAAAAAAATTTGTTTCTTTATTTTGTTTTGGAAACCTTTTGTTCGCAATCTTTTGACACCCTATTTATACCAAGAGCAGTCCAAAACGTGAGAGACCTCCATTTTGACCTAAAAATCACTTATTCTACATATTTTCAAGGTGAAGAACGAGGCTAAGTATCAAGATCAATGCGAATTATACAAGTTTATTGAAAAATATTCATTCATTTTCAAGATTCAAGCCAGGAAATTGGATTTCTCCACTTTCTTCATAATTTCTTTTTTTCGAGTGAATTTTTTCAATATTTCTTGTATAATTTAATCATTAGAATACTAGGCTAGTTTTTTCTATTGTATTGGACGAATGATAAACCATATTTCCTAGTTGTTTTGATTTGATTTAATACTATCAATTTAGTTATTTCTTAATTGTCTTGATTGATTTTACATACTCATTGCATTATTTAATTGATTGGCCACCAATTGAATAATTAGTTGCTTGTTGTAGTATTGGAAAACTAACAATAAGTTTAGAATGCAGTAAAATCAACATATGTAGATAAAATTGTGAATAATCTTTATCACATATGCAATCACGTAGATAACTTATAATTTAATGCATTTTGGTAATATGAATTCGTACTAGAAATATGATCGGGTCGTGATTAGAATAGACTTAATTTATCTTGAAAAAGAGAATTAAATATACTAGTGTTATTGATTGTCACGAAAGTATGAAATTGACTATATTACAAATCGAAAACTAAAATAAATGGCAATAAGGGATTCAAAATCCAATACAATCATTCACATATTTGACAAAATATTTTTTATTGCTTCCTTAGTTTTGAATTAGTTTAAAAAACAACAAAATCATGCCTTTTGTGTCACAAACATCGAATTTAGTAGTAACTAGTGTACTAGAATTAAACATTATTCCTCGTTGGACGATAACTTACAACTCACGTTATTATTACTTGTCAACGATCCCGTATGCTTGCGGATTTCATGCGAACATATCCCATTTAAAAAACGCGCTATGGAAGCTTAAGGTTATGAAAGCTCAAACCAACAGTTAATTAAAAGCCCAATAATTTAAGAGATTAATGTTAAGTAAATTTGATTATAAAGATTAAATAAGTAACTGAGTTGCAACAATTGAAGCAATGAATGCGGATATTTATATAAAGGATTAATCTATTTGTACTCACACCCTTTCTACTAAAGGGTTTACTCACTCACGTAGATAATCTTTATCACATATGCAATCACGTAGATAACTTATCATTTAATGCATTTTGGTAATATGAATTCGTACTAGAAATATGATCGGGTCGTGATTAGAATAGACTTAATTTATCTTGGAAAAGAGAATTAAATATACTAGTGTTATTGATTGTCACGAAAGTATGAAATTGACTATATTACAAATCGAAAACTAAAATAAATGGCAATAAGGGATTCAAAATCCAATACAATCATTCACATATTTGACAAAATATTTTTTATTGCTTCCTTAGTTTTGAATTAGTTTAAATAACAACAAAATCATGCCTTTTGTGTCACAAACATCGAATTTAGTAGTAACTAGTGTACTAGAATTAAACATTATTCCTCGTTGGATGATAACTTACAACTCACGTTATTATTACTTGTCAACGATCCCGTATGCTTGCGGATTTCATGCGAACATATCCCATTTAAAAAAACGCGCTATGGAAGCTTAAGGTTATGAAAGCTCAAACCAACAGTTAATTAAAAGCCCAATAATTTAAGAGATTAATGTTAAGTAAATTTGATTATAAAGATTAAATAAGTAACTGAGTTGCAACAATTGAAGCAATGAATGCGGATATTTATATAAAGGATTAATCTATTTGTACTCACACCCTTTCTACTAAAGGGTTTACTCACTCACGTAGATAATCTTTATCACATATGCAATCACGTAGATAACTTATCATTTAATGCATTTTGGTAATATGAATTCGTACTAGAAATATGATCGGGTCGTGATTAGAATAGACTTAATTTATCTTGAAAAAAAGAGAATTAAATATACTAGTGTTATTGATTGTCACGAAAGTATGAAATTGACTATATTACAAATCGAAAACTAAAATAAATGGCAATAAGGGATTCAAAATCCAATACAATCATTCACATATTTGACAAAATATTTTTTATTGCTTCCTTAGTTTTGAATTAGTTTAAATAACAACAAAATCATGCCTTTTGTGTCACAAACATCGAATTTAGTAGTAACTAGTGTACTAGAATTAAAACATTATTCCTCGTTGGACGATAACTTACAACTCACGTTATTATTATTACTTGTCAACGATCCCGTATGCTTGCGGATTTCATGCGAACATATCCCATTTAAAAAAACGCGCTATGGAAGCTTAAGGTTATGAAAGCTCAAACCAACAGTTAATTAAAAGCCCAATAATTTAAGAGATTAATGTTAAGTAAATTTGATTATAAAGATTAAATAAGTAACTGAGTTGCAACAATTGAAGCAATGAATGCGGATATTTATATAAAGGATTAATCTATTTGTACTCACACCCCTTTCTACTAAAGGGTTTACTCACTCACGTAGATAATCTTTATCACATATGCAATCACGTAGATAACTTATGATTTAATGCATTTTGGTAATATGAATTCGTACTAGAAATATGATCGGGTCGTGATTAGAATAGACTTAATTTATCTTGGAAAAGAGAATTAAATATACTAGTGTTATTGATTGTCACGAAAGTATGAAATTGACTATATTACAAATCGAAAACTAAAATAAATGGCAATAAGGGATTCAAAATCCAATACAATCATTCACATATTTGACAAAATATATTTTTTATTGCTTCCTTAGTTTTGAATTAGTTTAAATAACAACAAAATCATGCCTTTTGTGTCACAAACATCGAATTTAGTAGTAACTAGTGTACTAGAATTAAACATTATTCCTCGTTGGACGATAACTTACAACTCACGTTATTATTACTTGTCAACGATCCCGTATGCTTGCGGATTTCATGCGAACATATCCCATTTAAAAAACGCGCTATGGAAGCTTAAGGTTATGAAAGCTCAAACCAACAGTTAATTAAAAGCCCAATAATTTAAGAGATTAATGTTAAGTAAATTTGATTATAAAGATTAAATAAGTAACTGAGTTGCAACAATTGAAGCAATGAATGCGGATATTTATATAAAGGATTAATCTATTTGTACTCACACCCTTTCTACTAAAGGGTTTACTCACTCACGTAGATAATCTTTATCACATATGCAATCACGTAGATAACTTATGATTTAATGCATTTTGGTAATATGAATTCGTACTAGAAATATGATCGGGTCGTGATTAGAATAGACTTAATTTATCTTGGAAAAGAGAATTAAATATACTAGTGTTATTGATTGTCACGAAAGTATGAAATTGACTATATTACAAATCGAAAACTAAAATAAATGGCAATAAGGGATTCAAAATCCAATACAATCATTCACATATTTGACAAAATATTTTTTATTGCTTCCTTAGTTTTGAATTAGTTTTTAAATAATAACAAAATCATGCCTTTTGTGTCACAAACATCGAATTTAGTAGTAACTAGTGTACTAGAATTAAACATTATTCCTCGTTGGACGATAATTTACAACTCACGTTATTATTATTTGTCAACGATCCCGTATGCTTGCGGATTTCATGCGAACATATCCCATTTAAAAAACGCGCTATGGAAGCTCAGCCCATTTAAGGTTATGAAAGCTCAAACCAACAGTTAATTAAAAGCCCAATAATTTAAGAGATTAATGTTAAGTAAATTTGATTATAAAGATTAAATAAGTAACTGAGTTGCAACAATTGAAGCAATGAATGCGGATATTTATATAAAGGATTAATCTATTTGTACTCACACCCTTTCTACTAAAGGGTTTACTCACTCACGTAGATAATCTTTATCACATATGCAATCACGTAGATAACTTATGATTTAATGCATTTTGGTAATATGAATTCGTACTAGAAATATGATCGGGTCGTGATTAGAATAGACTTAATTTATCTTGGAAAAGAGAATTAAATATACTAGTGTTATTGATTGTCACGAAAGTATGAAATTGACTATATTACAAATCGAAAACTAAAATAAATGGCAATAAGGGATTCAAAATCCAATACAATCATTCACATATTTGACAAAATATTTTTTATTGCTCCCTTAGTTTTGAATTAGTTTAAATAACAACAAAATCATGCCTTTTGTGTCACAAACATCGAATTTAGTAGTAACTAGTGTACTAGAATTAAACATTATTCCTCGTTGGATGATAACTTACAACTCACGTTATTATTACTTGTCAACGATCCCGTATGCTTGCGGATTTCATGCGAACATATCCCATTTAAAAAACGCGCTATGGAAGCTTAAGGTTATGAAAGCTCAAACCAACAGTTAATTAAAAGCCCAATAATTTAAGAGATTAATGTTAAGTAAATTTGATTATAAAGATTAAATAAGTAACTGAGTTGCAACAATTGAAGCAATGAATGCGGATATTTATATAAAGGATTAATCTATTTGTACTCACACCCTTTCTACTAAAGGGTTTACTCACTCACGTAGATAATCTTTATCACATATGCAATCACGTAGATAACTTATGATTTAATGCATTTTGGTAATATGAATTCGTACTAGAAATATGATCGGGTCGTGATTAGAATAGACTTAATTTATCTTGGAAAAGAGAATTAAATATACTAGTGTTATTGATTGTCACGAAAGTATGAAATTGACTATATTACAAATCGAAAACTAAAATAAATGGCAATAAGGGATTCAAAATCCAATACAATCATTCACATATTTGACAAAATATTTTTTATTGCTTCCTTAGTTTTGAATTAGTTTAAATAACAACAAAATCATGCCTTTTGTGTCACAAACATCGAATTTAGTAGTAACTAGTGTACTAGAATTAAACATTATTCCTCGTTGGACGATAACTTACAACTCACGTTATTATTACTTGTCAACGATCCCGTATGCTTGCGGATTTCATGCGAACATATCCCATTTAAAAAACGCGCTATGGAAGCTTAAGGTTATGAAAGCTCAAACCAACAGTTAATTAAAAGCCCAATAATTTAAGAGATTAATGTTAAGTAAATTTGATTATAAAGATTAAATAAGTAACTGAGTTGCAACAATTGAAGCAATGAATGCGGATATTTATATAAAGGATTAATCTATTTGTACTCACACCCTTTCTACTAAAGGGTTTACTCACTCACGTAGATAATCTTTATCACATATGCAATCACGTAGATAACTTATGATTTAATGCATTTTGGTAATATGAATTCGTACTAGAAATATGATCGGGTCGTGATTAGAATAGACTTAATTTATCTTGGAAAAGAGAATTAAATATACTAGTGTTATTGATTGTCACGAAAGTATGAAATTGACTATATTACAAATCGAAAACTAAAATAAATGGCAATAAGGGATTCAAAATCCAATACAATCATTCACATATTTGACAAAATATTTTTTATTGCTTCCTTAGTTTTGAATTAGTTTAAATAATAACAAAATCATGCCTTTTGTGTCACAAACATCGAATTTAGTAGTAACTAGTGTACTAGAATTAAACATTATTCCTCGTTGGACGATAATTTACAACTCACGTTATTATTATTTGTCAACGATCCCGTATGCTTGCGGATTTCATGCGAACATATCCCATTTAAAAAACGCGCTATGGAAGCTCAGCCCATTTAAGGTTATGAAAGCTCAAACCAACAGTTAATTAAAAGCCCAATAATTTAAGAGATTAATGTTAAGTAAATTTGATTATAAAGATTAAATAAGTAACTGAGTTGCAACAATTGAAGCAATGAATGCGGATATTTTTTATAAAGGATTAATCTATTTGTACTCACACCCTTTCTACTAAAGGGTTTACTCACTCACGTAGATAATCTTTATCACATATGCAATCACGTAGATAACTTATGATTTAATGCATTTTGGTAATATGAATTCGTACTAGAAATATGATCGGGTCGTGATTAGAATAGACTTAATTTATCTTGGAAAAGAGAATTAAATATACTAGTGTTATTGATTGTCACGAAAGTATGAAATTGACTATATTACAAATCGAAAACTAAAATAAATGGCAATAAGGGATTCAAAATCCAATACAATCATTCACATATTTGACAAAATATTTTTTATTGCTTCCTTAGTTTTGAATTAGTTTAAATAATAACAAAATCATGCCTTTTGTGTCACAAACATCGAATTTAGTAGTAACTAGTGTACTAGAATTAAACATTATTCCTCGTTGGACGATAATTTACAACTCACGTTATTATTATTTGTCAACGATCCCGTATGCTTGCGGATTTCATGCGAACATATCCCATTTAAAAAACGCGCTATGGAAGCTCAGCCCATTTAAGGTTATGAAAGCTCAAACCAACAGTTAATTAAAAGCCCAATAATTTAAGAGATTAATGTTAAGTAAATTTGATTATAAAGATTAAATAAGTAACTGAGTTGCAACAATTGAAGCAATGAATGCGGATATTTTTATAAAGGATTAATCTATTTGTACTCACACCCTTTCTACTAAAGGGTTTACTCACTCACGTAGATAATCTTTATCACATATGCAATCACGTAGATAACTTATGATTTAATGCATTTTGGTAATATGAATTCGTACTAGAAATATGATCGGGTCGTGATTAGAATAGACTTAATTTATCTTGGAAAAGAGAGAATTAAATATACTAGTGTTATTGATTGTCACGAAAGTATGAAATTGACTATATTACAAATCGAAAACTAAAATAAATGGCAATAAGGGATTCAAAATCCAATACAATCATTCACATATTTGACAAAATATTTTTTATTGCTTCCTTTGTTTTGAATTAGTTTAAATAATAACAAAATCATGCCTTTTGTGTCACAAACATCGAATTTAGTAGTAACTAGTGTACTAGAATTAAACATTATTCCTCGTTGGATGATAACTTACAACTCACGTTATTATTACTTGTCAACGATCCCGTATGCTTGCGGATTTCATGCGAACATATCCCATTTAAAAAACGCGCTATGGAAGCTTAAGGTTATGAAAGCTCAAACCAACAGTTAATTAAAAGCCCAATAATTTAAGAGATTAATGTTAAGTAAATTTGATTATAAAGATTAAATAAGTAACTGAGTTGCAACAATTGAAGCAATGAATGCGGATATTTTTATAAAGGATTAATCTATTTGTACTCACACCCTTTCTACTAAAGGGTTTACTCACTCACAAAAAATTCATGGACCCCACGTGAATTTAAAAAAGTCGGTTGTGTGGTCCTCACTCTTATTGTGTGTAGTGAATAAGTGATTTTGTAAACCATTTTGTACGTATAGTATGGTCCTTTTATAAAATATTTTTATAAAATTATTTTTAAGTTAAAAACTCCTTATTTTGTACATTAAGAAAAATTATATCAAATTAATTGATGGAATAATTGTTTTTTTTAGTGGTCATTCAAAGAGATATGTTACAAAACATATGAATAGTTCATTTTTATTTATTTTTCATTATGTAAATGTTTTATTGAACTTTTAATATGAATTATTTTTTTGAGCTTAAAACTCTTTCATTATTCTACTTGCTAACACAATAAACAAAACCCTGGTTTTCTCGCTACATTATTCTCTGTGTGAATACTATTGGAGGCTGGACAATTGGACAGCTGTGGGAGGCAGATCAGGATTGCTGAAGTAGAAGGAATAGCAAAAGAGTTTGCAGATTTCACAAAAGGTAAAATCTATTTCACAATTTCTATCTAAACGCCAAGTATATCCTTTGTGGGAATTGAAAATTGTTATATTTCCGCTGTGCATGTTTAAGTAAATTCACAACATTATGTATATACAGTATGTGTGCATTTTATTTATATGCGTGTATATATATTCACATGTCTGTGAGCAAAGATGTGTGTGAATATATAAAACATGTGAATATATAAAATGTATTATTTTTATTATATATTTGTGTATACATATATCCACTTGTGTATGTAGGCGGACTCAGACGACTTGGGTTGGGGGTCACAATCAAAATTTATAGTTATCCTCTACTAAAAAAAGTGGGGGTCCTTGACCTTGGGGGACCCCTCAGGTCTGCCCCTGTATATATATATGAGTCTACGTGTTATGTATACGTGTTTGTATATTTAGGTGTATATTGCATGTATGTATATGCGTATATAAATAGGCGTGTGTCTATATAATGGCATTTGTATTTATTTGTGTGATTGTATGCATATAAGTAATATTTGCAGGAAAGGAGAATGATTTTTTTTTAATATTGTTTTATAAGGGATTTATTATTTTAATAGAACCAACTAGTAACCGTTTGCCTGACGACGTCTTTTAACAGTGAATTCAGCTTTAAAATTTGTATGAACCTTGACATTTTTATTTACACGCAGGATTTTACAACAATAATAACAAACTAGTTAATTCAGTAGAGAAATGATATGAGTTCATATTTAAAATATTGAATTTTATCGAGTTTCTAAATAAATGATAATGAATTAGGATTTCGGCACGTTGACTTCGTGGTGACTGAGAACATCTACACTTACCATTTGAAAGTAAATTGCTAGGACTTAAGGTAAGTAAACTTCCCTTTGTCTTAATACACACGTTACATCGTTAAATGTATAAATGTGTTATTATGGGAACTTGATATTTAATTATTACGTTTTATATCATTAATGTTTCTCATGACATATTCATGTACATCACTGCATCCATAAACTTACTTGAAGTTTCAAGAAAAATAAAAGTTTCTAAATGTCAATGAGTCAATAAATGTTTTTAAAAATATGTATCCCGAATGTTTTGTTATGAGGCGTATGTCTATGTCACGAAAGGTGTGAGTGATAAATGAGGCGTGAGGGACCGGCGCACCCGACCAATGTTTAATGATAATGATAATATTAATGTTAATGTTAACCGCTTTGTGGTACTACCGGTAGGAGTCGACCAAATTCCAAATAATAATTGCCCACTGCATTGTGATTGGCTAGGCGATGCACCAAGTGAGCTCACGATGTCAATGTTAAGTTTTTAAAGAAATGAAATAAAGGATATACATATTGAGAAATATTTTTATCTTAAAGTAATTCATGTGCATATCATAATTATACATCATATGCATGGAGTTTGCTTACTGAGTGTTAGTTCATTCCATGTTATCCCTCTCCAATATCAGAGACTTTGTCGCTCGCTCTTCGCTCGATGTTGCTCGAGCGAAAACACAGGTCGAACCTCGTTTCGAAGCCCCGAAGCGGCAAACTATTTTGCCTAAACATATCGAAGTTGACTTGATGTTACACTTTTTTTTTCGATACTTAACCAATTTTTTGATCATTTTCAAACCAATTTCCAACACATTTATGATTTTAAGAGTAAATAAATTGATGATACTTACAAATCTAGATATATCTAGATATCTAGATTTGGGGGTGTTACATTTTTGCTTTCGCTCATGAAGAGGTTCTTGCCCTTCTATACATGGTAGGTCAAATAGCTGGGTTGGCTGCATGGTCAGTGGGATGTGATGAGTGTTGTTTTTGCGTTGAGAGCCACCATCCTCTTAGAGAGGAAAAACTGTATGTCCTTGCTGCATTAAGAATTGCCTCATAATGGCGCATGTTAGCTACTATTTGAGTTAACCTCGCCACCTTTCTATATGACCTTCAGTTTCTTATTCTTCAAGTTATTTCCTTTCATAGAAGCAAAAGAACTTTGATTCCTACTCCTTGAATTTTCATCACTTTTGATCCACTTTTACTCATTTTCTTTGACTTTTTTTTCCTCACGTGTATTACTCGCGTAGTTTTGGTATGATTTTCCATGACCGTGCTAAACTGTTGAGCTAAAAGGCAGATTATATTCTTTAAAGCAACTATGTATTTTTTTTCTCTCATTTGCTCGAGAGTTTCTGCTTTGGAATTTTTTTAGTATTTTGAATATAATTTATTTTAATACAAAAGAGATATATGTTGACCTCAAAAAATGTACCTATGAGCAGTCAACAGATCTCAGGGCCTTTCACGTCCGGTTCAGCCTTTGCTCCTACACACTAGGACAAATTGTCAGTTGCACGTGGCCTTCTCCAAAGAGGAGGGAGCCGACCGCGCGCACTCCGACGATCAAGTCAGTTGGAGTGGAAATATATATGAGTGTGGGAAGGGTAAAACGTGAGCCTTCAAAATATATAAGGGGGTCGACCTTGGGTAGATAGAATAGTGAAATATAGAGAGAATCGCTAAGTAGTGTTGAGAGTCCAATTTACCATTACCTTCAAATGACACAATGTGTGAGCTTTTATAGTAAGAGAGGGTGAGTAAGAACCGTTGGATGAATAGACACGTGGCCTTATCCCAGCGGCTGGACTTCTTGTCATAGACTTCAATACATTTAATGCTCTGACTTCCTACATTTGAACTCTGACATGTGGGATTGATGTAGCCGTCATTGCAGCGTGTTGTCACATCAACCATCTGTCAAAACATCTTTCCATGAGATCTTCCATAAGACAGCCATACTGTCTACTGTTTGTGTGATAAGAGTTCGGCACGGCATGTGGGTTCGGACACAAGAGGTTCATCACTACCGATTCGATGTGATGGGTTCGGCCACGTGGCTCGTGGGCTTCAACCACACGTTGCATGCTAGGGCCCTTTTGGGATTGGCCATAACAACTAGTCCCTGAAGTCCATGTATGATTATTTATATAGTGCGTGGACTTGAAGTAGAGAGGGAAAAGAAAAGTGGCTGTAACAACTAGTCCCCGAAATTCATGTATGATTATTTATATAGTGCGTGGACTTGAAGGCTTGGCTGTGATGTTTGTAGAGGAGGTGTGTTTAAGTAGGCGAGCCTATTGTGGAAGAGGCGAGGCCGTATAGGCGAGCCTGCTGTCGAATAGACGAGGCCATATAGGCGAGCCTGTTGTAAGAAGAGGCGAGGTCATATATACGAGCCTGTTGTCGAAGAGGCGAGGCCATATAGGTGAGCCTGTTGTAAGAAGAGGTGACGCCATATAGGCGAGCCTGTTGTAGAAGAGGCGAGGCCATATAGACGAGCACAGTATGATTTGAAGTTGATGCAGGTTCCCAAGGTGCTAAGTAATTACGACGAGGACAGCTTACTTTTCCGTATTACGTAAAAATTTAATGCATGATAATGATTACTAGTGACAGCTGGCTTATTGACTCGAATTACTTGTGCGTGTGGTGTACGCGTTGATCATGGAAAGATGGGGCTCATCGTTTCTGTGACATATGCCATGGAGAAAGAGGTCTCACCCATTGCGGTTTTGCTTGTGATACGTATCGCCCATAATACATGGGGCAGTTCATCCACCTACGCCCCCTTCGATGCGTGAAGTTTCTTTTTCAGAATCTGCTTTATCGTATTGTTCACTACCTCTACCTAGCCATTAGCTTGGGGGTGGTGTGGGGAAAAAAATGTTTATTGATCCTGAGCTCCTCGCACATCTCTTTGACCTTTTTATTGTCGAACTGCCTCCCATTGTCCGATACAAGTGATCGAGGGATCCTGAACCGACATATGATGTTTTTCCATACAAACTTCGAAGTGTTCGCCTCAGTTATCTACGTCTAAGGTTCAGTTTTCACCCATTTGGTGAAATAGTCTATAGCTACAATTGCATGGGCAGCGCTTCCTTTCCCTTTAGGAAGCGGACCTATCAAGTCGATGCCCTATTTGGCGAAAGGCCATGGGCTAGACACAGTAGTAAACTCTTGAGACGGTTGTCGTTGAATGAAGGAGAAACACTGGCATTTGTCATAGGCGCGGATGAACTGGATCGCATCTTTTTTTAATGTTGGCCACTAGTACCCTTGTCTGAGTATCTTATAGGCCAAGGCCGGACGGGCCGTATGGTTCTCGCAGATTCCTTCATGGACCTCCCTTAGGACATAGTTGGCCTCATCGCCTCTGGTGTATCTCAAAAGTGGCATCGAAAATCCTCTCTTATACAACACTTCGTCTTGGAGCACGTAATATGCGGCTTGACGCCTTAGTTTCTGAGCTTCTTCCTTGTCTTTAGGGTGGGTTTAGTCCCTTAAGAAGGTGACGATCGGCTGCATCCAAAGAGGGGTCCCCTCTATCACATGATCTCTTCGCCCTTAGCTATGGATGGTGGAGTGAGGTGTTCAATTGGCACCATCTTGAGGAGTTCTGAATCTTTACTGCTAGCCAGTTTGGACAGGGCGTCGGCATGCATGTTTTCTGACCTTAGAATCTGTACAAGATCGAACTTTTCAAAGTGGGAGATGAGCTCCTTAACCTTCCTCAGGTAAGAAGCCATATTCTTGTCCTTTGTTGAGTAATCTCCTTTGACGTGGCTCACCACCAACTGTAAATTGTTACTGGCTGTTAACCTTTTTATCTGCATTTCCCTTGATAACTTGACACCTACCAGTAGGGCTTCGTACTCCACAACATTGTTCAAAGCTTTGAATCCGAACCTGATAGCACAGCAAAGTCTGTGCTCCTCTAGACTCATCAAAATAACCCCTGTGCCTGAACTGGTTTCGCCAGATGAGCCGTCAGCGAGCAGGCTCCAAGTTGGGGGTTTTACTACCTCAGTTTCCATATCAACTTGCAGTCCGACGAATTCGACTATGAAATCTGCCAAGGCCTGTCCCTTCACCGAGGCCCTTGGCTTGTATGAAATGTCGAATTCGCTCAGTTCGATAGATCATTTCATTAATCTCCCAGAAGCGTCCGGCCTTTGTAAGATTTGCTTGGGTGGGAGAGTGGTCAATACCTGGATGCTATGGCCCTGAAAGTAAGGCCTCAATTTTCTGCAGGCGGCCATGAGTGAAAAAGCGAGCTTCTCCATGTCTAAATATCGAGATTCTGTGGAAGTGAAAGCTTTGCTTACATAGTAGACGGCCAACTGGGTACCATCTTCTTCCCTCACTAGGACAGAACTAATGGCCTCCGCTGATACGGCCAAATAAAATGAGAGAGCTTCCCCTTCTTTGGGTTTCGAGAGGAGGGGGGATTGCCAAAGGTGCTTCTTCAGCCCTTGGAAAGCCGCTTCGTACTCCTCGTTCCATTGAAATTTCTTTCCTCCTTTTAGAACTTTAAAGAAAGGAAGGCATTTATCTGTCACCTTCGAGATGAAGCGGTTCAGAGCAGCGAGCCGACCTGTTAAGCTTTGCACTTCCTTCGGTTTGCAAGGGGACCTCATGTCTAGTAGCGCCCTAATCTTATCATATTGGCCTCGATTCCTCTTTGATTCACCATGTAGCCTAAGAACTTTCTAGAGGCTACACCGAAAGCGCACTTCAGGGGGTTCAGTTTCATCTGGAACTTTCTCAAAACTTTGAAGGCCTCGGTAAGATGTTCAATATGGTCTTCAGCTTCGAGGCTCTTTACCAATATATCGTCCACATACACTTCCATCGTCATGCCCAGGAGATTTGCAAACATTCGGTTTACTAGTCTTTGGTAGGTGGCCCCTGCGTTTTCCAAGCCAAACAGCATCACCCGGTAGCAATAGAGTCCTTGATCTATGATGAATGAAGTATTCTCCTCGTCTGGTAGGTATATGGGAATCTGGTTGTATCCAGAATACGCGTCCATGAAACTCAACAGTTTGTGCTCCACAGTGGCATCCACTAGTTGGTCGATTCTTGGAAGTGGGAAACTATCTTTTGGACAAACCTGGCTCAGATTAGAGAAATCTATGCAGACCCTCCATTTACCGTTGTGCTTCTTCACTAGTACTAGGTTGGATACCCACTTCGTGTAGGTTGCCTCACGGATGAACCCATTACTCACCAGCTTATGAACCTCGTCACTCAGGGTTTCATATCTTTCTGGGTTCAATATTCTCCTCTTTTATCGGTGTAAGGTAAACTTGGGGTCAATGTTGAGGTGGTGGCAGCTGACCTTTGGATCGATGCCCACCATATCTCCTTGCTTCCATGTGAACACGTCCAAGTTTGCGAGGAGGAAGTTCTTCAACAGCTGCTTTCATCCAATTCCCAACTCTTTCCCCACCTGGAGCATCTTTGTGGGGTTATTAGGATCAACTTGAAAAGGTTCCAATTCTTCGACTGGTGTAGCCTGAGAGTTGGATTCTGTAATCTTTGGATCCAGAACAGTATCTACAACGCCTTGTTCAGGGGTGGTTCGATCCATGATAGCATTAATCATCTCGACGTCTTCCTCTTCTTCAGGGACTGACCCTTCTGCAGGGGCATCGAGCACTTCTGTATCCATATATATCATATTTGAGCTGCAGGATTCGAATTTTTGCAGGGAGCTGAGGTAGTACTTTCTCGAACCCATTTGATCACCTTGTAGAGTGACAATACCCATATTAGTGGAGAATTTCATGCACAGGTGGTGAATGGATGTTACAGCTCCCAGCTCATTTTGTGCGGATCGTCCCAATGCTCCGTGATAGGCCAACCTGTGGTCCCTCACGAAAAACTCCATGCGGTGGTGGGTTGTAAAAGGAGGGGTTCCCATTTCTATAGTCAGTGTGATCCTGCCCCTGGGGATGATGCTGTCCCCTGTGAATCAGTATAACGGGGCTATCATTGGGGTAGGGTTGAAACCAACGTCCATCTTGTCGAATGTGGTGCCGAAAAGTATGTTAACCGAGCTTCCATTCTCCACAAGCATACGGTTCAGACCATCTCTGGCTACTATAGCCCTTACGACCAAGGCGTCGCAATGGGGGTAGTGAACATCAATAGTATCCTCTTGCATGAAAGTGATTGGCCGAAGTGTATGAGTTCCATGGTAGGATCCGTTGACGGAATAACTTGCCATGGGGGAGTCTTTGGCTTCCCTGGCACAGTTCCTCTGAATAGGTCCTGAGTTCTGTCATCCCTACGCCAAGACGATCGGTCCCTTACTTGCCTCCGTGGCTCCTCATTTCTGGGTTCGGGATCTCTCCTTTCCCGGCTAGCGGTTCTCAAGTTTTGGTTCGCAGGACCCTTATCCTCGTTCCGACCCGTTTGCTCCTGGTTTCGAGGCCTTGTCAAGCAGTTGATGTCGCTGTGACCAAAAGTTCTATGACAGGTACAATAGGGCCTATTTCTAGGTCCGTTACCCTTCCTCTACCTCTCCCTCTTGACGACCTTGGCTGCGCACCCCTATTGGGACCTACTTCCTCATATGCCAAGGAGGGTACGACGTTTAGAGTAGCAGTGGCCAGTGCTTGGCCTGATGTGGGGGCTACCAACTGATTTGAACCCCGTAACAACGGTGACTACGAAACCCACAACGAGATTGATGTAGAACCCAAGAACGTCAATAAAACTCAGGTTGGGCTTAAACCCAACAAAGTGAACCAAAAAAATCAATGATAGTAAGATGCGCTAAACCCCTTGATTACACAGATGAGGAACTCTCGTACCGATGTTGAACACACAAGAAGTGATCTTGGAAGTTCGATTTGTTGTTCAATGAAGAACAAAGGAAAAAACAAAGCTTTCAGTTTTAATTGAATATGTCAAAAGTTGTAAAATAACAAAGTGTTTCGGTATTTATACTAGAGCCCTAAATCTAGTAAAAAGCGTGCATAAGGCAACAATTAATGTCAAAATATGGAAAAGAAATAGAATCCTAAGAAAATTTGGTCTCTTGTCAAAAATAGAAAATTCGCTGAAATTTATAACCAAGCGGTCGCTTGGAAGAACCCATTAATGCGTTTTGAGTTTCGGTACGGGCTGAGGGACCGCTTGCCCTTTTACTCTAATCGGTCGCTTAGTTGCTCCGGCTGGCCTCCTTCTTCGATTGCTTGTATCTTGTTGATCCAATTGGTTCCCGACTTCGACCCCAATATGAAACTTCCTCCATTTTGCGTCCCGAACATAGTTTCATTAATAGTAGCTTTAACGAGCATTCCCAATGCCTCTTTGACTCATTTTGCTCTCGATCGCGTCATTGCTTCTTCCTCAATAACCAACAGGTCTCAGTTTGAGCTTGCATTGGACACTCCCGCATCCTGGATCGTATCAAGTTTCCCTCCCTCTTCAAAAGGATTCGTCCTCGAATCTATATCTGCATCAAACAGAGAGAGATCAGAAGCATTAAAGGTAGCTGAAACATTATACTCACCTGGGAGATCCACTTTGTATGCATTGTCATTGACCCTCTTGAGGATTTGATACGGCCCATCTCCACACGGCTGCAACTTAGACTTCCTCTGCTCAGGAAAATGCTCCTTCTGAGATGTACCCAAACCCAATCTCCCGATTCAAATATCACGTGCCGCTGTCCTTTGTTCGCTTTCTATGCCACAAGCTTCCCTTTCTTTTCAATTTGCTCCTTGACTTTCTCATGTAGGAACTTAACCAATTCAGCCTTCCTTGTACCATCCAAGCTACCCTGTTCATTCACTGGCAGCAATAACAAATCCAATGGTGTTAGTGAATTAAACCCATAAACAATTTCAAAAGGTGAAAATGTAGTAGTAGAGTGTATCGCCTTATTATAAGCAACTTCAATAAAGGGTAAACACTCCTCCCAACTCTTTAAGTTTTTATTTATCACCGTACGAAGTAATTGAGTCATGGTCCTATTGACCACTTCAGTTTGCCTATCAGTTTGGGGGTGACAAGTCGTAGAATACAACAGTTTAGTGCCTAACTTATTCCACTAAACACGCCAAAAACGACTCAAAAACTTAACATCCCAATCTGACACTATACTTTTAGGGACCCCATGCAAACGGACTATTTTCCTGAAGAATAAATCTGCAATATTGGTGGCATCATCGATTTTGTGACATGGTATAAAGTGTGTCATTTTACTAAACCTATCTACCACAGCAAATATAGAATCCCGACCCCTTTCTAGTCCTAGGTAAACCCAATACAAAATCTATAGAAATATCCACCCAAGGTTCACTAGGTACAGGTAAAGGGGTATACAAACCATGAGGTAAAACCTTAGACTTAGCCTTTTTACAAGTTATGCACTTCCCATCAAATTTTTTCTACATCACTTCTCATTTTAGGCTAGTAAAAATGTTCCCCTAACATGTCTAAAGTCTTTTGTATCCAAAAATGACCCATTAGGCCCCCACTGTGTGCTTCCCTTACCAACAATTCACGTATAGAGCAATTAGGAACACACAACTTATTTTCTCTAAACACATAACTATCATGCTTAAAAAACTTATCAATAGCACCTTTATTGCATGACTCATAAATGTCAGAGAAAGCAGGATCACTTACATACATGCTCTTAATGTGTTCAAAACCAAGTAACCGTACATATAAGGAATTTAGCAATACGTACCTTTGTGACAACGCATCTGCAACTACATTTTCCTTACCTTGTTTATACCTGATGATGTAGGGAAATGACTCTAAGAATTCCACCCACCGTGTATGTCTTTGTTCAACTTACCTTGACCCCGTAAGTACTTCAACGACTCGTGATCAGTGTGTATCACGAACTTCTTAGGCCACAAGTAGTGTTGCCAAGTTTCCAATGCCCGAACAAGCACGTACAGCTCCTTGTCATATGTAGGATTGTTTAAGGCAGCTCCACTCAACTTCTCACTGAAATAGGCCTACGTTCCTGCATTAACACCGCTCCAATACCTATTCCTGATGCATCACACTCAATCTTGATGGTTCTGTCAAAGTTAGGTAATGCCAAAACAGGTGTTTTACACAATCTATCTTTAATAGTATTAAATGCATGTTCTTGTGCATCACCCCATTGAAAACCTATGCTCTTCTTAACAATTTCAGTGAGTGGTGTAGTGATTGTGCTAAAATCCTTCACAAAACGCCTATAAAAACTAGTCAATCCATGGAAACTCCTAATTTCAGTTATGCTTTTAGGTGTTGGCCAATCCTTAATAGCCTTAATCTTCTCTTCCTCTACTTCTACCCCTTTAACATCAACCACAAATCCTAGAAAGACAAGTTTTTTCATGCAAAATGTACACTTTTTGAAATTATCATACAATTGTTCCTTCTTAAGTACCACAAGAACACAATTCAAATGTTTCAAATGCTCATCTAAGTTTATGCCATAGATTAAGATATCATTAAAATAAACAACAAACTTCCCTATAAAAGCACGCAAAACATGGTTCATCAAACGCATAAAAGTGCTTGGTGCATTGGTGAGACCAAATGGCATAACCAACCACTCATACAACCCATATTTAGGGGGTGGCAAAATGGCTCGGTGGCTCGGGCCGCCAGGGCTCGACCCGTGAAAAGCCCTAGCCAGGCCCGGTTCGCGGCCCGGGATACCGAGCCTCATTTTTGGGGCTCAGCCCGAGCCGGGCCGGCCCGCGCGAGCTACACGGGCCGGCTCATATCACGGGCTTTTTGGGCTCGCGATCAAAAAAATAGAATAATACTGAATTTTACGGGCTGGCCCGGGAAAAGCCCGAGCCGAAGCCCGGGCCGAGCCCCAAAAATTCCACCGAGCTTGGGCTCGGCTCTGCTCGGGCACGTAAAAAGCCCGGGTCCTCAGAGCCCGAGCCTAGAATTTTGGCCCGCGAGCCGAGCCGGCTCGGCTCGTTGCCATCCCTACCCATATTTAGTTTTAAACGCAGTTTTCCATTCATCACCCTCCCGCATACAAATTTGATGGTACCCACTTTTAAGATCAATCTTACAAAAGATACAAGCACCATGTAACTCATCAAGCATATCATCTAGCCTAGGTATAGGGTGACGATACTTTGCCGTTATGTTGTTGATAGCCCTGCAGTCCACACACATCCTTCAAGTCCCATCCTTCTTCGGTACCAATAGAACAGGTAAAGCACATGGACTCATGCTCTCCCTCACATATCTTTTGCTCATCAACTCTTCCACTTGCTTTTGAAGCTCCTTTGTCTCCTCGGGATTGTTTCGGTAAGCTGGTCGGTTTGGAAAGGCAGCTCCTGGTATGAAATCAATTTGGTGTTCGATGCCTCGAATTGGTGGCAATCCACTTGGCATGTCCTCCGGAAACACATCTTCAAATTCCTGTAACAAGGACTCAACCAAACTAGGGAGGGGTGTGTTAGATTCCTCAAAGTTGAGGAGTGATTCCTTATACACCAACAACAACACTGTTCTTTTATCAATTATAGCCTTTTGCAACTCATTCCCACTAGCAAAGAAGTTCGCTTTCGATTTTTCTCTCCTCTCAACCGGCTCTTTTTCTCTCTCCTCATGTGGCCTCTCTCTTTTCCCCACTCTCGGCTACCTCTCCATTTTCTCTCTTACTCACTAACTCACTGTTTTCTCTCCTTTTTTCAGACTCTCTTGCTCATTTCTCATCAGATTCTCTCAATTGAATTTGGTCTTCATAAACTTGAGCCGATATTAATGGCACAAGAGTAATAGACCTGCCCTCCTTGACAAAGCTATACATATTTCTATACCCATCATGTTTAACCTTTCTATCATACTGTCATGTCCTACCCAATAAAATATGACCCGCCTGCATAGGTACTACATCGCATACAACTTTGTCACTATAACCCCCAATCGAGAAAGAAATCAACACTTGTCTATTCACCCTAACTTCTCCACTATCATTTATCCATTGTAATTTATAAGGCCTAGGGTGTTTAATTAGTAATAACCCTAATTTCTCAACTAAAGTTGTGCTAGCTACATTGGTACAACTACCTCCATCAATGATCATACTACATACCTTATCATGGATGTGGCATCGTGTATGGAAAATGTTCTCCCTCTACTGCTATGTATCATCTGATTTGACTTGAGTGTTGAGAGCTCTCATTGTGACCATTAACTTCGTGGCAGGAGCAAATTTCACTGTATCCCCATGCTCACTAACATCTTCCAATGGCGACATGTCTTCAAATTCATCCTCACCGTCAGTCTCTACTTCCCTATCGCGTAGAATCATGGTCCTTTTGTTTGGACATTGAGACGAAATGTGTCCTTTCCCCAAACACTGGATATCCCAATTTCTGGTTGGCTGTGAGTCTACCTTTGGTGCTGTCCTGCTAGTACTTTCAGTTCTCCCCTTCAACTCAGCCCCATCCCCTTTGTTATCCCACCTTGGTTTCGAGTTTGAGTTAGAATCTGAATTGCCGAATGATTGTCTAGTTGTTCCCTTCCTCTTCAACTGTTTCTCAAATTTCATGGCCACATGCACCATGTCATCCAACTCTACATAATGCTGTAATTCCACCACATTAGCGATTTCTCTGTGCAACCCATTCAAGAACCTAGCCATAGTAGCTTCTTGATCTTCCTCTACAACCTTCACCTTCTTATCCTCAGAATAGTTATGACATTCGAAAATCAACTCTATCTTCTTCTCCCAATCTAAATATGCCTCAGGATCACTTCTACCCTTAAATTGTGGAATAACCATTTTTACATTCCCTAAACCTCCATCAACGTCACCTCCATAATCATTCCTACCCCGTCGTTCAAACATATCTCCTCTATGTCTTAGTCGTCCCATTTCAACTCCTTCGCCCTCATCTTCTCCCCCATTCGCTACCTATCGCATGTCTTCCATCCTAGGAACCCGCCCACCCGTTCCCCTAGCAGGAGGTACTCCCACGGGTTGTTCCCTATTAATATTCACCATCAAAGTACTCAATTTCTCCATCTTCTCTCCCATATCCATCAATAATTGTTCAAACCTATCCATCCTATCATTCTGTTTATTGGTTTGATTACCATACCTACTGAAATTTGAACCTTCCATGTCAGACATTCTCTCAATTTCTACCTCACCAATTTTCGTTCGAAATCACTTAATTGGCTTTTACCCTCTAATAAGCTCACTCTTTGCCTTTTACCACTCAATTGATTTTCCCAAGTGCTTACAAAATCAACAAAGAACTTACCGGACCAAACTCGTGAATTCAAATCGAATACGAACAGGAAATGTGAATCAAGAGTAATATGGAAACTAAATTTTGGAATGAAGAATATAGGAAGCTAGATGAAAGTTTAACTTTGAATTTAGACACCACTTATATTACAAGATCTAGATAGTGAATCAAAGCTTGTAACAAAGAGAAGGTGTTGGTAGCAATTCAAACAAACAACTCAAAATTTATTTATTTTTTTGACTGGTACGGATGAACAGTAATTTTTTTTTCACAAGATTAAGCTACCAAAGAAGGACAAAGAAAACAAAAATTGTTTTGAACTAAAATTGAGCACAAAAACAACTTTTAAATTTTTTTTGAGATTTTTTTGGATCAAAGACTCAAAATAATTTACTGGACACAAGAACACGAAGAACACAAAGGAAAGGAAAACAAAGACTCAACAAGAAATAAAAAGATAGAACCTGATTAGATTGTAGTATTTGCTCTGATACCAAATACCAACTGATGCGAACCCCGTAGCAACGGTGACTACGAAACCCACAACGAGATTGATGCGGAACCTAAGAACACCAATAAAACCCAGGTTGGACTTAAACCCAACAAAGTGAACCAAAAAATCCAATGATAGCAAGATGTACTGAACCCCTTGATTACATAGATGAAGAACTCTCGTACCGATGTTGAACACACAAGAAGTGATCTTGAAAGTTCGATTTGTTGTTCAATGAAGAACAAAGGAAAAAACAAAGCTTTCAATTTTAATTCAATATGTCAAAAGTTGTAAAATAACAAAGTGTTTCGGTATTTATACTGGAGCCCTAAATCTAGTAAAAAACGTGGATAAAGAAACAATTAATGTCAAAATATGGAAAAGAAATAGAATCCTAAGAAAACTTGATCTCTTGCCAAAAATAGAAAATTCGCTGAAATTTATAACCAAGCGGTCGCTTGGAAGAACCCATTGATGTCTTTTGAGTTTCGGTACATGCTAAGCGATCGCTTGCCCTTTTACTCTAAACGGTCGCTTAGTTGCTCCGGTTGGCCTCCTTCTTCGAATGCTTGTATTGTGTTGATCCAATTGATTCCCGGCTTCGACCGCAATATGAAACTTGCTCCATTTTACGTCCCGAACATAGTTTCATCAATAGTGGCTTTAACAAGCATTCCCAACGCCTCTTTGACTCGTTTTGCTCTCGATCGCGTCATTGCTCCTTCCTCGATAATCAACGGGTCTCGACTTGAGCTTGCATTGGACACCCCCGCATCTTGGATCATATCAAGTTTCTCCCCTTGAAGCGGGTCTCTGTCGAGGTTAGTCGGATGTGAGTTGAAGATGTATCCATGCCCACCTCCCTTTCCAGGGGGCTCGCCTCCTTAACATGTTGAGGAGAAATTTTGGCTTCTTTATCCTATTGATAAGCTTCGTTGTAGGGCGGTTGGTATCCGGTTTGCTCGTGCATTTGCAAAAGCAGTTGCTGCGTGGCAGCGTTTTGTTCAGCCAAGTTTCTCATGTTTGCTACCATTTCTCCCACTTCTTTAGCTAGGTGCACCGTTGTGCCGCCTCGTCTGTGAAGATGGTGGGGTCTACGCATGTTGACATTTGTCCGAAGGACTTCTTCTTCAGAGGCCTCCTGTCGGTGGCTCCTGCCATGGGAGCCATAGTTGCTAGAGCGCATTGCAATGGTAAGCTCTAAATTGATGGTAATTTTCAATGGGGTGCTTTTTTCCTTCGTTCTTTTTCAAGAACTTTTCTTCAAGGTCAGGTTTCCCTTGCTTCCTTTCAACTGACTTCTACCGAACATAGTTTCATCAATAGTGGCTTTAACGAGCATTCTCAACGCCTCTTTGACTCGTTTTGCTCTTCATCGCGTCATTGCTCCTTCATCGATAATCAACGGGTCTCAGTTTGAGCTTGCATTGGACACTCTCGCATCCTGGATCATATCAAGTTTCCCCCCTTGAAGCGGGTCTCTGTCGAGGTTAGTACGGATGTGAGTTGAAGATGTATTCACGCCCACCTCCCTTTTCAGGGGGCTCGGCTCCCTAACATGTTGAGGAGAAATTTTGGCTCTTTATCCTATTGATAAACTTCGTAGTGGGGCGGTCGGTATCCGGTTTGCCAGTGCATTTGTAAAAGCAGTTGCTGCATTGCAGCGTTTTGTTTAGCCAAGTTCCTCATGTTTGCTACCATTTCTCCCACTTTTTTAGCTAGGCACGCCGTTGTACCGCCTCGTCTGTGAAGATGGTGGGGTCTGCGCATGTTAACATTTGTCCGGAGGACTTCTTATTCAGAGGCCTCCTATCGGTGGCTCCTGCCATGGGAGCTTTTTTGCTGATGGCTTTGGCCATGGGAGATATAGTTGCTAGAGCGCATTGCAATGGTAAGCTCTAAATTGATGGTAAAGTTCAATGGGGTGCTTTTTTCCTTGGTTTTTTTTCCAAAAACTTTTCTTCAAGGTCAGGTTTCCCTTGCTTCCTTTCGACTGACTTCTACCACTAAGGTCTTCGTGGTTATGATGTGTGGTTTTCCATAGACGATGTCAATCTGTTAACCTCAAAAAATGTACCTATGAGCTGTCAACAGATCCTTGGGCCTCTCACGTCCGGTTCAGCCTTTGCTCCTGCACACTAGGACAAATCGTCAATTGCACATGGCCTTCTCCAAAGAGGGGGAAACCGGCCGCGCACACTCCGACGATCAAGTCAGTTGGAGTGAAAATTTATATGAGTGTGAGAAGGCTAAAACGTGAGCCTCCAAAATATATAAGGGGGTCGGCCTTGGGTAGATAGAATAGTGAAATATAGAGAGAATTGCTAAGTAGTGTTGAGAGTCCAATTTAGCATTACCTTCAAATGACATAATGTGTGAGCTTTTATAGTAAGAGAGGGTAAGTAAGAACCGTTGGATGAATAGACACGTGGCCTTATCCCAACGGCTGGACTTCTTGTCATAGACTCCAATGCATTTAGTGCTCTGACTTCCTACATTTGAACTCTAACATGCGGGATTGATGTAGCCGTCATTAAAGTGTGTTGTCACATCAACTATCTACTAGAAGATCTTTCCATGAGATCTTCCATAAAAAAATCATACTGTCTACTGTTCGTGTGATAAGAGTTCGGCACGGCACTTGGGTTCGGACACAAGAGGTTTATCACTACCGGTTCGATGTGATGGGTTCGACCGTAACGCAGATCGTGGGTTCGGCCATGTGGCTCGTGGGCTTCGGCCACACGTTGCATGTTGGGGCTCTTTTGGGATTGCCCGTAACAATATCTTTTATTAGTTGTACAATGACCTATATACAGGAATTTGATAAAGATATTTTAATCATTTTTACGACTTGATATTTTTCATCATTTATTTGTAATTTATGATTAGATTTTCGTTTCTAAAGCTTATTGATTTTTTAACGTTCGAGACGTGTGTCCAGAATTAACCTGTTTTAAAATAAAGGCATGATGAACAAACATCAATATTGATTGATTAAAATTCACGTTGAGATGAGTCTCATCCAAGTTCAAGGCTATCCGAGACCTCAAATCATGTTACTAATCAAGTTTTACAGTTTTACACATTTCTTTGTTTCGGTGATCCTTAACGATTGAGGCATAAATGTTAATTCTAAGACACGTGGTCACACGATCGATGATACCTTATTTTGTACCAAATGTAATATCTAAGGCCTTGTTTGATTGACCGAGATTTTCTAGGGAAAGTGGAATTGGTTTTTCATTTCCAGCTTTTTCATTGTTTGATTGGCATTTTTTTCTAAGGAAAACGTTTTCCACCATTTTTCAAGGTACAAATTGTTGATACACAAAAGCTGGAAAACACAACAAAAGCTGGAAAACATGGTGGGAAAATGTTTTCTAGCTTTTTGACTAACAATTTTTTTTTTTTTTCCAATTGGAACACATTCTAAAGTCAATGGTAAAAAAATTTATCCATTTAATTGACAATTTGCGTAAAAAATAAAGCCAAACATAAAAATTTGTCAGATGAAAAATTATACCAATCAAACACCATTAATTACAATTCCCTCTAAAACAAATTCTAGACAATTCAATTCTCTACAATTCGTTTTCTTTCCAACCAAATTCCATATTTTTTATCAAACGGACCCTAAGTGGAATGTAATATTTTTTGGATGTGGCAAACACTATAATTGTATTGTGACATAGCTGTTTCATTTGGTAGTGTGGTTGGTCATAGGGGGAAGGATTAAAATATCTTAATTCATTGTCATGTTTAATTTTTTTTATTACCATATTTATTTTCATTATTTCAAATTTTAATGGGTAGAACAGTATTGTTTTAGAGAATGAGTAGTTGAAAAAGAAAGAAAATTTTTTCAATTTATATGTAATATTATTTTATAGAAGATTGTGTGGTTAAAAGTATGAGAAAGAAAAATAAAATTTAATTTAATGGGACCATTGAAATACAAAATAAAATAAAATAAAATTTGGACTAGTTCAAAAGTTTTGGACCAGCCGTATCTCCATTTACCTTACGGGGCTGGTCGAGTGCGAGGTTTTGCCATCCCTTAAAGGTTGGGGATTTCATTGCACTTTTTGAAAAGGCTATAGACCCTGCTACAAATTTCCCTCCTTTTTTAGTTTTTTTTTTTTTTTTTTTGATAATTTATTTGGTCTTAGGAGTATTCAACAACGTCATCGTGTGACTTATGAGTGTTAATGAGTCGAGTCGAATCAATTTGTGGGTCGAAATTTGAGGTTCGACTCAGTTCGGACCGGTTTTGTGGGCTTTTTTGCGAACTCGAGCTGAATTTTTACTTATTCAAAGAAAATAGGCTCGGTTCGATCTTTGGCTCGAGTTTTCTCTAGCAGATTTGGCCCATTTGTCCTCACTTCTACCAAAATTTTTAGAATTTTTATATATTTTCGAGCTCGCAAGCCAAGTTGGGCTTGCCCCGTTGCCCTAAAAAAAGGTTCGACCAGAACTCAATTGAGCCACGAGTCGAGCCCAAATGGTCCGAACCGGCGAACATTTTTGCCACTGCTAATGCGACTATAGCTGCACGACTTTAGTTGAATTCAGGACAAGACTACCTGTATGGCTGTATAGACATACAGTACAGAATTCTATTTTCCAGTGGCAGCCATGAATTCTCTCTGTCTACTCCGGTACCCTCTCTCAATCTATCCTTCTAATTGTTCTCTGTTTCAATTTTATGTATATTAAACTGAAAACATGGTGCATTTATTGAAGCAGCAGCCCGTTAATTGCTCGAGCTATGGGTTTAATCAAAGCCTCGAATTCGATTCCCCATAACACAGCTTTCGCTTTCTCTCCTCGTCCTCTCGAATGCCGCAGGTACAGATATTAGTTTACATTGGCCTATAGTTGCTTGTACCCCCTTCTGCCCTTCTGTACATTTTGTACCTTTTCAGTTTTAAATATCATAGTGCTTCATGCCCAGAAATTTAGATTTTTGTGTTGCTGAGTTTCCTTTTAACCAAATAATATTAGCTTGGATTGGAAGCAGAAAATAGAAAAGAAATAGCTGTTATGGTTGAGCTTGAATCTCAACCCAAAACCAACAATTCCAGCAAAAATAACACAGATATAGAAAAGGAAATTCAACACCTAGTATATTAATTGCAATAACCAAGTCGATTACAGCAACTAAGAAAAAATTAAAGTAGATAAGAAATAGATAAGAAGAAGAAAGAGTCTAGAGAGAGAGAGAGAAAAGGGATTTTTTTTCACAATAATCATTCACTGCCTTCCCCTCTCTTCCACAAATTGTTATAAAGGACAATGGTCCCACAAGCTAAACTCAGAAGGGCCCCACAAGCTCTACCGAAGACTACATAATGTCCATCGATAAGCAACAAGGGTCTTTATTTTTATTTTTATTTTTCAACCACATGAACGCAATTTTCCAGTAATGAAGTAAAAAAAGATTGTTCTCGCTCCTAAGTTTACTGCTCAGTTAATGTTATGCTAAGTTAGTAGTTTGCTTAGTAGTAGCTTGTTCTAAGAAGTATAGAACAATCCTTTTCCTTTTATAAATAGAATTCATGAGTAGTGATGCACTGTGTATTGTAAGCAAGATCTCTTCATTGTCTGCATGGTAAAACAAGTATTAATAAATCAATAACATTGCACTAATAAACTTTGTCTGCATGGTAAAACAAGTATTAATAAATCAATAACATTGCACTAATAAACTTTGAGTCAATCTGAGATTATTATTGAGGATTTTGGATAGGTAGAAGAGGTGCAATGAAAGTGTTGCAATTTCTTGTCTTGTGTCACTGCACAATGAAAAGGGACATATTGACAAAGATGGTACCAGCACCGCCATTGGTAGTGCAGACCATAAGCTTCTCCACGGCCAGTTATGAGAGAGTGGAAATTGACTCTATGTAAATTTCACCTAATTCATGACAAAATATTCAAGTATGCTCGTCTGGTTGTGCACTGTTGTCAAGATTGGTTTTGAAGTTGATGCTATTTGATAGATTGCAGAACACATGGCGAGGAAAGGGAAACTGTATGTTTTTTTTGTGTGTGTGTGTGTGTGTGTGAGAGAGAGAGAGCAATCACATTACCACATTCAATTATTCACAAGGTACTAGCCATTGATGATCATCTTACATGAGGAAACAATATGAACTACAAAGCACACAGAGTGAAAGATATTAAATAAATTAACAGATTTTACTCTATGGCTATACAATCCCAAAGCACTTTATGAAGACATGTAAAAGATGCAAACAATTTGAAACAACTATGATTTTTCCAACTTCACTTTCAGCTTTTACGACGTACCCTTCACAAAACCCAAATAAAAATGCAGCTACATTGTCACATACTGATGTACTCATCTACTCCATTCGGTTGAAGACCTTTGTCATCTCTACAGGACATCAAAGATTTGTTATTTTTGTGACATAGGAATGAAACAATTTGACGACGAACAAGAAAATGAACGAGAAAGAAAGGTGGTCCAATAAAAGAAAAAGAATTTAGGACAAAGAGAGTATATTTATTTATATATTCAAGGGTACATATTACAATGAATAAGCGCTCAGGAGCAATTAAACTAATATCAAAAGAAATTTATCAAAATATTAAAACTAATTTAATCTAATCTAAACAAATATAATTTGAATTAACTCTATATTAAAATCTTATCTAATCTATATCTCCATCTCCATCATTTTTCTTCCACCATTATTAGCTTGCATTGGCCCTGCAGCTTAGGTGGCAATGATTTAAATTTGCCACTAGCCGAGGTTGGTAGAGAATGACGGCAGAAAGAACCATTTTCAGACCTATCTCCACTAAGCTTCGAAGCTCCTTGCAATCTAAGCTTCACATCTGTAGACTCAGTTTTTGCGTAGAACTTGACAAGCTTGGGGTGTTTTGTGAGACATTCTCAAGAAACTCATGCTTTATTGAAAGAGATCTCCTCCTGTTTTTCTGATTCTCTTTGCTAGCTTGTTCTTCCTTAGACCCAATTCATCATTGATAATTTGATTCGTCTCCATCTCCACACCATTTTCCTGCGAATGTGGGTAGACATCAAGACGATCAGATTATGTTTCATTCTCTGTAATTGGCGTAGGAGCTTCTGACAATGCTGGTTCATCAACTATAACATTTGAGCAAAAAGAGTATTCAGAAGATTTTACAATATCTTGTTGAGAAGTAGACATTTTTTCAGATTGAGGTTTGACTTCTCAGTTTTTGTTTCTACTTTTCAGTAGCCAGTTTTACGGATGCACAAACCTTTCTCACATCGTGTTTGACCGTCTGAAGTTCATTTTTTAGTTGTTCTGGCACTTGTTTTGTTTGAGAAGTCCCGACTTTCTTTAGGTTCTGTTTGGGCTTATCTAAATGATTGGACTCTGATAGGATCCTCTTAGGGATGTCAATGAGCCAAGCCGGCTCGCGAGTCGAAAGTCGAGGCTTGGGCTTGGCTCGCGTAAAATGGTACGAGCTTTTTTTGGGCCCGAGCCAAGCCGAGCTGAGCTTTTGCTCGATCAAATAATTGAGGCTTGACCTGAGGTTTCGGTTCGGAAGAAACGAGCAACGAGCCAAATTATCATCTCTAGATCCTCATGATAATTCCAGCTAACACGCAAAATAAAAAATACCAAGGATAGAAATAAGATGAAAATAGAAGATAAACTATGCAACAGTTGAATTGATGTCTATAATTGAAGGTTTTTTCTTATATGGAATGCAAAATATAGAATAAATATCGTGCTCTACTGAATTGTAAATGACAAGAATGAAAATGATAAATTGACATTCAAGAGGTCCATTGCTCTCCCACGGAACTACCCAATTTTTCTCCCCCTTCTTACTCTTCTTTCCCCCTTATTTATGGACTGTTCATCCCCATACTCTGCCCTAACTGCCTGTATAACCAGCCTTTGAATTGTTGTAACAATAGATCATGTGATTTGTTGTAATTGTCTAGCTCATTTCCCTTCCTACTCCTGCTGCCTCCTATGCTCTACACAATTTGAATAGGTATCTGTCATTACTTGCCTCCCGAAATTCACCTTGTCCTTAAGGTGAAAGTTTAACTTTGGATTCAGCGCTGCCATACCACCAGGTGGAAGTCGAGGAGCACCATTAACAAACTGACTAAATGTCCGTTGTTGCTCAATGGTGAACTCTCTCATAATCTCAAATAGATTGATGATACTGAGACTTTTGGTTGTGTATCCATGATCCAATTTCATACAATCAGTAAGAGTCTTGGCCTTCTACAGCTCTCTGCGGGTAAAGAAGAGATAGTCCAACCCCTGTGGTGGAAATATTTGCAGAGTGAAGGTGTCAAAATTCTGATTAAAGCCATGTCTACATGCGTCCATTTGCTACAAAATGCTAGTTACCACGGTAGCAACGACTAGAAGGCTAATATAATCCCCCAAACTATCAATAATAACATTTTCATCGCCTGATTTCAGAACATTTTTGGAATAAGCATAAAGGGTAAAATCTAAACAATGATCTTCAACTGAAGTTCCACAAGAATATAACTCATCTAAATTATGAATTCTCCTTGCTTCCAAATTTCGTGTCCAGCAAACAAGGGCTTGTAATTCTTGGAAAGTAGTCCCAATTACCGCATCGAAAGAAATGATATCATTTCAAATCCAGATCTCGACCACGTAAAAATTTATAAAAAGCAACTAATAGCAGCAAATCCAGAAATCTCCCATCTTGGAGAGCTTTGATCATAACACATCTAAGCAACTGAAAATATCCACTTCCTTTCGAAAATTGGTTACCATCAGGAGTATTAGCCCTAGGTGAACAACCGCTATTAACATGTCTAGTCAATTGATCACCCATAATTAGGATGTTGTCCATAAAAATTCCATACCCAGTTGGACCTAATTTGGGATCATTATATTGTTGCTCTAGATGAATAAAGCTTGGAATTAAATAACCCAGAGTTTTTCCATAACTTGGCTTGGCTATGACTACTATACTGTGACCATGCAGACCAATTGCCCAAGATTGTGCATGTATTAGAGTAGGGGCAGAAAATCCATCTTGGTTGACCTCCGTTAGATCCTCCTAGAGCAAACCAGTGGCTTTAATTGATACGAAGGATAATGAAACAATATCTCCAAATATGGATATTTCCTGTCGATGACAATTGAGAAAAGTTGATGCACCTTTGGAAGTCGACGATCCCTATTCAGTACCTCTTTCGACATTTTGATCATCACATGAATCACCCAATCTGTTGCTCGTTGTCTGATAACTTTCTGCTCCAAAAGATACCTTGATTGATCCACCATTCTTACCGTTGCTATAATCCTCTCATCATCATTGTCACTGCGACAACCAAGTGAGGATTTCTGTACCGATGAATACAAAGATCTGTGAGGTGGGCCAGAGCTTACTTGAGACAAGGTAGAGGGTTGTTCATATTAGGCAACTTTGGTGATAGGCTCCTTCACTATATTTAGACCCATTTCGTAATGGGCTTGTCTAAATGAAACCTTGTTAATTACTAGTTGGGCCCATTTCCGGTCAATATCCAAACCTACTAACTCCATTAATTTTCCTTAGGTCTTCTTGTGATTCGGCCAATTCACAGAGACCTATTCCACCCCGACCCCTTCTTCTTCTTCGGCAATGGCGATGGAGACACAGACACATGCACATGCTATCGTTGTTCTTTCAAAGAAGCCTTTTCCCTTCTGTTGTCGAATTTCTGTGGAGGATGTTTGGATGTAATTGATCTGCTGTTGTGATGGAGTTTATCAGTTTGCACCAGTAGCTGACTAAAGGTTGCAGGTGGATAATCTAGGCTGCTGATGGTCTTGCAGCAGCTTGAAGGACCCGAATATTTGCCTCCAAGTTCATCCCCATCCCAATTCTTCTACATTGGGAATTCTTCATCAATGGAGATCTCATTCTTGTGAAATCGAGTCGACACTAAAGCCTTTAATTCTTCCTAGGTCTGTATCGGACAACGATCGTCTATCTGTTGAAACCATGCCCAAGCCTCTCCATGAAAGCAAGCGACTGCGGCTTCTGCCTTTTCCCTCTCCGGTAAGCTGCGATTCATGGTTAGGCATTTCTCCGCCTCAAACAACCACGAATCTAAATTTTCCCCGTAGAATATCGATGTGTTCAGTTGGCCTTATGAATCCAACCCACATTATCTACTCGATCTCCCGATTCTCGACTTATCATCATCTGCTCAAATCGACTGACTATTGAGCTCCACTTCTCCTCCAATTGTTTGCTAAAATTTGTTTCCATTTGTCACAGAATTGGTGCTATGATACTACTTTGATAGGATCCTCTTGATAATTCCAGCCAACACACGGAATTAATAATACCAATGAAAGAAATAAGATGAAAATAGAAGATAAACTCAGCAATTGTTGAATTGATGTCTGTAATTGAAGGTTTTTTTATATAGAATGCAAATTACAGAATGACCCCCTAACACTATCGTACTCTATTGAATTGTAAATGTCAGGAATGAAAATGATAAACGGACATTCGAGAGGTCCATTGCTCTCCCAATGAACTACCCAATTCCCCCTCTCATTCTTCTTTCCCCCCTTATTTAGAGGTTGTTCATCCCCATACTGTGCTCTAACTGCCTGTATAACCAGTGATAGGCGTATTGTTTAACGTGATTATACCGCAAGTGTACGGTATCAAGTTTTGTAATATAGTAAAAGAATTTAGGATGTTGAACCCACAGGGATTGCAATTTAATTTCACCAAGTACTACAATTATGTAACTTTTATTTTATCTAGACAATTGATGGTTGAATGATTGTTTTAAACTAGTGAAAGTTGAATAAAAAATGGGATTAGGTGGAAGTAAAATTCAAAGAAGTTATCAAATTGTAAATGCCTAGGGAATGATTTTATCGCACTCTCAACAATGTTTCTCAACCTATCGTGTTATCTCAATCAGATTTTCTACAATTTATAGGCAAGAACCTCTAAAGTGATCATATTCCCTCTCTCGAGCGATAAATATAATTTAATTCTATAATTTAATCCTAATATCTTTAATTCGAATTAAAAATATAGACATTAAACATGCATGGTTCTAAATCCAAATACACCTCAAAGATTCGTATCTTTTCTCGAACTCTACGAAACCTAAGTTATATTGTTCTAGATCACACCTAAATTTCCCTCTCTCGAGCGTCAAAATTCAAAAATCAAATCATTTAATCATTGATCAGGTAATAGAATGCATTAAACCCAACAACATAAATAAATCAATAGAAAATCCAAAGGAGATAATTAAATAAGTATCAAAACATGTCTCAAGTCGATTACAATCAAACCCTAGATCTAAAGAATTAGCTCATAAGTAAATTGGTAATATCCATATGATTTGTAATAGAAAACATAGAATAAAGATAGAAAAAACTGTTTTAAAGTATTTTTCCTCGATTCTTCACGTTCTCCTCCGTTGATTCTTCAATTCTTGATGTCCACTTCTTCAACAATTGCTTCCAACCGGCCAAATTTCGTCCCAGCAGTCCAGAGAATTTCTAGCAATGGTTTTTGATTTCTCCTTGTGTTTTCTTGGTTGCCCAACCTCCTAAACCAGGTCTAGATGTTCCCTTTTATATGTGGTTGAGTTTTGGAAGAGTTTTCAACAGATTTGGGTTAAGAAAAAATGTTAAAACCAGCATAAATTTGAAGCCCGTAAGGTGCCATGTCTCCTGCCGTTCTTGACGCCTTGGCGCCGACATTACTGTTCAGGTAAAAAGGCAGACTGTGCTTCCTTCAATATTTTTATTATAACTTTCTTGTTCGTTGTCCGATTGAGATGATTCAAGATGCGTTGGAAAGATAATTCAAAGGGCTACAACTTTGATTCAGACATCCCTCTCCAATTTGATCGTTTGTTATGTCAAAAATAGGTCTCAATATGAGACTAAAAATCCGGGGAAAAACATTTTCGATTGGAAATTGATATGTGATCATACTTTAGTTATACTTCATCCCTTTGACATCTTTTTTTATCCAATTGACTCCTAGCACTTTCGGATCTTCATCGCGAGGTTTAACATAACTTTTGAGTATTTACACTTTAGTCCCCGAACTTTGGATCTCTTACAATTTAGCTATTTTTCTTCAAATTTGTCAATTTTTCCTATTTTCTTCAATTTCATCTACCTATACCACAACATCAAAGCACACATTAAAACGTTCTAAAACACTCTCAAAATAATAAATTAAGTGGCATAAATATCATGAGTGTGGAGTACGCATCAACCAGCCTGTGAATTGTAACAATAGATCATGTGATTTGTTGTAATTGTCTAGCTCATTTCCCTTCCTACCCCTACTGCCTCATGTGCTCTACACAATTTGAATACGTATCTATAAGATTCTAAAGCACTATTGTCCCCATTGGGTATAGCTGAAACCTTTCTAATAGTTATTTTTTATTTCCATCTTTGGTCTCAACAAGAAGTTGACCAACCGATTTTCATTGAGATTTAACGTTAACAAATTTTTTTGCTCGAGCAGGTGGTTGCCAATAGTGAGACCCTGACCAACATTCAAGCCAGTTCCAAGCTGAATTTGGTTAAGCCAGATCAAATTGAAGGCTCAGGGCAGAACAATTGACATTGGAGCAAGATGCTTAAAGACAAAAGCATTTGTTATTAGGTTCTTTGAGCTATGAGATAAGATTATTCCAAATGCCTCCAATTGTTTAGCATCTTCTGAACGTGAGAAGGTTATATCCGTCAATCTGTACTAGGGCGTGAAATCGTTGGGACAAGTCGAGAGGACCGTACTCTTGATAGCAGCGTCGATCCTCTTTCTCTGAAGCAAGTAAATTAGCACCCTGGTTTTGCTCACATGGAAAATAGTATCATGATCAAAATAAAGTAGATCCTTGATATGTCTGAGTGCAGCGTGGATAGATCACAGTCCACCACATGTGATGTAATGAACGGCTAGAGAGGAGTTCGTCCATATCTGCACTTGCAAAAGTCCAAGTTGGCTTGCAAGAAGGAACCCATTAAGAATGGTTCATAACTTAGCCTCAAGGATATAGTGATCACCATAAGATAAGGAGAAGACACGAACACATTGTCTACATTGATCCCAAATGATAACGCTACCATTGGCAAAGTCATCCTTGACATACTCATCAGTGTTGGTCTTGTAAGATCCCTTTGGTGGAGTTCGCTAGAAAACCAAAATAGGAGTGGAAGGTAGAAGAGTGAGAGAAATACCAAATAGAGGTAATATCTTATCTCTTTCCAATGCAAAAATCGAAATAAACGACCTGTGCGAGGAAGAGAGATAGTGCAATAGACTTGGGCAAATAATTCTTTGAGGTTCCATAGCAATCCCCGGGTGCTTTATATCATTCCCTGTAGTCCATAGTAACCGAAGGATCAACAAAGGAATGATAGTGCAAATATGGTCACTCTTTACAAACTGGCCTGAGAATAGTGACATCAAGAGGCTAGATAGCAACCAATTCGTTGCTGAATCAAAACATTAACAAGGAGTAGGCCCTACCACAATCGTCAACAAAAGGAGACCTTCAGGGAATAATATAGTTCCAGTGCGATGGGTATTCTGATTTGGCAGAGTAACTACCATCCGAGTATCCTTCCACATAATACGATCAGGAACATCATAGTAGAGTGGTATGTTCCCTATCTGCTCGGCCATAAGAGTGGAAGAAGTTGTAATAGATGATCAATATCCCAGCATGTAATGTTAAAGAAATTCTGAACCTATATAGATGTGTTATGCCAGTGTGGAAATAAGGCTGCAAAAGTAAAATCTCCCATCCAACAGTCATGCCAGAAAAAATATGTGATCCTAACTCAACACCACACAATATGTGTTTTTTCCTATGGAGCGATCAGCTTCTATCGTCACTAAACAAGTGAAGCTGAATAAGGTACAGATGCCAAGGGAGAGTGCTGAGATATTATTTGCCTAGCAAGAACTGAGGTTGCAATGATCGCTGAGATAAAAAACACAAGAGCTTTAGGGAGAATGTGTAATATCCTACAATTGTAGCTACCTTTCTCTTTAAGGAGGCAATGATCCTTCCTCGAATACAAGCAATTTGACTGATCCTTTGAATCCCAGAGGAATTTAGTAAATATACTTTCCAACTTCGTTAGAACAATCTTGGGAGACTGTATAATCTGAAGTAAATAGATTAGAATAGAGCAGAGAATAGACTTCAGCAAAGTAATCAGACCCCCAGGAGGCAGTAGCCTCAATGCTTAGCCCTGGTCCCCAAGAGTCAGTAGCCTCAATTCTCAGCACGATATATTGGTCCTGACTTTGTGGATGAGGTCATCAAGAAGAATGAGCTATCGAGCTCCTTTAAATAAAGAGACCCCAAATAGGTGAAAGGCTATTGCTGATAATGAAAGTGTATCAAATGCTCAAGTCTCCTAATGTGACTGGTAGATTCCTGATGTAGCAAAATAAGATCATTCTTGTCCTTGTTAACTAATTGGCCATAAACATTCTCATAGTGCTCAAGGATTCATTGCGTGGATTATTTCTGACCATTGACAAATATGATCAATTCATCTCCAAAAGATAAGTAAGATGCAAGAGCAGTACCTCTATGTCTATATGCCCTATTAGGGTAATTCTGGAATGTAGGCAAGCATTCGGGAGAAATAATTTGCAACAATAATAAAAAGAGAGGGGGAGGAGGAGGGGGAAATAGGATCACCCTTGAAGACTATGAGAGAGAGAGAACCACAAACTTAGTCATTAAGAAGCATCGAGAACTGACACCCAGAGATGCACCGACTGATTCAATCAATCTAAATATGATCATAGTCAAACCTTTTTAGTACAGAAGAAGAAAACCTCGGTCCACGAGGTCATATGCCTTGACCATATCGAGCTTAAGGACAACATTACCTCCCCGCGCTCTCGAATTAAGATTATAAAAAAGCTCCTGAGCCAGGAGGATATTATAACCAATAAGTCGGCCTGCAACGAATCCACACTAGCTGAGGAGAAATGATACATGACAACAAAAAAATTGAGTTGCAAATTCAAAAGCTTAGTAATCATCTTATTGAACACGGTGCATAAGCAAATGTGTTGAACTCAGACCACCTACAAACACCATCTCTCTTAAGAAGCAAAATTAATAGAGGTGCAAATCCTCTCAGTAGGTTACCACCAACAAAAAATCCAGCACAGCCTGAAATACGTAATCATGAATAGAAAGGGAAAAGGTATGCTGCAGTTGATTGGAAAGGATTTAAGTCAGGAGTTTCGTTAGCTTTTTGTTTAATTATGGAGCTAGGAACCAGGCCATTTTGAATAAGTGAGAAATGCTTTTTCCATTTCCAGTGTTTGGTTGCTGACATGGAAACCAAATCTTCCTAACACCATCATGCTGCCATTATAAGTCCATATTAATAGTGTAAACACTAGAAGGAAAAAATAATTTAACAAACAAATCAACATACTACATGAATGTTAGACAAGTCATAATTTCGAATCCCAAAAATTTCCATAATTCTTCTTGGAATTTGCAAGAAAGGATTTTCCCACCTAAACTTAATCCTGTCATACAGTGGGAATGAAAGAGCTGGAATTGCTTCTTCATTGTATGCAATTCCATAAAACAAACATGGTATTGCCTCATATATTCACTACCTAGCTATAAGACAACAAAGAAACTGGGTTTAAGTTAATAAATATGGATGTGACGGGGCTTTTAAATAAGCATACACAATTTTATTGGCATTCATTTCTTATAGATACGATTTGGCGGAGAAACGTTTATTAATATCTAGGTATGATGTGTCAGCTACACGTAGATTATGAAAAATTATTATAATAGGTGAGTGTCTTTGTATACCTCATCTTTTTTTAAATGGAAACTAGTTTTGCCAATTTTTAACCTCATGAAACATACATGTTTCAGGGCCATGTCATCTGTTAAAGCCACAAATGATGAAGAGGCTGCTGCCAGAGTAGCTGCAGTAGATGCCGATACAGGGGCACCAACTATGTATTAACCTCCTAACCTGATAGTGATTATGCTTTGATTTATTTAAAAATCTAAGTTTAAAATGTCAGTACTATCCAAAATTTCAGCTGAGCATATGCTTCAGTTAAGTACTTAAGTTAATTTAGCCTCTTCACTGTTTTTTCCTTTACAACTTTCTCTTGCAAGTTCTGCTTCATCATCTTTTTAGAATGGTCACAATACTTGTGTAATATTTGGGTGATGTGGTAATCTCTAGTGACATTCGTGGATTTTGATCATTAGATGCTTAGCTAACCAAACCTTTTTACAGAAAATTTTATGACAGGTAAACAAGATTTTATTGCCTGTAGTCCAACAGTCCTAATTTTTATTCATTTTGAAAAAATGTTGTCTGTATATATGTTTGCACTATACTAACATACTGGAAATATTTTGTATTGAGAGTATATGAAAAAGTTGTATGGAAGAAAGAAATTTATTTGGTATTGAATATCTTACAATTCTTTTGTATGGCATGGGTTAAAGAAAGGTTTATGAGTAAATCTGATATGCTTTCTTATTTTTTAAGAAGATCAAAGCATTTTATTTTGTACTCTGTCACCAACAGATGTCAAAAGGATTTCTATACTTGGTTAGAATAGTTACAAACTACGTAACTCCAAGATTGCTGTACTTGAGGTTTAATTGTTAACTTGAGTATTATATGATGCTATGCTTTCTACATCTATTCTAGATTTGACAAGATAATTGCAAAGGAGATCCCTTCGTCCATAGTATATGAGGATGATAAGGTCCTTGCTTTCCGGGATATTAGCCCTCAAGCTCCCGTCCATGTTCTTATCATTCCAAAATTAAGGGATGGATTAACACAGCTTGGCAAGGTAATATTCTTCTTCTTGCTTCAGCTGAGCCTCTAATAGTTCGATAATATTATTCATTATCAGCATTTTGGTCGGAAAAAACATAAGTCAGGTTTACCTAGCATAATTTTAACTAGTATGGTCGTTAGATAAACTGACAAATTCGCATGCTAGTTAATCATCATCAGAGTAGAGGACAGCTACAAGCCTACAAGTAAAACAGTGCTTGCATGTTTTTTTTTTTTTTCCTTTTTTTCATTCTTCATGTCAGTACTGTCACTAGAAAGGAAGAGAAAGAATGTGAGTGAAATCTTGGATGTGCCTCAGTGGATGTATTTTAATCAGATCTTGATGTTTAGTAGGCTGAACAAAGACACGGGGAGATATTGGGTCACCTTCTTTATGCAGCGAAATTAGTGGCGGAGAAAGAAGGCATTGTTGATGGTTTTCGTGTTGTTATTAACAGTGGTCCATCAGCTTGTAAGCATCTCTCTCTCTCTCTCTCTCTGCGCATGCGTGTGCACGTGCACGGGCACGTATATGAATGCACATATGAGGATAAAAATTATGACATGAAAGTGCTCACCTCCCTACTCTCATGTGAGGGAAAAAGATATCTGTCATGCAACTCTGCAGGATTGAAGCATTTTAACAGATTGTTGTTACATTCATTCTATTTTGGATAGGAATGACAGAACTTTCAAGTGCTATGATCATGCCTCGTCAATCACCCCTATAGTCCAATTGTGCTTTCAGCATATTCTATATGAAATTATTAGTAAAAATAATACTTGAAGGAAATACACCAATACTGAACATCACTCACACGCTCTCTCTCTCTCTCTCTCTAGGTCAATCTGTTTACCATCTTCACTTGCATGTACTTGGAGGGAGACAGATGAAATGGCCCCCAGGTTAAGATACAGATTCAGATGCCTAAAGTTTCTTTGTTTTCGGGGTTTCGTCAGTTGCACTCTTTCCCCAAAAATTCAGTACCTTTAAGCTCTTAATAGCATCAGTTTTCTTTTGAAGACAAGATGGCACATTGATGAGGGCATCACCCTGTTTGGCCATCTTATTTTGTTTTGGACTATTTAACTATTGCTTTATTAGTTGGGTTTGTATTATGTGTCGGCCTAACCCTTTTTTGTTTATTTAGGTTTGTTCATTTGGCTGTTTATATGTCGTAATTGAAGGAGCAAGTCTTAGTTCATGAATGCAAAGAATGAATGAAATGCTTGGTTAACAAGTTTTCTCCTCCCCAACGTTGTCCTCTTATTCTCTTCTTCTTTGGTCTTCTCCCACCATTCTCTCCGGTTCTCCCTCCATTTCTTGCTATCTATTTCTTCTTATTCCTCTGCTTATTTTCTGCTGGTTATAATTTAACTGCTGAAATCCCAATTGATCCTGCATCACAATTATGTGTTGAAACTCTGAAAATATACCAACTTCTGAAGTTGATCTAATAATTTCCTGTATAATCTGAGGAAATACAATTCATTTGTTTGATTTCGTTTCATAGTATTATGTTCCCATTAGCTCATTGATATGATCGTGTAAGCTAGATTTGAAGAGCCAGGTTTCTATCTGTTGAGAAACATGTTTGATATAAACTTTGGAGAGATAAAGATAACATTCTTCCTTTCCTTTATTCTCATTATATAGGAAAAAACAAGGACACATATAGAAACAAAATACAAATGGAAACACAATAACCCAATCTCACTCTTGCCTATTGTACTAGATTCTGATTTATTAATTTTTTTGATACTCCCCCTCAAGTTGAAGCATATATATCATATAGGTCAAGTTTGGAACGAAGAAACCTCAACTGATTACCACTCAACGATTTTGTAATTTATAAGCGGTAAATATATATCACCACTCATTATCTTGTCTCGTACAAATTGATAATCAACTTTAATGTGCTTGGTCTTCTTATGAAAGACTGGATTGGATGCATTATGTAATGTAGCTTGGTTATCACAGAACATCGAAATAGGGATAGAAGGTGAGAATTGATTTCTTGAAGAAAGTGTTGCAATCACGTTAATTCATTAGTAGTATGAGTCTTTGTCCTATATTCTGTGTTTGCACTTGATCTTGCTATTATAGTTTGTTTCTTACTTTTTCAAGATACAAGATTTTCACTGAGAAAAGTATAGAAATCACTAATGGATCGTCTATCTGATGGAGATCCTGCCCAATCTACATATGTAAACCCTTCTACTTTGATATGTTCATTCGGTTTATACAATAATTCAAGATTTGGAGCCTTTTTCAAATATCGAATGATACATATCACAACTTCCCAATGAGAAACATTAGGAGCATCCAAGCACTAACTAATGATGCTAACTACATAGGAAATATCTGGTCGTGTGATGGTAAGATAGTTCAACTTTCCAACCAAAAAACGATATTTTCTTGGTTCTTCAAACAGTTTCCCTTCATCCTTTAAAAGATTCATATTAGGATTCAACGGAGTATCAGCTGGACGAGTTTCAAGAAAACGTGTTTCATCTAATAGGTCAAGCACATATTTTTTCTAGATAAGTTGATACCTACCCGAGACCTATCAACTTCAATACCCAAGAAATATCGGAGCTTTCCTAGATCTTTGGTCTGGAAATATTTTTGTCGAAATTGTTTCAACTGAGTAATTCTATCTGCATCATCACCAGTGATTACAATATCATCGACATAAAAGACAAGGATAATACGACCTGCACTAGTTTGTAGATGACAGACTGAATGATCAGTCTGACACATCTGAAGACCAAATTCTAGAACAACCTCAAAAAATCCCAAACCAAGCTTTTAGCGATTGCTTCAAAACTCTGATGGAAGACCAATAAGAAATTTAACATTTATGTCTTCTTGCTGTTTTTCGATAACTTTCAAATCAAGAGAAAGAGATTGATGTGCATTTCTCTCCCGACATACAACTATTCAATGAGGCTGGAAGAGCCCTTTTTAAGCCCAAAGTATTGTTTACACGTCTTATAGATGCGAGTGACATTTCAAGTTCCAAAATGTATATGTTTAAGATGCTCCCAAATTTGCTTGGCCATAGACATGTAAAGTGATGAAGACTCGATATGAGGTTCAATATTACTGATCATAAGTTCAATAATTGCATTATCCTCTTGATTCCACCTAACATTAAGAGTATAATCAATTTCCAAGGACTTGACAAATGATTTGTCTAAAATCAAGTGGTTAAAAAAATCGTTGCCCCGCAAGAAAATCTCGACACACCTAAGTGTAATTTCTTTCATTCAATTTTTTAGGCATCATAGGTCAAATCAGATTGAACATATCCATCTTAGATGACATGAAAGTCACACAAACTAGTATTTGTGCCGAATAAAATTAATCAATAATAGACAACCAGTAAACCAACAATTAGAGCCCCAAAAAAAAACCTTGAACTCAAGGCCCAACAGTAATTAAAGCCTAATAATGATAACAACCTATTAGCCCAATAATCCCAAAGCCTAGCAATTGAAAGAGAACCAAAGTAATTAAAAAAATTAAAAAATAGAACAATTCATAACTAAGGTTTTTAGTTTGGTCCAATTCAATAATAAGGTAATTGGTTTCAAATTTCAAAAATCAGGTTTCTATTAAAATTATTTTTGATTTAATTAATTAAATACATAAAAGTCACAAATTTGTACAATTTGGTCACAAATATATTTATTGGTCACATATTATCAAATTAATTGATTACAAATTATTTCGAGATCACAAATTAAAAATTTTATTTGTCACAAATGATTTTCGAGGTCACGGATCGAAATTTTAACAGGTCACAATTTATTTTCGAGGTCATAAATCAAAATTTTAATAGGTCACAAATTTTTTTACGATCATGATTCGAAAATTTCATAGGTCACAATTTGTTTATTAGTCACAAATTAACCAATTTAGTGGTCACAATCAATGAAATAATCTGTGACCATCACCAACACTTGTGACTACCGTTTCCACCCTGCCACACCACCACGACCAATCAAAAAATTCTCAAACATACCATCACGACTGTCACTCCACCACCTTCCGATGACAACGCGGCCACCTCAAACAAATCAAGGGAAAAACACTACTGCACCAGATCTCACCATCACCGTCATCGCACCTACTTCCACGACCACCACTGTCGATCGCCACCGCCAAAATAGCAACACAACCAAAACAAACCAACCATCAAAACACCAATCATCGTCACCAAAAACAGGGATAAATCTGCTATAGCGAACCCTCTGCTCCAGTGATGAAATGGTCGGATGACAGCTTTTCCTTCAACAGAATCCCACTCTTCGATGAAACACCAATCAACAACCAACAACCCTCAACGCCTCCAAAGACAAAGTCTGAGAGTATTTCCCAACTTCTCAACCACATCAAGCTCCTCATCCGCCGTAAGATCACCCAACAATCGCGAACTCAAACTAAATACGCCACCAGCCATCGCCACACACACCATCACCATCATAAAAAACAGGGATAAATCTCGTAGGTGGCCTCGCCGGGCCCGGATCTGCAGAAACGATATGTTTTATTGAACGGTCGCAAGAAAGAAGAGCGCCGGCGCAACACCTTCATCTTTGAGTGGAGAGAGAGAGACGAGAGGGAGGTAGACAGAGGGCTTGGATCCCCTATTTCTACAGGGATTGGACGGAGATGAGAAGCTTGGATTTGTACAGTGTGAGAAATGGAGATTAGTGAAGGGAGACGAAGAAAACTAGGGGTCCTTTGGAGTGATTCGACTACATAGAGCGTAATGGCTCAGCCGCTTGGCTAACAACCTTAGCTCGGAGCCTCTGAGTGTCACAAATCAGATCGTCGTTGTCGTCGTCGCCGTCTCAGAGCCTCTGAGTGTCACAACCTATGCTCGGTGTTTTATGATAGAGAAGAGAGAAGGGAGAGAATATAGATGGTACAGAAAGAAAATATAAATGTAAAATGAATTAGAGTTTTAAAATTGAATTGGGTGAAATATTTAATATTTAAATTATTAAATCAATACCTGATTTGTGAATAATGAAACTTTATCCCTCAATTTTGAATTGTGATCTTTAAATATCTAGATTTATGTAATTTCCTCATTCTCTTTTCAGCCCCAAAATCGAACCCACAATGCTGAATAGCGATGATAACCACTCAAAGACTACATGCGTCGTTGCTTCAACAGGGGCGATAATCACCGCAAGAAATCCCACTCTAAAGTAGTCGAACCACCACAAAACCACAGGACAGTGGAGTTATAGAATCTTCGTAACAGTATTGCTTGCTGAACACCGGAGAACCACTTGATGGAGTACTGCCATTGTCAATCGGCCACTCGATCGACAACAGAGATCATTCTTCTTGGCCAACGACTACACAATACACACATTTAATCAAAGGACAATAGTCAAGACATGACATTGATTGTGGCAGAGAGGTGGCAAAGAAAAAAATTGAGAAGCAGCAATGAAGAAGCTGCAAAAAATACCAATCCCTACAAATTATTGCTCTGATACCATGTTGAGAAACAAGTTTGATATAAATTTTGGAGAGAAAAAGACAACATTCTTCCTCTCCTTTATTCTCATTATATAAGGAAAAACAAGGACACACGTGTAAAAGCAAAATACAGATATGGAAACATATAATCCACTCTTGCCTAATCTACGAGATTATTTATTTATTTCCTTAACACTCTCCGAAGTGTATGTTGTGGCACGCTCTTGGTATTCTATATCAATAATTGTTTATGTTAATATATATAAGAAAAATGTTGTTTGTACAACCTTTTGTGTACAGTTTTGTACACAGCCCCTCACATGGGAATGGGGCCCGAGCTGATTTAATGTTATTTTAAGTTCGGGTCCACTCCATGTTGTGAGAGGGCGGTGTACCGAGCTGTGTAAAAAATTGTACACACAATTCGGTTGAATAAATAAAGCCCCGTTTGGCCTCATTTAGGAGTGTCAACTAGTCGGGTCGAGTTGATTTGCGAGTCGAAACTCAAGGCTTGGGCTCAACTAGAGTAAAATGAATCGAACTTTTTTCGGGCTTCAACCGAGCCGAGCAAAAGCTCGTCCAAAAAATTCAGGCTTGACTTGCCGAGCCGAACAGTCTCGATTTTTTTTTTATTTTTCTTTCTTCTTAAAATTGAGAGGCAATATTTTGTTGCCTTTATTCACGCTACCCGTCCCATTTTTTTTTTTTTATTTATTTATTTATTTTTCGAGCCGGCTCATCACCCAAAAATAGGACTCGGCTCAAACTTAGAGCTGACGAGCCATATTGTCATTCCTAACCTCATTAAATTAAATTTTGTTTCTTTTTATATTTTCAACTGCACAATCTTTCATAAAAATAATATTACACATAAATCGAAAATTTCAACAACCCATTCTTCCAAAAAAAAGGTTATTTCATTCATTATAATTTTAAATAATGAGAGCCAAAAGGTTGTTCCCCCTAAAAGGGGATAAAAAACGCGAAGAATAGGATAAAATAGAAATACAGGAAACTGAAACTGAATTTCTGTACTGAACAAATCATTTATAGGTACATCGAGAAATCAACTGAGCTTTTAACTACGGAATAATGTGTTGTATTCTTGTAATATCACGAAGTGAAATTTGTTACCCAGTTTCTCAATATAAAAAAGTAAATCTTGAAGCAGGATTGAGGCGATTCTTCAGCCTTGATCAAGCATCTCCTAGCCTCGAGGAATGGGCAATTTTCCACGAGGAATTAGGTCCACAGAATAATTCCGTCAAAATCTCAAAAGAAGATTATAATATCTGAGATTTACAGTGACCAAAAATCTGGTTCGAGCATAGCATCCATGAAATCATAGTATTGCATGAACCCCTGACTGGTTCGAGCAAAGACAAGAGCAATCTGGTTCAGCCCATTCCCGCACCACAAGTCTTTTGTCACGATTGGTCATGAGCTTGATAAGAGGTAGTTTCGAAGAAACTTGAAGCCAGATTTCATTCACAGTTCCATTTGGATCCTCATATTCAAAGTATCGTTTTACCTATATCAAATAAAGAATTTGAGTACCTAAAATTCAGACAAGTAAAGAAATTGACTTTTGATAGGATATGCAGAAATTTAAGACCCTAATATCTTAAGAATGTTAAGCTGAGAACATCATATAACCTTAATCAAGTCAATCTTAAACTAAAGTCAACAATATTCTAAATGGCTAGGAGAAATATAGAAGAAGAAAGAGCAATCTCCAACGGATTTTGCCATTTGTACATCAATTTTTGCCATCCTCGTTGACAGAGGGTGCATTGGCAAAAAAACCTATTAGGTGAAAAAACAACTTTTTTTGAAACTGTCCAATGACAAAATAACATTCTTTCAAGGAAGATGTACACCAAGCATGGTTGATCCCCAGCACATGTTGGAAGAAACTATTAAGAGGATATGTAAATACCTTTTTCAACCCTTTTTGTAATTCCAAAATCCTCTCTGTGCTCACCCTTCTTAAGGTTTTAACCAAGTATCCAGGCTTAACAGCTGTGATGGTATCCACGAAAACAGCAATATTTTTGTAGTTTATAACATCTTCAAAAGGCAACTCAATGTAATCGCTTACAATAACAGGAATACACAAGCTGACAATAGCATCAAAAAGTCGACAAGCTGATGGAGTATCGCCAGCTGGATGTAAACAGAACTTTGATGTGTGCATTCCTTGTGTTGCTGCACGTCGACTCTCCCTGGACTGGGCACCATGTTTTATAATAACATCCTTCTCCTTCTCAAGCACTTGAAAAAGCAAGTCACGGATCTTCCCACCCTGCATTTCAAATAATACAAATATAAAAAATTCGTGTGTACGACCACATTAATGCAACCATATTGCCACAAGCTGTCAAAGAAACAGCAAATGATTAACAAAGCAAGTGATTCCAGTGAGGGAAAAAGGCTGGAATTCAGAATTTAGAAAAGGAGCAGAAATGATAAAAGTGCTTTCAAATTCTCATGATTACAAACTACTTGATCAATATGAAGCATTACAACCCTGATATAAAGAAAGCATATTTCCATAATTTCAATAAATTACAGATATTTAAACTTACAAATGCAGCCATAAACCAAATATGCTTGAAAAATTCAGATATAATGCTAGTATAATACCACTGTAAGATAAAATAGATCTTGAGCTGAAGAATATTGTCAAAGGAAAATGCATTATTCAAAATACTCTTCTTTTAAACTTGATTTTCTAGCATTGTTTAGTGCATGCACCAGAACCCCTTTCCATCTTGTACAGATGCAAGTTTTGAAACTCATGGAGCAGCTTCAACTATCATATTATTGATACTGGAACAAAAAGATTTGAGCAATCACCATATCCTACCAGCTTGGAGTGTTCACAAGATAATATTATTCCCTCCGAAACCCCAGGGATTGTAATGAATACATGGATAAGCTATCTTAAGACTTAAGAGAGTGGTTGACACCTTCCTCTGTGCAAGGATATCAAAAATTACAAGAAAGAAACACACGACTAATCAGTTGGCAGATAAAGCAGAAAATCAGAATCAAGAATCTGATTGAACTCAAAAAGCATGTATACTTGATTCTGTAACTCTACAGACTGCATTTCATTCAAAAATCATGCATACTTGATTCTGTATATCAAGAATCTGATTGGTCTAAAAAAAAATATTTGCATACTTAATCTGAAACCCTACAGACTGCATTTCATCTTTTCACAATACAAAAACTAGAAGTTCAGAATTGTGCTTTGAACCTGACAAAAAAACTGCCTGCTGTTTATAATAAAAAATATATTTAACCGACCTACTGATATCATACTATCAACGTCAACAATATTAAAAACAGGTCAAGTATGTCTTTTGATAAGAAAATCAGAAGAACAATTCAAATTCACTTCCCAATTTTTTGATATCGTGCAGAATTTTCCCATATCCTGGATGCATGCCACCAAATATGTTTAGTTCAACCAATCTGATGTTTACAATTTGGTCTGTATACCTAAAAGCTAAAAAATTTAAGTGGTCTCTGTACCTTATCCTTTGTTATATGACTAACCTGTAAGCTCAATACAAGATAATGATCCATGGATATAAAATTTCACAGGTCACAACAGAATCTCACACCTTATGATGAACTGAAACAGGGAAAATGATATAAATTGCTAAAAGATTATTACCTCTTTTCTATATCGATTTCCCATAAAGAACAGCAGCGACTTGCGATTCTCAACCCCTATATCCTCATTGTATGTATTAATGCGATGTGAATATGGCAAGATCACATCCTTAACAAGTGATGCTTGATTGTGAGCCAACCTCCCAAAATCCGACACCAAAAGCACCCCATTCTTCACCCGATCAATAACCTTGTATAACGCATTGGGATCCTGACATATGAATACATGATCCCATCCATTATACCTCTTCCAGTACGCCTGCTCCTCCAACCACTCCATCAAGGCCTCCTGCATCAGAAATCTCCAATAATATAAGAGCTCATCTTCATGGATAGGCTGAAGGTAGAATCTTGAAGCACAATTTACCGTATGTTAGGTTGTACTTCATACTACCCTTGCTGCTTCTTGCCTATTTTTGGAGAATATTGTCTGGCAAACAGAGGCAAGGTACAAGTATTGAAGTATGAATAATTTTGTACAACATTATCCAACTTGAAGATCCAAAAACACACCAAGAATTCAAAATGGATAATCTTTGAAGCTCAAAAAAAAAAAAAGATGATATACCTGCATTTGCTCATCATTGTACGTACGTCTAACCGAAGGACCATTTGCATTGGCGGGTCGGATCGGGTTGACCACGAGGCTCAGTGACGAGAAAAAGGGCACATAGAAAAGGTCAGCATCCTCCGGGTCCATGACCCGAGTCACGGCGGAGTTTATATGGCTTTCACTCGGCCGATTCAAATCAGAGAACAAGTACCACTCAGCCGAGTGCTGATTCCCCGGATACTTCAACAGTGAGTCGTTCTCCACCGGCTCAACTCCTCGCGCCGCCGTATAGCTCTCAATCACTCCGTATGTAAATCTCCTCGGCAAGTCATACATATATATTTTCACCTTATTAACGTTAGAGTTACCGGTGTCAAATTTATTAACTAAATTAAGTAAATTAGAATTATTATTGCTGTAATTGGGAGGCGTGTAGAAGAGGAAGGTGTAGAGAGCAAAGATGGTGAGAAGGGAAGCGAGGACAAGAGTGGGTTTCATGTAAGATTTGCGGGGCATTTTGATAATTGTTTTAGCTTTGTCCCTGTTCAGATTTGGTGAGGTTGGTGGAGAAGGAGATGCTGCGGCGGAGGACGGTGGCGGCGATCTGAGTTTGGGCCGTTGATTCATTGGGAATAGAGGGCATGATTTTACGTGTTAATTCTACACAGAGAACATGATTTTACGCGTCAATTTCACACAGGAATTAATGTGAAGAGTCCAAAGTTAATTATCTCAATAACCACTAAATTTTTGTCAGCCTCTCCATGGTTCATTGAAAATTAAATTGTCAAATTTTGAACACTAAATTGAGTGAATTGTTTCAAAAGTTACTGAACTTATATCATGGTCACGAACTGCTCACTAAACTTCATTTGTCTCCGTCGTACTCACTGAACTTCACCAGTTTGCACTCCATCTATCACCGCCCAACCAACCGTTTATTACTTGCAGACGTGGCAGACGGAATTCCCAGCTAGCATGTGACAGGCATTAAAATTCAAAAAAATTCATCATTTGTCATCCCCATCAGCAAATGAAGTGAAAAAAAAAAAACATCTTTTCCTCCGCCATTTCCAACTCTAAAACATACATGACTTCACAACTTCCCCCATTCACTCACTATTCTTGAAAGACGATTTTTCCCCAAACCCTCCACAAACCCTAATCCTCTAATCCGAAATCTGGAAGTGTTCCCCACGCACTACCCCACATGAAGGGACCACACGAAGGTAACTTTGGAGATTTT